>CM053504.1:57385146-57916900 GCA_028627145.1 Eidolon dupreanum
TGAAGCAAAAGAGATGAAAATGGACCACATTTTTACAAGCCTCTACTTGCATCACAACTGTGATTATGCAGTGGCAAAATCAAATCACATGGTGCAAGTTAGAATCAAGGGTCAGGGAAACAGACTCCCTGACGACTAAGGACTGATAAGCCACATTGTCAAGACTGCAGACACAGGGTGGGGTGTGGGGCGTGAAGGATTGGGATCATTAATGCAATCAATGTACCACATAAATAAAATGTTAAAGTAATCAGATGGTGGGATTAATTCGAGAAGCCCACCCAGAAGAAGGGAATTTTGAATGAGTGTTTAAGCCTAATTATGGAAGAGCACATATAGATGTAGTCATCATTTGGTCTGATATTTCTACCTTTCCTATCACGGATAAAGGGCTCAAAAAAGGACAGGATGTAGCAGCTTCTATGTCCTGGAGTGAAATTAAGATTCAGTTATTAACTTAGCTGCTCAGTAGCCCACAAGAAGGAATGCTGCATCCTTCCATTTGGCCTTATCTATTGTGACAAGGCTCCAGGGAGCTGATGCGCATGAAATTCATTTCATGTCTCATTCACAGAATGCCTGAGCTTTGAAAATACCTTTATGATGTTTCAGGTTGCAGTTACCTAGTGAGTGATCTCACAAACTCAGTCTTCAAAAGAAAGAACATTAACTTCTCTTCAGACGCTTGAGGTTCTTTGTTACAAAAACCCAGGAGGCATCGTTTCAGGAGAAACACACAGGAGCACATAGGTCACTTTGATAAAATGTCATGTATTGTAAGGGCAATAGAAATATGTATTTTATGCAAACTCAGAGTTGAATAGATGGCACCAGGTTTAGATAAAATAGATTAAAACCATACTTATGTGAACTACATTAACAAAGAGATCATAGTCTTCCCAGATCTCAGGTTTTTAGAATACTTTGTAAAAATAAGGAAGATGGGATTGTGACCAAGTTAGCAAATGATACATAAATGTGCAAATAAAAACAATAACATTTTTAGACAATAAAATGACAACTTTCTTACATTATATGAGAAGAGATAAGAATATACAAAAGAGATGAGCAAATATTTAACTTCTGGTTAATTCTACAGTATATTTCCAATGTTGTAATTTGTCAGGTTTACTTTTTTCCATGCTTACAAGTCACAATGATTAAACTTGAATTTTCCTGTTTGTTTCACATCCAACAATCCCTTGATAATAGGGCAATGTAGTTAATGCTTAGCCTTGGCCATGGCACACATATGATTCTATTTGGAGATTCTTCCAGAGGCTGGACCAGGTCTGTAAATGAACCTCAGTTTATTCCCTTGGTTAACTCCACCACGAGATTAGAACTAGCAATTTGAGGAAACCAGTTTGCCCTCCCTGACTCATTCACCCTTCCTCCTTCTCTGCACGTCTTAGTTAATTTAGTCAACTTCTACTCATCCCTCACATTTCAGCTCACTTACCACCCTCCCGGAAGCCTTCCCTAACTGATCATTCTCATTTTGCTACAAGTTCTCTGTATTTTCATAAAACCCAAGCATACCTCAATGAAAGAGCTGTTTGTACTGTATCATCTTCAATATTTAGTTTTCTATCTATCCCACTCAGTAGTCTATGAAAGAAACATTTAAAAAAAAAAACAAAAACAAAAAAAGAGAACAACTGAATTATGATTTGTCTGTGGACAGCAACTAAATCTCACAGCACAGTGCTTAGAACTTGTTGCTTGCAATGTTGGTAAATGTGTCCATGCCTGCAGAGTGAGCGAATTGAGTGAGTGAGTGAATTAGAAAGTGAATTAACTTGCAGAGAAAAGGTCCATATTCGCGTATTTCTTTTTATCTCTGCTCCTCGCCCAGAAGGTGACCAAATGCCAGCGACCTTTTTCAGAGCTTATTTGCAGCAAAAGATAGTCCAGCTGAAAAATATCCATCTTCTATAACATGTCTCTAAAATTCTTGGGCTTGAGAGAGGGTGTGGAGAAACACTGAGGTGCTGACAGAAGAGATTTTATTTCGGGCTCAGTTGAGAGCACTGAGGATAGACGTTTATATATTCAGGCAGCTTAGTGACACAACCAGAGCCCCGGGACTTGGAATCATCTGGACACCACAGCTCACCTAAATCAGGTTACTAAAATTTCTGAGCTTCCATTTCTGCCCTCAGGATAAGAAGAGCTACCTTCCTGGAATACTAGGAGGAGTTGTTATGACAAACCAGCCAGATCACTGCATGCCTCTTAAGCTGGAGGGCACCCTGGCGATATTGGCAGAAACCCCAGCTACTGGAGGCCAGAGAATAAAGTTGGAATATCTTCTAGTATCCTTTTATTCAAGGAGATAGGGACATACTAATTTTGTATTGAAATAAATATGTATATACATGTATAAAATGCAAAATGTTTATGAATATTTATGAAAAATCATAGAACTTCAAAGAAATTTCATGCTTGGATCAGGGAGCAACAGACTATACACCCTGAATTACCCAAGGATTCGTATTTACTTTTCTCTGCTGCTAAGAAAAAAAAGTCGGAAAAGCCCCTGATTATGGTAAGTGATTTCAAACATCATCAAACATCATATAATTGTGTAAGATGTAACTTTAAATTATTTGTTTACAATTTTTCCTTAGAAATGAGTCCTATGACTGTGTAGTGATTATCGATCCAAACCCAGCAGAGGCTACACTGTCTTATTTTACAGCCCATGTACAGAATTCTTAAAACATATTTCCATAATTATTTCCCCAAGCATCTAATTAATTTATTTTTTTGCCATTCATGAATGCAAACTACATCTCTTTTTGGCAAATCCCTATAAGAAAACAATAGGAATGGGAAGGAATGTTAGACTTTCTGCTCAGGCAGACTCTAACACATACAATAGGGGTGACAACTCAGCTTGCAGAAAAAATAAATTGCAACTCAGCTAGTGTGGAAGAATTTTCAAACACAGCATGCTCAAGATGTTACTCTATGTTTGCTTTCAGGATTTCAGAAGACATTCCTTGTGGGTGTTCTTTGAGAACAAGAAGTTGCCACCGTTTAATTTCATATAACCAATAGACTCCTGTAATACATGATGACATTAATACTGCTGCTTAAATGATATGAATGTTTTCACCTACTCACACGAGCACCTAAATGCCCTCACAAATACACACACAAGGCTATTCAGTTGATTGTCAAAATAAGAAGGTAGGAGGTTAAAAGCTATCAAACTAAAGTGCAGAAGTAAAATTGAAGGAGTGCCACCAATGTAGAAGAGAAGCCAATTATAAAAGATAAATTATGAAGAGGGAAAGCCAGACTTTTTCAAGGTAGAACTAAAATTTAACTATGAAAAATACCTGACAAGAGGTGTTGTTATAAACTGATTAAAAGCGTATTTGCATTTTCCCAGATTCCATCTGCACCTGCTTCTAATTTTGTTTAGAATTGTCAAATTTCTGTTTTATATTCTTTGTGAGAGAAGTTTTTGGTTATTTCAAGAGTGTTTGTGTTTTAGGGCTCTTTACCATTAAAAGAAAAATGTAGACAGAATAAGAAGACCTTAGAGTATCAGAGTCTGGAACAGTTTTAAATATCATTACTGGGGTTTCATTTGAGTTTCAAAACTGAAAAATAGACCCTGGCATAAAAACTTTCATATTTATGAATTTGTTTCAAAGCTCTAACCACCTTTTGTTGTCTACAAAATGTCCTATTTTCTGATTCACCTGAAGGCACTGATTTGGCTGCAGATTATTAAAAGAAAGACTTTCTTTTCTTTTCAAGATTCAAAGAACAAAATACTTTTTTTTTCCTAACTATTTATTTTACAGGCTCATCCTGATAAAAGAATACTTATGCTTGATAAGTACTTTGGGACTGATGATAAATGCTGTGGCTGGGTATTATTTCTATTTAAGTGTACAAAGCCCTAGAGAATTGATTGATAGCGGTGGACTGTATTGTGTGAATAAGGTTTCTTGTGAAACTTCAGTGGTCTGCCTGATGAAATGGCTTGGTCAATGAGGTACCTGCAATTACAATGCCAAAGACCATTTAGTCATTGAGAGATTCTTAACCCCCTTGTGACTTCTACATGAATAATCTAATGCCAGAGCCCCAAAAAACTGAGATCATATCCTGCTCTCTGTTCGTTTTTACCTCTGAGGGCAGATCGCCACAAATATTCAGGAAGAAGAGAAAGAGAATACCACTTCACCTGAGTCACATGTTTCTAAAGATGTCTTTTTTGGACTGTTAGGAGTATGACAAAGGAAATATTATTCAAGGAATTAATATTTGCCAGTATACTAATAAACATTCTAATTTGAGAGACAGACAATGCTGGAATAATTTGCATGGATTTTAAATTGTCAATGCATTAACCATTTTCAAAGAGATGCACACCGCAGATTGAGCCAAACATGCATCCAAATTAATATTGAAATTTTTCAGGGATTAAATCTGAAATTAAAAACTTTGCATTTAATCAAGATCTAGAGTAGTCTAGATTTATATTACATATACCCTTTAATAGATGTGTGTGTGTTTAAGATTTTAGATTGATATGCTTTAAACCAGGGGTCCCCAAGGCTGTGGACTGGTACTACTGGTCCATGGCCTGTTAGGAACCAGGCCACACAGCAAGAGGTGAGTGGCTGGTAAGCAAGCAAAGCTTCCTTTGTATTTGCAACCGCTCCCTAGTGCTAGCATCATCGCCTCAGTTCCACCTCAGAGCATCAGGCATTAGGAGGAGCACCAGTCCCTGGTGCCAAAAAGGTTAGGGACCACTGCTTTAAATGACACTAAAAGATGCATTCAAAATAATAAAGCTTTAAGCATAATTCAAATTTAAGTGTCATTGAAAAGATAATACTACTGAACTCAGCATGCTGTTTCTCTAGTACAGGTATTTTAATTTCCTTTCAAGTATGCATGGATCCTTTTCAGATTCTTGTAAGACCACACAAATTTAGAGACTTCCTCAGGTAAACAAGTGTTATCACTTTTCCATTTCTATAGATTGTTGTCATGGTGGAGATCCATGGGATATAAAAGAGAAATATCCTTTTAGCAGCAAAACAACTTGTATGGCTGGGAAAAAGGGAAGGAAAGCCCCTAGAGTGGGAAACTTTCTCTTTTCTTCTGCTGAGAAACAGGAAGAAACCTGAGCAGACCTGAGAGTTGATGCTGAGACTTCTCTCCCGCAAGCTATGTCACAGAGTGCTCTCACTACAAGGTATTCTGTCATCATTCCTTTCTGCTGGTTTCTTCCTGCTATTTAAATATATCTACTCACTTCTATTTTTCCAAACTGTTTGCTCTTGCTACCCTTTCTCATTCTTCTCAGAATGCTCTTTTATTTATTTACTTTTTTTACCACTGTTGAAAAAAAATTATTTATGACAGTTTTTTAAAGAGAGTAGGGCAGACTTTATATTCTTGGGGACTGCAATGAGGATTTTGCTGTAAGCGAAAGAGATACAACAAGGATAAGTGGAGATTTAGAGCCAAGGAACGGGGTGAGCTCAGTGGATGGGGAATTATTAAGAGGAAACATCAGGCTGAAGATGATTCTTGCTAGACCAACTTAAAAGGATTCTTGCTGAAGGCAGGCCAGAGGATAAAATACTAAGAGTGGAGGATGCAAGAATTTGATTAGAAATTAAGAGTGAGGGATTTTCACTAAACTGACCCAGTAGGATTCTTGCTAAAACTAGACTAAACAGACCAAAGACAGAGTCCAAAGTTGGGACCTTCAAGGTTTAGAGGAGCCAGACTAGAGTTAGGTCAAGGAGAGAGTCTTTATCACCACCTAAAATAAAACAAATGTTCCTTAAGCTCTGCTTTCCTGTCCTCAAGGGAAAGTTACTCCCCATCAGATTCTCATGCCTATATGAGCCCTTATCTAGTCCTTAATGTCTAAGAAATAAATGTGCACAATTGTAGTCTCTAGACGAGTCAGAGTCCTGGATAAACCTGCTGTTTTCAACGTAAGGAGCAGGTCTTGTCTTGTTTCAGTTTTCTGCCACAATATTTCAGCAGAAACCTAGAATCATCTTTATTCTTTATTGTCCCCCACATTTAATTTATTAGCCATTTCTCCACATTCTACCTCCAAAATGTCTCAAATATTATGCTCATTTCCCACAGTCACAATTTTAAGTCACCACACCATTTCTCTTTCTTGGATTCCTGCAACAGTCTTCCAATCGATCTTTCCACTTCTCTTGTTCCCTTCCATTTCCTTCAAACTTTTCTACACACAAGTGGGGAAAATAGCATTTTGAAAATAAAAATTGGGTAGATCATCAGAAAAAAAAAAAAAAAAAACCTTTACCGGACTTTCCATTGTTCTTAGCATGTATTCCAACTCCTTGCTTTGATCCATAAATCTATGCATAATTTGATCTCATCTTTCTCTTTAACTCATCTTGTTCTGATTTCCCGCTAGTTCATTTTGGTCCAGCCCACCATATGTCTCCATTCTTCTTCCTTTGAGTCTCAGAGTAAATGTCCCTTCTTTAGAAAACATTCCTAGAGTGGACTCTGCTTTTCTCTCTCTCAGCCTCTGGTTTGTTCTCGCCATAGCACTTATTAAATGTGATTGATTTTTTTTTCTGTCTTTTAACTTGTTTTTGGCTGCCTCTCCCCCAAAAAATAAGCTCCATAAGTACTGGTACCTATCTGTCTTATTCATCATTGTATTCCTATTATCTTGAAAATTGTCTGATACATGGTAGATACCCAATGACTATTTTTTGAATGAATGAATGTCTCCAAGGCACTTCCCAAAAGTCCCTTAGATAGAAATTTTTAGTAAGAACATAATAGTCTTATTTAAAAAGCCTTATTGTCTTTGGTTTTAAAGCTATTTAAAACATTTTTTAAACAAATATCATATTCTCCATTCAATTTCTTCAACCACATTAGAATTAAGTTCATTAATGAGGTATAGGAGGCATGAGTAATTAAAGTAAAGAAGCAGTTTTTACAAAACTGTTTAATCCTGTTTCCATGTTATGACACAATCTCGCCAAGAATTTTGGTAAATAAAATGGAAGTCCTGTGTTTATCGTTATAACCAGAGTGACTCCAAGGTTACCTGGGTTCTAACAGTGACCCAAGAATGCATAGACTTGACTTTCCACAACCTCAGATGTCATTAGGAGTGAGCCTGCCCTGAGGTTATGTCTGTTTCTGAACAGTTCCTGCCAGAGGTAATGATCAGCAGCTAGATATTGCCAATGCAGGGATCAAAATGCTTTGGAAGGCCAGGACAGCTGGCTGAGGCAATTTGGCCTCTGACAGAAAAATTGGCAGGTGCCTGAGACACACACAGTAGATTACCTTCCCTTGCCCAAAATAAATTAAATGCTGATCAACATTTCTCTTGGGATAATCTTGAAATTGGACCTGTGATCATGTCATCAAATATCCATGTCAAGGAAATCCAAATTACGCAATCTGTTCCTCTCTGGAGGGCTCAATCACGTACACATTCACAGCAAACTCCTTGGATGAGCTTCAACAGCTGCTTGTCCTAAAGAGCTGAGCACAAAATTCATAGGCAGCTTTTTGTGTCCGCTCTTTTGAAGGTCACACAGGAGTTCCTGTCATTAATGAAAAATTTTATGTAGTTTTGTTGGGAGGGGCAGTGTATAAATTTGGGTAAACTGTGCTCTCACTATAAGATTTTGTTTCCATTTGCAGTCAGTCACCTTTTCAGAATAAAGCCTTGTTTGAATTAATTGTGACAAAAGTACCACCAAAAGGTTTAGGTGACAACAAGGTTAGTGAATATAGTTTATATTTCCATACACTTTAAACAGAAGTAATACATTAAAGTACTTTCTGTAGGAATATTTATAATAAATGATGTATACACCAATTTTTCCTATTCTCTCAGTGGAGTTTTTTTCCATCTTAAATACATCTCAGTTATTATAATTGTTTCTTATATTCAATTTTAAGAAATTTCTTTTCCTCTAACTCCAGTTTAGTCTTTTTAAAAATAAAATGCCACAAATTGAATATGATGATGCAGATTCAGTCATATAAATGTAAACTAAAATGAGACCATCACTCAGTATAATGCAGGGAAATTAGATCTAATTACAAAACTATCTTCTCTTTAAAAGAAATCTCAAGTCCTTTGCCAAATCTTTATGTTACTATTAATGGAATAGATGATCCTCACATTCACTTGAATACCCTTGTGGATTTGGGAAATCCTGGGAGTGAGTTTGAAAGTGGAAGCAAAGGGAATATTAAATTGTTCTGCCAAATAGACTGAGAAGTATTTGGAGGGAAATTGTAGAAGAGAGATGAGAGAGAAGATGAAGGAAAAAGAAGTAGAAAATAGAGGATGAGAAATTAGGGAGAAATCTCAAGTATAGTGTAGTTAAAAGGCTTTTAAAGAAGAATATTGAATATGTAATTTCAAGTTTTTTAATTTTTGCAAGGCGTGCAAAATTTCACCATCTGTTGTCCCTCCCCCAACTTCAGAAATCAGAGAAAGGTCCAACTCTATCCACACTCCATGCATCATAGCCTGGAACAAGGGTAGCGTGCTTAGAACAGCAAAATCATTCACTACCTGGGTTAATTAAGCAGAAGTAAATCCCAGAGCCAGAGGTAATGGTAAGAACATAATTATTCTCTGATTTTACAATTATTTCTAAATCATGCCCAACTTGGAGAACACTTAAAGACAAGGAAATACCTTCTATACTACAGTTAAGATGTGAAAGGGCTGCTGGCAAGCAGCAAGAAAGCCATCCCCAGAGCTTTCTCAGTAACCAAGGCTGGCAACATTTGGAAGAAAAATAGCACAAAGCTGAAACTCCTCAGAGACATAAGTAAAAAAGGATCATTGCAAGAAGGGAGGTTAATGAATTTCTGCAAATAGCATTAAAGGTCCAGATAAAGCAAGAAGCCATTTTAATAGAAATTTTTTAGGGATGTGAGCAGGAAGAATGTAGTAACAAAATAATGAAAGTGAGGTCTGAACAGGAGTAGAATGGATAAAAAGACCTTACAAACATCTGAATACATGCTTCAGGGTCTTAATGAGTTCTTTTGATTCGAATAACTGTGATTTAATCTGACAGTGCAGGTATATCTTTTGAGTGTGCTGTATTCAGTAATGTAAATTATATGGTAAACCCATAATGTGAGCTAATTCATGTTCAATTAGTTCTCTGTCTCTTTTTCAAAGTCCTGATTCTCTAAAGTTTTTCAAAACATGATGTAGAACCTATTTGGACTGGGAAACCCCTATCTGACAATTCTTTGCCTGATTCTGGAACCCAGAGAAGGCAAATGAGGTTAATTGCATCCCTCACAAAGTACTGTACCAGTAAGATTCATTTTTTGCAGAGATTTACCATGTGCATATTGGAAGAAAAAGAAGATGCAAACATTGGAAGAAAAAGAAGACCAGAAACATACATCAATATAGTACTTATCCAACAGTATCTCTGCCTGATAAACAATAAAAAAGATTATACGGTGGCATTTGGCAATACAAAAGGAATTGTAGGTTTTGATGCCTTATATAAAACCCTTTCAACTCAAAATCAATTTCATTATTAAAATATTCATAAAAGCAGAATTAGGATGCTTCTTTTGAAGCATTATCTCATGAAAAAAATTGATTGAGCAGTAAGATATAAAAAAAAGAAAGATACAATTCAATAATTGTCCTACATTTTTTAAAAAAAGCATTTTTTTACTCAGGAAATGAAACAACAATAACAACAAAAACCAGAGAACTCTTGACACAAGGGGACCAACTCAGTGTTTCACAGGAATTCAGATATATGTCCTTGTTATGATTCTAAGTGATCTTGTCTTCTATCACTATAGAAATTGATATCAAATTATTTTCAATATTTTTTAAAAGGAGAATGAATGCTTCTAGGACATAATAGAGGTATTCATACCATATAATGAAACTGACCACTGTGCCAATAGAAATCTACTTGCTGATGAGCAGTATTTAAAAAATAAATAAATTATTATTCCCTGAAAGCAAAATGCATTGCCTTGCTTTGTAAGTAAACCTATTCAACAACTCCATGAGAAGCTATGAGTGGTAGAAAAGCTAGTTCAAGCCTAGCTCTCACATTCAAGGTTAAGGTAGCGAGATGAAAGATTTTTTCAATTTTAGTTTATTTTCATTTAAAAGAAAAGGAAAAAATATTTGCTGGCCTCAAATGTAACTAAATAGAGTAGATGAATTAATAAATGTTGTGTACGTTTGTGCTCAAAAGGAAGCTTGTGAAAAAGAAAAGCAGGATGCCACCGGTTGATGAACACCTGAGACTTCCTGAATATAGGAAACACCGACATTTAGATGTAGTCCTAAGCATGTAGCCACTTAAATGGGACAACTAGCTGGTGCTTTTCTGGAAGGGCAATGGAATAGCTGACTCTTCATTAACGCTATTCATTCAATCATGAACCCTGAAATTGTGATTTTTCCCCCCTACCTTATATTTATTCTATCACTTCCAGAAGATTGATAGAAAGGGGCTTTCTTAATGATCCTTTATCACCTGTAATCACAGATTAATACTCCCCAAGCCTACCCCTTTTCTATCTCACTCATTATCCATAGAATATTGTATTTCTATGGGTTATAGCCATGGTAGTCCTGCTGTATTGAAATTTCAATAAGGCTACTGAGGCAGAAAAAATCTATGGTAAGGTTGGAGACAATGAGTCCAGAAAATGGATGTTAAGTCCAGGTAATGTGGGTAATGTAGATCCACAGGACTACCTCTCTCCTTCACCTTAAAATTGTTTTAAGTGTGTCTGAGCTCGTCTGAGCAGGTGGACTCCTCCTCATTCCATGCAAAATCTTGAAGCCATGGAAATCCTAGCCTCCTTTCCCGAGAAACAAAGGAGGTTCTGGAGGAGAAGTCCTCTTATACCTGTCTTTTCTTGCATATTATTTGTACCTTTTATTTGCTTATTCAATAGTAGAACAAAGTGAAAAGGTAATTCTAGCCAAGTCTCAGTGGTCACTTTGACCAAATTTTAAGGAGAGATAAGCCTTTAAGACCTGACTTGGCTCACCTTTTTCCTGCTCCTTTTCCTCCTGTGTGGCCTTCAGGTGACTACCTACCTCTTTGGTTGGTTTAGAGCCTGAGCAGGAAGAGCTTGCAGTCTAAGACTGCCACTGGAGCAGACAGTCTTTCCATGTGGATGACTTCCTTACAGCCTGGCAACCTCATGGAAGTCAGACTTCTTGCTTGGTCTGACTCGAGACCTGAACTGTGGATCTTCTGGTAAATGAGACAGAAGACTCATCACATTTTATGGTTTGTCCTTGAAAGTGACTGAGACTCAATCCTACTGCATACTATTAGTTACAAGCAAGTCACGATTCTGTCCAGATTCAAGAGGAAAGTAATTAGATTCTACCTGTTGATGGAGTTGAGTTAGCAAGGTTCTAGAAGGACTTATGAGACAAGAAATATGTTTGTGGTCATCTTTAAAAAATAAAATCTACATTATGTACATCGCATCTGAATCTCCTAATCATGGATCAAAAACATCAGAAGAGAACAGAATAGAGATTAGCAAACTTGAGTTTTCATTCAGAATCACCTGGAGGGTTTGCTAAAACATAGGTTGTTGCTGAACTTGGCCTCCAGAGTTTCTAATTTAGTAAATAAGTCTTGAGATTCTGGAATGAGACCTGAAATTTGCATTTCTAACAATTGTCAAGATACTACTGATTCAGAAACCTGTCTTGGAGAGCCATTAAAATAGTACAAGAGGAGAAGGAGGCTGGGACAAAACCTTGAAGAAACCCAAGTAAAACAGAATGAGCCAGTGAAGTTTACTGACAACAAGTACACAGGGAGGTGTGGTGTCACAGAAGCCAAAAGGAGAGAGTGTTCCAAGAGAGGTCAAGGAGTAGGATTTTCTTTCCTGGTTAATTTCATTATCTAAACCTCATTATTTTCCTTTCATCTTATTGTTCTGAGACTTTCTAATTTAATTTACAGCAGAAGATAGGATTTGCTTTTGCTTTATTTTGACCCGAATTCTATATGTAGACCCTTCTTGTGGCAGACACATTTCAAAGTCAAATTTATTTGAATCAGATATATAAATCAAATAATATGTCATAGGTAGAGAGATTGAAAGCTCCCAATTTCCACTTTAACAAAGGGTGGAAATAATCCATTATTTCATAAAATCAAAGATAATCTGTATTTTATATGATATGAAAATACACTTACATTTGAATTTGAATACAACTAATTCTCTGGGAATGTATATGTAAAATAAAATAGTGATGTTAAATTAATATTCTGACTAAAAGTTAACTGAGGAGTTTTCTGATTTTTTTACCCTGTATCCACTCATCTTTGTTCACCATATTGTCACTCTTTGTTGGGTATGAGACATAGATATAACCTAGTCTAAGCAAAGATAATCTTTCTAGATACCTTCCTCAATGGAATGGAGAAGAAAAGACTGTTAAATTTTGTGGGAAGTGTCTTTTATTTGACATTGAAAGATTCATCTCAATTTAAATAGAAAAGTAAATAAATAGATAGTGATGACATCGATAAAAGATTTGAAGTCAATAAATTTTCCTGTAATGGTCTCTACTCCAAAGTTAAAAATTTACGTTGTTTACATGGAATGGAAAAATGCATCTCACAATCACTTAAGATACAGCAGTCTTTACACCTTGCGCTTTGACAGTTTCTGAATCTCTTGGTATTTTTATTTTCTTATTTGGTATTAAAACATAAATGTAAGTCTCTATAAAAAAATTCATGTGTATCTTGACTGCTTTTTGCTTTTGCTTATATTTCCAAATGGGTCAACATAGAACTAGAGACATATTACAATGTCTAAAAAATAAGACTTTTACCCCT
This sequence comes from Eidolon dupreanum, assembly GCA_028627145.1. Taxonomy (NCBI): domain Eukaryota; kingdom Metazoa; phylum Chordata; class Mammalia; order Chiroptera; family Pteropodidae; genus Eidolon; species Eidolon dupreanum. Next base: position 57,398,046 of record CM053504.1, read on the forward strand.
TACTCCAATTCTATAATAATACATTCTTTATTAGTAGCATCTCTGTTAAGATCCCCTTCTAAGTTAATTTATACTTTATTCTAGTAAGAAAACCCATCTCCACTCTTTACAAGTTAAGAGCTACTTGCTCTGGGGCTAGAATTGTGTGCTAAAAAAAGGCTGAAGACCACTGGAAAACTTTCTACTTGTTGCACCATCATTTGTACCATCACTAGCATTCCATCATGCTGACTTGATCTACATTCCTCACCCATGGCCTATACAGATGAGAACTGAGGCCCCAAATACTGAGCCTGTCCTCATCCAGATTGGCTCAGGGGCTCACAAATGGCAGGGCATTTATACAGCAGTTGGCAATCACTGCCGGCCATGGATTTGAAGTGGGAAGAAAGGTAGTGGGAGGTGGAGACCAGCAGGGATAGGAAAGCAGGGCTAGACAGGCACTGACGAATCAGTAAGGGCTGTGAAATAAACAGAATAGTTATGATACATGGTCGAAAACAAGCGTTCCTTACATATTAATAAACACCAGGGAAATTAAAAGGAAAGCATGTATGGTAAAAAAAAACAAACAAATAAAAGCAAGGGAAGTTGCAAATAATAATAAGAAAAAAAGACTTAATGAGAAATTTTGATAGTACTATTTCCCAATTAAGCTGATCTGTACTACTTCCATTGAGCCACAAAATTATTTTTTTTCTCTTTTTAAAAATAATATAACATTATAATTGTCATTTGTTCTTGTAAAGGTCACACACAAGGCTGGAAAACTTGATTTCCCTGTGTAGGACAAGCACTTTCGTGCTAGCCTAAGGTGCATGCTATGCAGTTTTCTCTCCTCACCATGTGTTTGTGCAATTACTCAATTCTTACAAGGCAAGAAAACAGATAAACAAGTAGCTATAGAGTCTCAAGAGGAAGAAAGAGATCAAAATCATCTCAACGTTCCCAAGTACAACATAAAAAAGAGTTTTCATACTCTCAGACCATTCCATCCACTTTAAAAAAGCAATAAGGTAAACATAGATATGCTTGTTTCTGTTTTAATAATATATGTTGGGATCATTTTGCATGAAGGTTACCAGAACCATCCATCATTTCAGCTGAACTGTATTTTTTCTTGTTCAGCATTGATAGATTTTTATTTTAACCTTAGAAGTTCCTCTCTAGGGACTCTATTAGGGCCACTGTCATTTTTTTATTCTGCTCTGTTACTTCTCCTTTGTAAACTTTGATGTACTCAGGCAACACATTCTGGCTAGGGAAATTTAATTAGGTAAGTCTACAAATTAATTGTTGCAATTAGACTGCTTCTAACTGCCTGATGTTATGAATTTATTTATGCAGTAATTATTATCAGATGCCTGGGATAAAAGCCTGCAGAGCTAAAGGTGCTACCTTTCAGATGTATACACAGCACTTAGCACTCCACATTAATTAGCCACAAAAAAAATTAAGAAGAAAGAAAAAAAATTGCCTTCATAGTCACATGTATATACAAATTTTGACATGCACCTTGTTAACACAACTTAAAGAAGATTGCTTTCTTTGCATATCAGCAAAATTCAGAAGGTTAGACATTACATAAATCACCACAAAACAATTTGCAAGAGTATAAACTATATAAAAATGCAAACTTAAGATCTATGCTATAAAAGGCATCTAGTTTCTTGTTGTTGTTTTTCATGGTAATTATTGCAATGGCATATTTGAAGAAAGTGATGATTTTTCAGTATATTTTATGTTTAATCATTAAGATCATTTACCGTGATGAATTTTATAGAGCTCTCCTAAGGAAATAACACTGGCTCTTCAAGTTGTTTTCTCAAACCTTTTCTTCTATAACAAGGAACACTGTGGCTTTTAGTAGATAAACCTAATACCATCATCTGAAATCAAAATAGCAGGGAGAGACTAATTCTCATGGAGAAGGAAGCCTATGCACAGTAGTTTAAAATCAAATTGTAAAGTGAGAATGAGTCATTGGTGAAAATGTAAATTGATGTAATCTTCCTGAAGGGCAATTTTGAAATAAATTTCTAGTCATTTTAGAATATTCATTATCTTTGATCCAGTAATTTAAAAATTGGGATTCAACCTTAAATAAATAATACCAAATTTAAAAAAAAAAGACAGATACTCATCTCAGCATCAATCCTAACAACCCCCAAATTATAGCAAGTTATGCAGCCATTATTATTATATATTTAAAAACTGGGATAAACGGTTCTTCAGTTCATTTGTTACCACATTTATCTAAGAAATATTTGTTAATCACTTACTGTGTGCAAGGCATTTTTCTATGCATTGAGACCACAAACAGAAAAATTTCTACTGCCAGAGAACTTATAGTCTTTTGAGGAAAGATGCATATTAAACAGATTAAAATAAATAACATTATTTCAGAACAATATCTAAGTGGTAGGGAAATTAATTAAACAGTGTGAGGTTACAAGAGGGCCTAGTGTGGGACTGCGGCGTGTTCTTTTTGGGACAGAGTAGACAGAAAGGCCTTTCTGAAATGGTGACATTTGATGAGTACCCACATTAGTGATCAGTGAATGCAATGCTGAAAACAAAGGAACACATCAATATTTTATTTATTTTACATAATACTGACTTACTAGTATTTTGCAATAATAATAATAATAATAATAATAATAATAAAGTTTAGATTTCATGAAAGAAAATAAAAGTCCATTTTTAAATCCAAAATCAAAAATGTATAAATATGTTTTGATATCAACTAATCCACACATTCCTAAATATAAGGGTGAAACAAGCATTTATCATTCTAATATAAATTATTAGCTGATAAAATAATGGGAAAATTATTGCCTAAAAACAAATTAAACACTCCACAAAATGAAGAAATTTTCAGTAATCCTGAAAATTTCAAAGGTAACATTATGTAGCATATGTATTAAAACATAAAGCTCATCAAAGCTGTCATCATTTTGTACTAAAGATCATTGTACATAAATTTTTTTTAACTAAGTTTATTCTGACTATCCACTAATGAAGAAGACAGTGAGAAGGAGTCATGTGCTAGCTCCAAATATTTTCTTCTGACTCTTTTAATAATTCCATTTTTCTTAGAAATCTTTGAAATGACCTTTTGGAAAACTTTTTATATGTTTATTTTGGCAATTTTGGCAATATGTTTATTTTGTAGTGTTTTTATTGATAGGAAGTTGTAGTATTTGTTTCAAAAAAGATTTGCAATTTGTCATTTCTTAAGTTTTATCGTATACAGATACAACTGTGTGAATGAATACCAATACTCTCATATTTATATGCCACTCATTCAAAATATCCTTGAACCTAAATGAGAATTACTATCACAGAAGGAGCTCTGAAACACTGCAATCCATTGTCCTCTGTAGGCATGGACCACTCCAGATGTGCACAGTGGGCTTTGTGTTCTTTTTGTATAAATTAAATAATTTAATTTTTTATCCTGATTTCAAAACATCAATGATTTCAATTTAAGATTATTTTTATTGATACAATGACACTAATACTAACAGACACCAAAATTTTACTTGATGAGAAGAGGAGACATGCTGGAATCCAGGTGTACAGAAAATCAAGGGTTAAAGCCCTGAGATAGAAACTAGCAAGGACACAAGTGTTCCCAAAGGGTTGTTAAAAAGATTAAGAACTTTCACTGGAGCTGCAAATAAGAGACAAGATATAGAGGGCCCGATAGGCTTAAGTAAATCTTTTGGATTTTATTCAAACTATCATGTTTGCACAGAGTTTGTGATCTAACGGAAACCTGATAATGATATGATATAAAGTTGAAATACAGACACAAAATTATTATGTGGCATGATTATAACTGAATTTTTATAACAGATAGGAATTTTTTAATGGAAGAAATTAAACTAAAATGCAAACACATGATCTATAGGTGGAGGGTTATGCAAGTTCATAATTATACATTTCTCACATTAAAATCTTTTTCTGATCCACGTGTATTGCTTTATAATAGAAAAGCACACTTAAAAAAAAAAAATCCATGACACTTTTACCCAAATCACATGGAAAACTACGAAACAGATAAATTACCACATAGTGGGGTTCTTCAACTGATAGTTTGCCAGGAAGAGCTAAGTGAGAAATGTTAAAAAAAAAGGGGGGGGGGAAGATGAAAGATGAAGCAACATAAAGGGCCCAATAAGAAACTTGTTGGACTGAACCCGACAGCAGTGTTCCCTGCATCCTGTAGAGCTCTAGCTCCAGGAGATGGTAGTGTGTGCGCCATAAAATAAGGTTCTTATGCTTGATTCTCTTCGGAAAATGCTATGTCATGATATAGTCCTCCTTTAGAAATGCCTAAGATATATTTGCATACAGAAGTTATTGAACAGTAACTTCTAAAAGTAAAAAGCACAGAGGAATTTTATTCAACCCAATTTTTCCTGAACTTTTTTGAGACAGAGGAAACATTACTATTTATCTTTTAAAAGACTTTGGGACTGGTTCTGAGGAACACAAATTTGAGAAACCACGTCCCAAAGAAAGATCACACCTCTTGAAACCATCCTCTTTATGCAGCTTGTAAGATGTAACTAAATGGAGATCAAGAGGTTGATAACAGACATTAGCTTGGTCAGTAATGGAGGCAAGTCTGTAGGAAAACTAGATTTTATCTTTAGAGTTTTGAAAGACTAAGGGGTATCTGAACTGAAGTTGATGAAAATATTTGAGTTGGATTCCTACTTCTCAATACCAAGAACTCAGTGCAATATTAGAAGTCAGAAATAGGAGAGTGGATTCAATCAAGAAAATGGAAATTGGAAATGGAGGAGTAAGGGAATCAGTGTGTGCTTTAGTTATCTTACATCCACAACTGCTTTTCTTTTCCTCTCAATTCTCCTGAAGTCATAACCCTCCCCTTGCCATTCATCTAATTTTGGTTAAGCTTCACAGGTTGCAGAGATGTTTATGCTGCCCTTTGTAATGTCAAGGAATTACCATCAATCCTTCATTGTCTGCTGGTCTTTGGCTTCTGTTTACTGTATCTCAGATTGTGTTTTATCTCACTCACTCCCCACACCCAGCTCCTACACATATCCTTTTATTTTAAAATGCACAGAGATACTCATCTTTCGTTGCTTTGGGGCAGGGCTGGCACTAGCATTTGCTCATCCTTTGTCAGCTTTAGGTGTGTCAAAACTCTTGGTCAAAGATAAAATACACAGCAGAAATTGAGGTCAGAGCAAAATAAATAATACACAGTACAAAACAGTCAGTTCTGAATAGCACTTCATAATGGTTACTGGCTGAAAGAATTTGCACTAAAACTCATTGATCAAGCATATACAAAATAGTCTGCTGCTGCTGCTGAGCTAATTCTTTGGCTCAGAGCATAAGATAGCACTCAGAGCACAGGCATTGGGATGTGTGTGTGTGTGTGTGTGTGTGTGCACGCGCACTGAAATGGACTAATTTATATATATATATATATATATATATATATATATATATATATATATATATATATATAGTGGAAAATCCTCCAGAGAAGAAGAGATTTATACTGAAGAGCACTGTGCAAGGATGATATAAAATGGAGTCTGCATATCCTTCAAAATGGCTTTTATGGTGGAATGTTTTCAAGGCTGATTTTGTTCTCCGTATATCCTCACAGAGTGATATGCACTGAAATTCAGCATCAGAAGGGAAACAGAGGAAATGTAGTTTGTTTCATCACATTCTGCCAGCCTAACTGGGACACTTAATCCTGGTAATTAAAACATGCTACTAGCCAAAATACGAATAGAATTCATATTTCAGCCTCTGTTAGGTAGTCAGGCAGACGACCTCACCCATGTTCTGGCTGTATGACCTTGGGATTGTTAATTATTGCCCAGGGCCTCAATATTTTCATCTGCAAAATAAAGAAAATTATATTAATTGCCTCACCACACAGAATTGTTATTAAGATCAAATGTAATTTGTCATTTTTTCAAAGGCTATTTAGAAATAATATACACTTAATAATTTGAAATAAATAAAAACAAGTAATTAAATGTTATTCAACGTAGTTTTATATAACAACATAGAGGTCCATATGGGTGGATATCAAAAACCTTATTTTTGATCACTTTGTTCATTTCTAATTTTTCAGAATTAACAGAGTTTTGTTTTATAGTTCTATTTTGGCAGGCCTATGAATACTTCTTTACGATGAAATTCATGAACATGTAATGGCTGTGTCATGGAGTGTGCACACATTTAAGGCTCTCGAAGCAAATTGGCAAGTTGTTCACTAATGCATGAGTATACACATTTTTCATACTAACACTGAAAATCTTTTTTGGCCACTTTTGCCAGTTTTTATCTAGAAATAATACTTTTGCTGTCAATTGAATTATTAGTAATACTTTAATAATTTTCTTTCTATTGGACATTTCATTTTTTTTACAAATTGCCCTTTTTGAAGATATTTGGCTTATTTCCATTGACCTATGAGAGCTAGTTACAGTTGAAAATATGAACATATTGCCAACTAGCAATTTTTTTCAGTTTCTCTTTGCCTTTTTTTATGGTATTTTAATACCCAGAAATAGGTGTGTGTGTGTGTGTGTGTGTGTGTGTGTGTGTGTGTGTGTGTGTTTATGCACCTTGTATGTGCTTAAGATACTTACCTCTATTGCTCTTTTTCATTATGGTTTCTCCTTTTTGTGTGTGTGTTTATGATGAGCTTCCCACCCAAAACCATGTAAATAATCACCCACATTTACTTTTAGGAAATGGCTTTACAGTTTTATTTTGTTATATTTAAATGTCAAGCCCATGTGAAATTTATGTTGATTACGATATGAGTCAGGGATTGAACTTCACTTACTTCCAAATAGTCTTGGCTCTCATTTAATTCTCACAGTTGTCTATGGCCATGCTACTTTGAACAAGCTCTATTCCGCCTGATCTTGGAAGCTAAGCAGGGTCAAGCCTCATTAATACTTGGATGGGAGACCACATAGGAAGACCAGGTGCTGTAGGTGTAAAAAATAAGGGATTATAAGCTGACAAGGTCCTTGCAATCTGCGAGGTCAACCAAGGGTTGCCTTGCCTAAAAAATAAATTAAAAAATAATTATAATAATAATTCTCACAGTTTACTGAAGCCACCCAGAGTATGCACTACATCATTATTTTGTTTCTCTTATAATTTAATGGTGGAACAAAAAGTGCTGAAGGAAGTGTAGTTAGTCAAGTAGGTAGCAGGTAAACTCTCCCAGGTGATTTCCACGTGTTACTTATAGCAAGTAGGTTTGTATGGACTGAGATTATCGATAGGATAGCTCAAAAAACAACTGGTTTTATTTCTGGTTATTTTATTTTGTTTTAGTCTGAAAGAAAAATTTATTTTGTAGATATAGCTTATGACTAGGATTAATAAAAGCTGTCATCACCTTCAAATCCAAATAAAGAATAACTAACTACTATTCCATGATAGTATGTAATAAAAGTCTCAGAGCATTTTTTTTTTAATTTGTCATAGCTGTAATTAGAAGAAGATAAGCACCTTTTATACAGGCCCACTCTAAGGATATGCCACCCAGTATGCATGGGCACATATATTCACCTACAAACTTTATATATGTGTTTGTATGGTGACAATTTTCAGACAATATTCAGATAATTTTTAAAGTTAAGTTAAATATCCTGATGAGTTAACAATGTAATGCCAGACATTTAGGTAATTTAAAATATCTTAGGTCTCAGCATAGGGTTTCATTCACATTTTCCTGATACGGATGGGTAGGAGGAACTTGGTAAGCTTATGCTGGGAAAAAGAACTAGCTAGTTGCATGATGATTCAGAAAGTTCTCTCCACAGATTTGCTTAAGGCTGAGATAAAGAATATATTCTATGTAAATTTAGCTATCTGAAGTTATACCGTCTTATTTTGTTTGGGCCCTTATAACAAAATACCATAGAGTGGGTAGTTTATAAACTACAGAAATTTATTTCTCACAGTTTTGGAGGCTTAGGTCAGGGTGCCAGCATTTATTGTCATGTGAGGGTGCTCTTTTGGGTCCCAGACTTCTGGTTGTATCCTCTCATGACAAAAAGGGGCAGGGATCTCTTTGGATACTCTTATAAATCACTAATCCCATTCATGAGGGTTCCAACCTCATGACTTAAGTCCACACCTACTAATGTCATCACCTTGGGAGTTAGGATTCCAACATATGAACTTTTAGGGCAGGTCTCCAATCCCTAGTCTGTGGCCTGTTACGAACTGGGCCGCACAGCAGGAGGTGAACCGCTAGCAAGAGAGCGAAGCTTCATCTGTATTTGCAGCTGCTCCTCAGTGCTAGCATCACTGCCTCAGCTCCACCTTAGATCATCAGGCATTAGATTCTTATAGGATTACCAGTCCCTGGTGCCAGAAAGGTTGGGGACTACTATTTTAGGGGATACAAACATTCAGACCACAGCATATACTAAAATATGCATTTGAAAAAGATCTTATCTAAGTTGACAGAATTGTAATTCTGCTTTCTAAATTTGCTTCTGAGAGAGGATAGAAGTAATCTTTTTGACTCCATAGGCTCCATCTATTTAAAAATAACTGGAAGAAAATAGGAAGACCACCTGCAAAAGAATGAAATTAGACTGTTGTCTATCACTATACACCAAAATTAACTCAAAATGGATTAAGGACCTGAATATAGGATCTGAAACAATAAAATGCATAGAATAAAACATAGGAATTAAACTCAAGGACCTCAGTCTTGAAGAGGATTTTATGAATTTAACCTCAAAGGCAAGGGAAGTAAAAACAAAAATAAATGAATGGGACTACATCAAACTAAAAAGCTTCTGTTCAGCAAAAGAAATCATCAACAAGGTAAAAAGACAACCATCTCAATGAGAAAATATATTTGCAAGAAACGCCCCCAATAAGGGCCTAATATCTAAAATATACAAAGAACTCATACAACTCAATAATAATAAAAGCAACAACAACAACAACAAACAACAACAACAACAAAAACGATCCAATCAAAAAATAGGCATGGGACCTGAACAGACACTTCTCCCTAGAGACATACAAATGGCCAAAAAATATATGAAAAGATGCTCAACATTGCTAGCTATTAGGGAAATGCAAATCAAAACCACAATGAGATACCATTTCACACCTGTTAGAATAGCTATAATCAACAGGACAAGTAATAACAAATGTTAGAGGAGATGCGGAAAAAAAAAGAAACCCTCATACACTGCTGGTGGGACTACAAATTGATACAGCCACTACAGAAAACAGTATGGAGTTTCCTCAAAAAACTAAGAATTGATCTACCATATGATTCAGCAATCCCACTGCTGGGTATTTACTCCAAAGACTTGAAAAGTCAAAAAGATATTTGCACACTGATGTTCATAGCAGCATTAATCACAGTGGCCAGGACATGGAAGCAATCAAAGTGTCCTACGATAGATGATTGGCTAAATAAGCTGTGGTACACACATACAATGAAATATTACTCAGCCATAAGAAGAGATGAAATTACTGTCATTTGCGACAACATGGATGGAACTCGAGATAATCATGCTATATGAAATAAGCCATACTGAAAAAGTTGAAAATTACATGATATCACTTACATGTGGGATATAAACCTAAAAGCAACAAATGGACAAACAGAGACTTAGGGACATGGACAATGGACTAGTGGTTACCAGAGAGTAGGGGGTGGGGGAGGAGGGGAGAAGTAGATGAGATAAATGGGGTCAAATATAGGGGGAGTACAGGGAGGGTGAAGTGAGTAAAGGAGATCAAATATCTGGTAGCTGAAGGAAACTAGACTTTGGATGGTAATCACACTATAGAATATATAGATGTCAAAGTATAATGTATACCTGAAAATTATATAATTGTAGTAACCAATGTTACCCCAATAAAATAAATAAAAAAGTAAAAATAATAAAAATAACTGGAAATCTACCTTTTTCGAAAACCATATTAAATTCATAACAACTTTAAATTCAATTAAAATTATTTGAATTTTTGCTTATCATCATTTTAATAATAGATCTAAGTATTTTAAAGTTCATACATAATGGTCACTTACCATATTTCAAGCTGAACTTCGCACTCACATAACAAGATAGTATAAAGCATTAACTCCCAAATTCTTTGCTCCTTGAACTACCACAGTCAAGAGTGTTACTCCAAATGGCAACATTTGTTCCAGAAAGCGTTCCTTCTCATTAAAATCCAAACCTATTATTTGAGGAAAAGAGTAAATTAAACAAGTAATCTCATTCTATTGCACTAATCTGATTGACTTGCCAACTCTTTAATAGAAAAAAAACACACTTGGAATTGATGAGTGAGTGTGTTGTTTTTGCTAAAAAGGAATATCTGAAAAAGTCAGGAAAATTGGAAGGCAGTTTTTGAAACATGCTGCATAAGGGAGCTTAGACAAACACAAGACTTGGACACTGAATGATAGATAGATAGATAGATAGATAGATAGATAGATAGATAGATAGATAGATGGATAGATAGATGCCAAAGTGGCACTTCTTAATGATCTGGACAGATCATGCCAGCTCCACATTGGCCTAAAGTCACTGATGGCTCCCAGACTCACTTTCCTCCATCTGGGGACATAGGCTTTCAAATATTTTAACACATAAATCCCTTACAATTTTTGAAAAATTATACACCTTTGACCTATTTTAAGTTGTCTTTAAAATTTTACATGAGATTAAATCAGTTTACTTATTAATTGTTAATTGGAGGGAGAAAATTAAGTTTAGTAAGCTAAAATATAAGAAATTATTCTAATGGAATAAATATTTCATATTTTAGTAAAAGTAGGTTTGACTACTTTATTAAATAACATGTAACTTTTTAAAATGGGTTTTAACTATTTTGTTAAATTACATCCACAAAATTTGAGAAAAAATTAAGTAACTATTTTGGCAATGGATTTTTTTAATGTGTTCTTGAAAATATGATAACTCCAGAAACCACTCCATTTATATTTTTTAAAATCAACATTATAACCTATACTGCTTTTGTTTTTCTGAATTCTAAACATTTTTCTGAATTCTAAACATTCTAAGATCGGGCAAATCTCTCTCTTAAGAGATATGATTTAAAGAAAAGAACAGAAAAGCATGTAGGTTTAAGATATTTTAATTAACCAATAATGGAGGTATCTTTGAAACCAGTATTTCAAATTATGACTATTTTGATGCCTAGGAAGTTTTCGTAGTCCAGTGCTTACCACCCTATTATATTTGGAAAATGTATGATGTTTGTTTTTCTTTTCTAAATGAATATAAGCCTGTTCTCAGGCAGATTCATTTTTGGGGAAAATATGTATTAAAGTTGAGAATCTATAAATTAGTGCCCTTCTCTATGCAGGAGTACCCCATGAAATGTTTTCCCCGTACTCCCAGGGTTTATGTACCCCATTTTCAAGACTTTAGTGCGAGAGTGAATTTTGGAAAATTCTTAAACAACCAGTGAATGGAGAACAACAAAGTAGACTATAGATCTAAACTTAAGAGTCTAGCCAAAAGTCAATACTTGAGGCTAGACTTTTAGCCTAGTGAATGAGTTCCTCAACTACAATAAAAGAGCCCAAAATAGTGTTTTGAGGATTGAGCTGTGGAAACACCATATTTTCATGAGAAGAAGGATAATATAACAGTGGAGAAGATGGGTGGATTTTTTTTGTTCCTCCTTGTCTAGACTCTATTCATTCTTCTGTTATTTTTTCTTGGATGTCCACTCCTTCACCCCCCCCCCCCCATTCATGTACTTTTATTTGAGTTAATATTCCCTAGCTCAGGGAAAAGGTAAGATCTAAGTCATGAAAATCAAAACTCTACATGCTTAGATATGTTACCTAAAAAGAGCCAACAAGTCACCAAGGTATTTTTACTGGATCTTCTGAAAGATATTTGTGTTCTTCATGTCTGGACCTAAATCTATAAGGATGGGGTTCAGAACTACTGGCAAGTCTCTTAAAGACAGAGGCAAGCAGAAAATCTCACCTATAAACGGAAAGGACAAATCAGTCTTGATTATACTCTGTGAGCTGTGAGCCCTAGAGTGAGCTTCATCCATAGCTCCATTTATATCTAGTATTTTCAATTTTGTAAACTACTAAATTGTTATTTCTCCATCAAATGAATGTGTAATTTTGAGCTCTCTGTTACCTGAGACAAACTATAATTGATACAGGGCACATATAAACTTTGTTTTCATTTTCTAGAATTGGGTGTTAAAAGCTATAAGTAAGACATTGTTTGCTTCTTTTAAATCACTTTTTCTAAAATTTTAATAGTTGTCTTATGGTGGACATACGTGGCTTATTATACTTGTATGCTTTAAATACTTAATTGTTTATCAGTATGATTAACTCATTCACATGTTGTATATATGTATATATGTATGTATATATACACATATATAGAATTAATTTGTTTTACTGAAACAACAAACTCAAAATAATAATATATGAAACTATTGGTTATAAAAAATGATATGCATTTTAGATTGAGTTTTAAAAAATGTCTAAGCTTTTAAATATAATTCAGTACTTTTTTACTTATATAAGGTTTACTTAACTTTTCCTGAGTATTACCCTCAAGAATGAGAAAATCAATTCATGACATTATTTCTCAAATGATTAGAAGCTATTCATTTCTCCACTGAGTGCTTCAAAACATCAGAGGAATTTGATATCAAAAACCATTTTGAAAACTTTCATTTGTGCTTTCATCATTTTATGAGTGAAATATATTATTCGATATCTGATACCAATACTTTCAATAAAATATCCTCATTTTGTAATTTTACTTCACTTACTTCTTTCATTTGCTTCCCTTTTCTTGTAGAGAACAGAAAAAAGTAGACAGTCATTGTCATGGCATGTACAAATTGACAGTGAAAGATTTTCTTTTTGGAAAATATGCTCTCTAGTCTCAGTTTGGACAATATAGGAAACAAATATATTCACCAAATTAAGATTTTAAAAATTATAATTCTGACTATTAGGATGGTAAGTACGAGGGTGATCTCTCAGAAATGGGAAAAGGTAACATCAGCAATAACATTAGTTATTGACTCCAATGTATATTTGTCTCCCAATGTGTTTAATTACTTTAAATACATAAATCTACCACAGGAAAAGCTAAAAACACTCAGTCTGGATTTTAATAAGTTTACTGATTATTCCCATTGATAATAAACATTTAGGTGTCTCAAAATTTCTATTAGACAAAAGAAGGAAAACTGATATTAGGCTGAGACAACCACAGAAACTATGGAAATGTAAATTAAATATTTTGTTTTTGCAGATGATTGAAATATATTTTATTAGAAACATCATATTTAAGCTACTGATAGATTCTGCCCACAGATTAAGGTCTCCAATCATAGAGCAGAAATCTCTAGAAAGAGCCTCAGATGAAAAACCAAATGATTTTAGAGGTAGAAGAGGTCTTAGAGATTATCTGGCCTAATTCTCTAATTTTACAGTTGAAGAAACCAAAGCTGAAAGAGGTTAAGTAACTTACTCAAGGTCACACTGCTAATTATTGGCAGAGTTAGGAGCCAAAAGGTCTCTATTTCATTCTTAATTCTGATTCTGATGACCTTCATAACAAACGAATACCAAATTTCTTGGTACTTTAGTTGCATCTGTTATTAAACTGAGTTAATGTCCCCTAGTTCCTCCATATTTCATATGCATATTATTAGATTTTGTGTGAGTCATAAGCAATGTACTTTAGCTTCTGTGAAAAGTAAATTATTCCTTATTGTTCTGTTAGGATTCTTTGAGACAAGCACCAGAAAACACACACACAGCTTACCTAAGCAGAAAAGTGAATTGACTAGAATGATATGAGAGGGTTCAGAGGGTGAAAGGTCACTGTACCACTAGCTTGGCATAGTTGAGAATGAGGGTCCTGGAGAAGGTGTTGGGAGTGAGGACAGCTCCACAGTCTCACCTGGCACAAAACTACAATGATTCTCCTCCAGCTGTTCCTTCCACCAGTGGGGCCCTCTATTGGAGATTCAAATTGGAGAAGGGAGAGTTGATAGGCTTAGGTTAGATCACAAATGTATTCCCTTTGTTCCAACAAATCAGTGAGAGGAATCTATCACAAAGAGCCTCCAAAGCTGTGTCAGCATCCCTAACAAGAAGAAAGGACACCTCAGTTACTGGCATCCCAAGATGACACTGAGGAAAGAAAGGCAAGTCCCTCAGAGGAAACAGGGATTAGGAAGAGGAAATCATGTGCTGACTAACCAAAACATAATACTTGTCTACTATGACCACCATATTTTTAACTTAACTGGCAGATTTTGCAATTGATGATGTAGCCCTAAAATAAAAACTGTGAACTTGAGCTATATGTGCTTTATGTAAAAGAGCAACCTCATATTGTTCTGATGACCAGTTCAGAACATTCAACAAATTAATCAAGTTTGCCACAGGGAAAAGCCAAAATATTCAATTTGCTGAATATGCATGCACCTGCTTTCATGATTCTTTTAATATAGCTACCAATGTTAGCTAAGATTTAAGGAATAAGGAAAAGTGTTTCCATTTGAATTTAAATCTAAACAGTAAACTCACTGCCTGTTGATCAAGAAACCAATACAATTTGATTTCTCATTGACTTAATTGGACTTAGTGTGTACATATCTCAAAGTGCCTCCTTGACCTGGAAGATGTAGGATAATGAATCAATTCCTCCAATATTAGACTCAGCTCACTTCTCTAGGGCTGCAGTAGCAAGCATTTTATTAGAAAGATTGAGTCTCTTAAGCATAATCTTCTTTCCCATCTCTGGTTTAAATTTCTTCACTCTCTGGGAAAATTAAAAAAAAAAAAAGATATTTCTAAAATATTAATGGCAACGTGAATGTATTTTTCTTAAAAACATGTATATACAAATTTGAAAATTCTAAAGTAAATAATAGATAAAACAGTAGTCAAAGATGTATGTATGTATGTGTGTGTGTGTATATATATAATATATATACAGATATATAAAGATATATAAAGATACATATATATATATCTTTAAATGTCATGTAAAGTTTTCTCTACTATTTGTTCCCAACTCACCTCCAAACCCCACTATACTTGGGCCACAATTCATTTCAAGGGCAGTGTGATCTTTTAAAATAAACAATTCATACTCTTCCATGAGAATTTTTTCACTGGCTCCTTATACCTTTCAGGTTGGTATGCAACTTTCTTCACATCAAGGCATCCAAAGCCTCTCAGGGGCAACTCTGTGCTGGCCTCCTTTCCTCAGCTGTCCCTACTTGCCACCATCATGCACTCTGCCATCATCCAGACACAACTTTGAACATCTCCAAAATTTGTCACTTAATCTTGCTTCTACTTCCTCTACCTACCTAGAAAACTGTTCCTCCTTCCTTTATTAATCCGTCCCTCCTTCCTGTTTCCACTCCAGTTACCATCTCTGATCCGGATCCCTTTTCTGATTAACTTTGTTCATTATGGAATTTTCAATTCAGGTGTCTTCCCCTCTAGAAACATTTCCAGAACTTCTGGTTTTAGATAGGAGACCTTGTCTTTGGTCTCCTAATATCGCTCTCTGTAGGCTACCATCGCCATAGTTCTCATAACCCTGCACCTGTCCTATGCATTTATAAATCTAACTCCTCTGTTAAAACTGTGAGCTTCTTGAAAAACAGGGAGTGTGCCTTATTCCACTTTGTACTTCCACTATCTGACACAGTATTTGGCACAAACTGTAATAAACACATGTTTATTGAAGACAATAGCAGTATATGATGCTAAGGAGGCATCATTATTATGGCCATCCTTATCTTCTGCCATGCCTGGAAGTAGGTATTATCATTCTTCTATCATCCCCCTGCTGAGAATAGGATAACTACATCTTCTCTGCTTAAAGAAAAATTACAAGGGGTATTCTGCCATCATCGCATACAAAATGAGACTGCAGCACTGTTATCCAGTCATCTGGCCTCTTACCTAGAATGGATGATGTCTCTAAGCTTTTTGTTCGGTGGGAAAACCTCGGAAGACTTATTTCACAGGCAGTCAGGGGACGATAGGAAAAGCATTGGCTTGGATTCTTAGTAAAGTCTATTTGATAGAAGAACTGGAGGGTGTAAAAACAGAGAGCCAGACCTGCTCTCATTGTGATTTGATATGATGGTTTCCAAGTGAAAAGCAAAGGACAGATGTGAAGGCAGGTAGTTCCTGCTGCTTTTCAGCAGAATTGAAGCTGTGACTCTTTGCATGCTAAGGGCTCCAAATAATAACAACAACAACAATAACAACAACAGCAACAACACAGATAAAAGAACAGCTCTCCTGTGATACATGCAAATGGATGACAAAAGGGAACAAATGGACTAGAACAAAAGGAGTGAGCCATATTGCAATTTTAAAGGCTACTAATCTTTAGATCTATTTTATCTCAGATTAACTGACTAGCATGGTGAGGCTGAAGAAAGGTGAGATTACCGAAATATTCAAGCTCCAGCATCTTGGTTAGTCTGACCACCGAGTAAAGGGTGGGAGTGCTTTTGTTTGCATTTACACAAGAGCCTTTCTCCATTTGAGTCACAAGCAGCGAGTCCAGAGCTTCACACAATACAACATATTTTTAAAAGCTGGCATCATTTGGATTTTCCACCCATAACAAATTTGAAAAGTTGGCATTTACATTCCCTAAAGTATCCATCTATAATGAAAACAATGTCAGAGCCTTAAGCACTTTGGCATTTTCTGGACACACTATAAATATACAGGATATATTTTATCATGTACTGTACGTTAGAGCACAGGGACAAAGAACAAGCACCAGGGAAAATGGTTTGAGGCAATTTTTTCAACATATTTTCCAAGGCCATTTCAAATGACTCCCCAGTCCTTGAACTCCCTGGTGATCATTTTAATAGCAACAAGAACCATTTGGTAACGGGTCTGGACTGTGTGCTGCATTTGGCTTTAGCTGATGTAAAGTCTACCGTCTTTTGTTACTAAGGAGACAGTATTCCAGCCTATTATAAAGATATTTAAAGCTTTCCTAGAACTATAACCCTAAAACTTCAGAATGTGCTAAGTATTTCTGCATAGGTTTTTTTCTTTTTACCCACCTATCAAACTTTTCAAATTCCTTACATTTAACCATCCTTGACTATTGACTTCATAACAGAAATCCTGTGTCGAAACCCTGGTCAACTAGAGGCATCTGTCAGGATTAGGAAAATACAGATGGTGCTCCAGATGAACACTGCTTCATCTCCTCACCCAGTAGGTTTTATCTTACTGCAACTCACTTCATTATCTGCTTGGGTGATTTCTGGAACCAGAGAAAACAGGGCAAGACTCCTGGAGGCAGACACATACTTATGAAAATAATTTTAGTCTCACCTCTGATCTTTTCTCCCTATTTGAAACTTCAAAGAGAGCTGAGCAGCCTGGCGATATTCCAGGCAGGATGGTTGCCATTTATGAATAGCATTACAAGTACACTACCTGGAGTCCTTTTGATTTGCCAACATCTATCAATTGGATATATTATCCAACAGATAACAAAGCTGCTCTTGGAGAATGTCCTTTTACATAATAGAGGAGTCTCAGTCTGTCCAGGATGTATTTTTTTATTTTTTGGTGGAGTGACCACTCTGCATGTCCTAGATCAAGGTGTGGCACTGCTGGTAGATGCTATGGAGAACTCCACTGAAACAAAGTGTCACATCGTGTGTCACCATAGAAGCGATATCTTGACAGTGGTACCTGTAAATGTGAAATGTTTAATGATGAATAATTTTGTTTGATGCCCTTCTTACTCCACATTTCCATGGAAAATGAAACCATGGGAGGCACAAAAATCTCAAAAGGGCCTTTATACAGAAATTAATGTGGTAATTCTCTCATTACTATGTTCTGAAGAAGAGCTTCTTATACAAGGCTCTGTGCTTTGCCTGCAGTTATAACATGGCTTTGCATTAAGTGTTTTAATAAAATGTGAAATTAGATGATCATCCCCAGTGATATTCAGCTCTTAGTTGAGATACGAAAAAATGTAACTTCCATAGTACAGGAGAGCCAAAGAGATTATTTTGCCCCCGATGAAGAGATCATTGGTCAAATGACATGGTTTCCCAGGGGTCCACATCTCTCCATTCATCAGGAATTTGTTATTACTCTCTCCTGAACCTTTGACAATTACAAATAATTTACAGCTATGGAATATGTATGCTGTCACAAGCTAACCAGTTTAATTTATTCTTTTTGCACATTTAACCAGGTAGTGCTGGGGAAAGCAATTATTAATAGTGATAGTTTATGCCATTTTTAACTTTATGTGCTTCTTTCTATTGTAACAGTGACAAGAGAGGAGAAATAGAAGCTTCCTGAGTAGCATCGATCTATTGCATGGTGGTAATAATTAGTAATTAGTAATAAGAGACATGAACAATAAAAGAAGGTGGGATATAATTCTTTTATAGAGAAAATTATGAAACATCTCTTCATATGACTCATTCTAAAATAACGAAATGGTTCTTTAAAACTGAGATTTTTGTTGGTTTTTAAAGAAAGTACTATTGAATAAAGTGCAAAAATAAAACCTTCAAACTAATGATGTCAGGGAAGGCTGCCTCAACAATTTCTTCAAACTGATTATTTTTGTTGAATATTAAAACTCCAATTCTTCTCTAAAACAAAAAAAAAACAAAACAAAAAAACAACAAAGTAATGCTGAGGTCAATGAACTCAAAAGACAGCTGCAACATGTTAAATACATTAAGTCTTCAACAAAGTCCAATCATTTTTGCCTCCTGATGCTTGCACAGCAGAAGGCTCAGCTCTGAGGCCAATTACCTGAAGTGATAGTTTAGAACATGGGCTCAGAATTGAGACTTCTCAAGTTCAAATCCTGATTCTGCTACTAATACTGTGGACAGGTTTCTTAACTTTCCTCCAGCTTAGTTTCTTCATCTGCAAATTGAACACTTAAATGTTATATTCCCATATGAAGATTACATGAGATACTGGTGATAAAGCACTTAGAACGGGGCTTGGAACATGGTAGATACTCAAAAAACGTTAGTTCTTGTCAGACCCAGAGCTTTAAGACCTCCCATTAACTCATAAACTCTAGTCCTCCAGTACCTCCTTTCACAACATGTCATAACTGTAATTTAACTGGACAATGGTGTCATTCCTTAACCTACACATATTTCTAATAAAGGAAGACCTGAAAATTGTTGCATTGAGCTCTCTATTTTCAAGACTGTTAAGGAGTCTAATCTGTGTGACAAACACTAAATAGGTTACATCTCATCAGCTGCATCTCTCTGGGCCTCAAGGACATTATTTTAACAGAATCAGAAGTGCATCATCTCTGTGGAGCCTAAACTAAGATCTAATGACTTGAGTAAAGTTGCTCCCATGGTAGATTTCACATAAAGGTGATCGATTTACATCCTGTTGATGAGAGTAAAGAAAATAATGATGAAAATCACTTGCTATTTTCCTGTTTTTCTTCTCCCGGCTACAACAGTTATAATAATTTACAGAATGTTTTCAAAGCACTATTCATAAAGTAAATTAATAAATTCATAGTGTGGCATTACATAAGAAGCAACACTTATGGCCATGTTGTTTTGGCTGTGAGTTGAAAACCAGGGTTAATCTTCAGTGTGCACACACACATACACACACAAATTTTTCACATGAATTGCCAAATACATACACCAATTGATCATTGGACAAAGAAACTGGATCTCTTTAAAACAAAACCAGATGAGAACATAGAAATCATCTAAAACAACATATATGCTTTACATATTTTAAAGAGAGCACTTGACATCCAGGATTGTAACATTATTGACTCAAGGTCACAAAACAATTTAGAGGCAGAGCTAGAACTAAAATCCAGACTCTGGCCAGACCTCTTTCTACCACATCATCTTGCCTGTGTTAGCAAAATTACTCTGAACTTGCTTTCAATTATTCAGAGTAAAACCTTGTTAGAATCTGAGAACATGCCCAATCTTTATTTGTTGGCCCAACATGTCAGACTAAGGTCAGATTGTTAATCTTGTTTTATTTCTTCATTCAAAAATTGACACACAATTTAGTTCTTTCCAGAAAGATTAATAGGGTTCTCTGGTGTTAAAAGATATTTACACCAGAGTCTTAAAAATACTGAGTAACATTACAGAAAATAAATCAACAAAAGTTCAAGTTGCCTTTCAAATATCAATCATATGTTGACAAGTCAGTACCTTTCAAATTACAAATTGCTAAGAACTAACTGGTAGCAATTGCTAATGTTTTAAATGTAAGTCTTCTGTTAAATCATTTCTTCTCCCAAAGTAATAGTTTATTTTCTGTAAGAGGAAGGCTTTTAATTTTATGTGTGTTATATTCTATTTTCATAGACTATAATTATAGACTATAATCACGCCATTTCTGATAACCCCTTTTATGGCAAATGTGTTTTCTCACCCTCTGATACTATTTGGACATATTTTTATATTTTTTAAAAAGTGCTAAAATGAAATTTGTGTCTTTGTACATAATCAAAATTTAGTTATTTATCAATTAACTGATCGGTTCTTAATCATGGTTATCTTCTGCCCATTGGAAAAGGGTGAGTGCTTTGGCTAAAAACCCACTGCTGCCACCTAGTGTTACTGGACAAGCACTGCCTCAGCTTGATCACTTGCCTTTGTGAGTCAGTCACCATCCTCATTGAGGGAGAGAGAGAGAGAGAGAGAGAAAGAGAGAGAGGGAGGGAGAGAGATCAGTTACTTGATCAATGATCTTAGTTTGTAATTAATTATTTAAGAAACTTGTCTTTTTGTGTTGACTCTTTTATATTTCAATACTCTGGGTACCAGACATGTTTAATATGCTTGGCACTTGAATTCTTTGAAGGTTTTAAATTGATGAATAACAAAATCAATATGATAGCTTAAGGCAATCATCCATATTGATGAAGTTTACTATAAATAGATGTATACTTCAATAACCCATGTGTAAAAGCAATGTGTCCTTTTTATTCTATTCCTATCGATTCCAAACACCCAAAAGATGTTGTCAGCAATAGCTGAGACAAAAGCATCAGAAGATACCCGCAGATCACTGTGTCATTTTGTATTACAGTGCAAAGACAAGTCCAAGAAAGAAACCTACTACTGTACTCCAATTGGATTGGTCAAATAAAGTATAATAATTTTCCTGCATGAGAAATTATTTTGTTGAATAGAATTACCTTTCAAAGCATCTAAAATAATGAGATTTAAATTAGTTAAAAGATTCATATACATTTTATGAGAATGTTTATATGCCATTCAATAGAAGCTATTCAGGGAGGGATTGTTAGAAATGTGAAAGGTGGAGTTTCATGTAAGAGCAAGCTGGAGTGGCCAGAGTGTGATAACAGAAATAGGAGTCAGGAGAGAAAAGGTAATGAGATTACCTCTTGCAGATGTGTGTCCAGAGATCCAAGATGTCTCTTTGGGAGGGAGCCTGGTAGACAGGAGAACTTTTGTCTCAGAAATAGAAAGCATAAAGAAGTAGCAAGGGCACTGTACTGGGCATCTACAGATGTGAATGTTTCCATTAACTTGATGCGCACTTTTGAGCTGTCTTCTAACCTGGTTGGATCTTCCCTTCTCTTACTCATTTCCACAGACCACACCTGCACAAAATAAAATCAGGAAAATTTCCCTTATTCATGTGACTAATTAATCTCTGGGACATTCTCTTCTGAAAATACAAACAAAGTGAGCTACTATTTGTTACCTTAAACTTTGAGATATATACAAAGAAATGGACTCCTAAATCTCAGTGGCTTAACACAGAGTAAAAGTTTCTTTCTCATTCATATAGTCATTAAACACAAGTGTTCTGTAGTCAGTTTTCTTGCTGACACGCGGGGATCCAGGGCCTCTCTATCTTGTGGCATTTACATCTACTAAGACCTCGGAATCTTTCATTTCAGCCAGGGGATGAAAAAAAAGGCATTTGTATGACCACACCTGGAATTGCTTTATGTCACTTTCACCCTCATTCCGGAATTCAGACACATGGCCACACACATACTTCATATACTGTGAAATATCGCCAAAATTTGTGCTCAGAAAGTAGAGGAAATAAATTTTGATGCATATTTAGCAGTACAGTGAATACATACACATCTCCAAGATATCATACATTTGTCAAATGCAGGCATCAGCAAACCATGGTTGATATGTCAAATCTAGCATATACCACTTGTTTGTATAACTCATAAGCTAAGAATGATTTATTACATTTTTTAATGGTTGGGGAAATATAATAGAGAGAGAATATGCAATAAGCACATGGACTGCAAAGCTTAAAATATTTATTATCTGAGCCTTTTACAGAAAATAATTGCCAACTCCTGGTCTACCAATATCATTTAGTATTCAGGAAAAAAACAGATGTCACCATCAAAAGAGCATTTAATGAAGAGACTTGTATTAGTTTTTTATTGATGCTTGACACATTATCACAAACATAATGTCTCAAAATAGCATACATGTATTATCTCCTAGTTTCTGTGGATCAAGAATCTGAACACCACTTACCTGGGTCCTCTGCTCAAGGTCTCCCCAGTTTGAAATCCAGGCATTGGTTGGGGCTGTGGTCTCATCAAGGGCTTGACTGGGAAAGATTTTATTCCAAGCACCCTGAGTTTGTGGATGAATTCCTCTCCTTATGGTTGTAGGACTGAAGTCCTCATTATGCTGATCAGAGGCTGCCCTCATGTTCTACAGGCCACACACATTTCTCTGCCATGTGACCCTCCATGGGCTGTTCACAATATGGCTGTTTTCAAAACCAATAGAGCCTCTGTAGTAGAGCCTAATTGAGAGAGTGACATGCCATCACCTTTGCCATATTCTATTAGTTAGAAACAAACCACATGTTCTATCTGTGCTTAAGTAGAAGAGATTACACATGGGCATGACTCCTTTTGGGGGGGTCACCCTCAGATGTTTGCCACAGGACTATTTATAAAGCATTAGTAGAGTTAAAGAAAACCCAAAAGGGATGGGGAAACCCTAGGTTGTGGAAAGCCACTGCCTCCCCTAGGCCTGAGGGGAAAGGAGACGAGCAGTAACCAGAACCGGGAGGGACATCTAGTCATAAGAGAGGACCACCACGATGAAATCTGTGGGCTTCAGTGAGGAAAGAATTCAACTAATGTCAACTCATGTCCTCCCAGGAGGACTGGGAAATAAATACCAGAGCTTCTCTTTCTTCCAGTTCTTTGTCTGCCCCCTGACTCTCCCCTCAACTAATCCAACAGAAAGGCAGAGGGCAATCAATGGAGGCTGACTGATGTAATCATAGAAGTCAGCCTAAGACAGAGAGCAAGGTAGAGATGGATGGAAAAATACATCTCGAGGGCAAATAAAGCTATTCCAAATATCTAGTCCTTGACTATCTCAAGTTTCAAGAAAAGCAGAAAATAGCCTTAAGATCAAATAATAAGTCTAATATTTATCTACATCAGAAACAAGAATGACCAAGGTCAGCAATCATTCAGAAGACCACTAACGTTATTCAAAATCATCTGGAGAACCACCATAGCCTGGCTTGCTTCAGAGGTAAGTTGATTTCAGCTCCTAGAAAGGAAAATGCAGCAGCATATAGTTCTTTAACCAAGTGATGTGGTTAGAGAATATTCTTTATAGAAAAGATGAATACAGCTCCACCCAGTACCGGAGCAGGTGACACCTGCGAGTACTTCCCATTTGAATTTCCAGCATAGTGTCTGTTTTTAAATGAATTATGAGCTTTTTCCCTGCGTCAGGTCTGTTATAGAAACAGAGGCATGTTCCATTTGGTAAGAGGTGGTATTTAAAAGACTAGCCTTTCAGTAAGCAAATTTTTAAATGGTAGAGCCATTGACTACTAGGTCAGTTTTGCCAAACAGCTGCTAAACTACTTTAATTGCAGCTAAGAGAGAATATCATTAAAAAGCAGGAACATATTAGATCTGGAACTGTTAATGGATAATTAAGGAGACAAATGCAAAAGAATTAAGGCACATCACTCTAAGGCATATTTCTGGGTGTTTTTGTTGTTTTCAACATATAAAAGAATAGAATGTGATTATCCAAAAGTGGGTTTGGAATTTATATCATTCTTAAATAATACATTCATAGACTTTAAATGTATATTGTACATAGTAATGCCAAAAGTACTAGAGATGCAGAAAGTCAGAATAGATTTTGGAAACAAGATTTTAAGCAAGAATCTACTGCTAATAAAATCTGAATGAATTATTTGGTTAATATAAGAGGCTTTCCTTCATATCACTGCCTTCCACACCCCATCACCCAATAAGATATTGCTGCTTAATTGAAAAGTTTTCTAAGAGTTTAGGTAAGCCTAATTTTGAAGAACTCATTAGCTAGATATGATAAGATGGCAGACTTTCTACAGCAACTTTGCTGGTTCCTTATAAATAGAAAGTTAATTAATAATGAAGAAAATAAAACAATAACCCTACCAGAGTGCGAAAGGTAGTATTGTTTTAAACTTCTATTAACTATTAGCTCATTAAAATAGTGGCCATAAAATTTGTCTGAATACCAATTTCATTCATGATTAGTGCTACTGGAATCAGACACTATGTGACCTCATAATGATGAGATATTTTTAAAGTCTTTCCATAAAATGTGTAGCCTAAAAAACGATTAGAAGCAAAGTTTTGCTATCATCCTAGGCTGTACCAATACACACTTACTTAAAATGAGAATCTTTAGGAGTTAGGTATAAGGGAATAATTTTGAACTACTTTTATACTTTTAGCATCTTTTATATCAAATATTACTTTTATAATACAAAAGTAACATTTATTTTTGAAAAATCAAACAAGTATAAAGTAGATAAAATGTAACCAGATACTTGTTTTATACCAACAAAGTATAGGGAAAATTTTTATGTTTTTTGAGAGGGTCACATGGTAGATATTAGAGAGGGAAGATTGTTTAATTTATCTTATTCAAAAGACATTCGCAAAATTTCTTACTCTCAAATTAATTTGAAAGTTGAAGAGCCAAATATGGTTACATAATGCAGTGTTAAGTGGAATTTAGTAGTTATCCATTTAATTTGGCCATCAATCAAACAATTTCAAAATATATCACAGATGGCATGCATTTTCTAGAGTAAAATTGGTATTTATATTGTTCAATTTCCCCTTACAGTAGTCAGATTCTCACTATATATTAACAAGATTGAACCAGAACAAGAGTCATGAATTTAAAATATCATTGCTCAATAGTTTCTCACCCTCTTTCGCTTTGTTTATATAATACGCTTTGTTTATATAGTCCAGAATTCTTGTATTCAGAAGTTAGCCCTTGGTAAACTCAATTCTCTTTCCATCCCAGACTTAACTTTCACAAGTCTCTGAATATTCTTCATAATCAACATACGGAACTGGTGTTCTAGCTTTCCCTCCATCTTTTCTAATCTTCATATCTTTCCCATCTTTGCACATGAGATTTCCTCAATTTGAAATGCCTCTACCTTTTATTTTAGTCATGGAAACTCTCTTTAAACTTGTAGCATAAGTGTACACTCTTCCCTAAAGTCTCCTTGTCACACTTATACAAAAAGTAGTCATTCCTTCTGAGATTCCATAGCACTTTGCAAATATCATGGCATTATTTAAGCTGCATTGCAATGATTTGTTCACATGCCCATCTCCATATAAACTGTGAAGTATCTTATTCTTACTTATACCTGAAATAGACTTAAATGAGTCTTTGTTTAATGGGTCAATAATAAATGAATGACTGAATGTTAAAGTTGCCCTACTGAGAATCAAGTCTGTTTTATATAGCACAGGAAAGAAAAATGGATTCAAATGTTAACATGCCAGTCATCTGTAATCTAGGAAAATATTAACAGCAAACAACAGGAACTAATACATCCTTGACCCTACCATGTCTGCCAGTTTCTAATATCTTGAATTTACATTTATGAGGACATAGTTTTAATTTTTCTAGATGGCTCTGGTAAACCTTAAACATATTAATAAGAATGGCAGAGTCAGATGAGATTAACAAAGAACAGAACTGAAGTTTATAAGTGTATTCTGAGAGAAAATATGATAGAAGAACCCAAACTCTCTGAAAATTTCTGATATTGGGCTGGAGACTTGAACCTTTACAGTCCTGGTGTTAAGAAACCACGGGGAGCCAACACAAAGTATGATGTAGGTTTTTGTCTCTGCCAGTAGAGGGCAGCACACACTTCATTAACTGGAAGAGCAGATCGTGCTGAATTCCTACTGTAGCATCCAGCCAGAATTTGCAATAAGTGCTTTGGCAGCAAAGGTCCCCCAGATCCTTCCACCTCAACCGAAAGTCTCCTGAAAAAAAATTATTCTTTAAAGATGTTTGTGATAACATAATTTCATCAACTTCTATCATACATTTTAAACTGTGATTGTATTTATGCCTTGAGGGGCAGTGTGGTGAAGTAGAAAGGATACAGGCTACGGGGTCCGACAGAACAGGTTTGGACATCCAGAATCTACCATTTAACTAGCTGTGTGGTTTGGTAAAGGTACTTAATCATTTCAATCCTCTTTTTCCTCACGTTTAGAACATGAGTAATAAGATTTACCTCATGGAGTTAACATAAGATCAAATAAGAATATAGATATCATTTTGATGTTTTGTAGTTGCTTCCCCAATGCTCCCCCCACCCCCAACCCCACGCTTCTCTGTTTGTGTCCATGTGGGGAAAACAAACACCTTCAAGTGCCTACCCTGTGCCAGTGTCTTGCAAGGCACCATGGCAGAACCAAAAAGTGCCCAACCAGAACCAGCCTTGGCTAAATTTCCGGAGTGAGACAAATTTATCTGTCAGAAGCTCCGACAAAGAGTATTAAATCACTAAGGAAAATACTACTAATGACGTAAGCTTTCTTGATATTAACACATTATACACTATGGATTTATGGTAATATGGACAATAAAACCATGTATTAATGTATAATACAGCACTGCTGTAGTTCTTAGGATCTGATAGAGACTCGAGAGATGTTAGTCCTCATTCACAACAGCCAAGACATGTAAACCACGGATGAATGGATAAAGAAAACATGGTCTAGATATAAAGCAATTTATATACATATAAAACAATATTATTCAGCCATAAAAAAGAAATCTTGTCATTTGAGACAATATGGATGAACCTTGAGGGTATTACGCTAAGTGAAGTAAGTCAGACAGAGGAAGACAAATACTATATGATATCATTTTTATGTGGAACCTAAACAAAAACAAACTCAAGCAGACAGCAGATTGGTGGTTGCTGGTTAGGGGATGTGGGGAGTGAGAGTGGTCAAAAGGCACAAATTTCAGTCAATAGATGATTACATTCCAGGGATCAAATGTACAGTATGGTGACTATACTTAACAATACTATATTGTATACTCAAAATTTGATAAGAGACTGAATCTTAGAAGTTCTCACTGCACATACACAAAATGGTAATCAACTGAGGTGATAGATGTGTTTATTAATCTTATTGTGGTAATTCTTTTACAGTATATACATATATCAAATCATCACATTGTACACCTTAAACTTACACATCTCAATAAAGTTGGAAAAAAATGTTAGTCCTTGCCGGCACACACACATACACACATCCCTCAGATGCTCTTTAATGTTCTTTATTCCATATGTTTTCCATTTAAAAAATTTGATCACCATTTTAACATAGTTTAGATAGCTAACATAGTTCATGTAACTAAATATATTATATTGTTAATTTCTCAGTTTTGTCCAAGCCTTATAGATTTTATTACTCAAAATGTTTGTTATCATTGGTTATGTTGAAAGTTGAAGGGTCTAACTTTATTCCTAGTGTTTTCATACAGAACTGCCTAGTTTGGGGAAACTCGTCCTTTATTATGTTAAATTGTATTAATGAATTTTCTAGAAACAAATTCCACTTTGTTAGGATGTATTATGTTTAAAGTAGTAGAAATGAATTCTGTTTGCTATTATTTACGATTTGTGTATTGATAGTCCTAATTGAGATTGATTGTTTTTCATTTTTGCGTTGTATTTCTCAAGTTTTAGTATCAATGTTATATTTCATCATAAAGTGAAATTGAAAAGTTATCCTTTTTTTCTAGTCTCAAACATTGTGAAAAGAGCATTAAGATGACCTGATTTTGAAGTTTTAGTAAAGTTTTTCTAAGACAAATTGTGATCATTTTATGCCAGTTGTCTTTTGACAATTTTACTTCTATTAAAATTGTCCTAATTAAACTTTTTATCTATGTTGGAGTCATTTTGGTAAATGAATTTTTACCAAGTTATTTGATTTTCCAAGTATACAAATTCAATTTCATATAATGCACAAAACTATATAATTACTATATTTTTATTTTTCACTTATAATTTTTTTCTTTTTTTTAATTTTGTATATTTGTACTTCCACTATCCTTTCCTTTCTTAATTGTTAGTTGGAAGTTTATCTTTTTAAAAATTTTTCAAAGCTATTAATGCATTTTTAAATTTATTTTAGTGTTTTCTTATTAATTTCTGGTTTATCTTTACTAATTCTTTTAGCTTTCTTTTAATTTACTTTTTATTTCTTTCCCTAGCTTTTTTTTTTTTTTTTTTTTTTTTTTAGGCAAGGCAACCCTTGGTTGACCTCAGAGATTAAAGACCTTGTCATCTTACAATCCCTTATTTTTTTTATTTTTTATGCCTACAGCACCAGTCTTCCCAGGTGGTATCCCACCCAAGTACTAACCAGGCCTGACTCTGCTTAGCTTCCAAGATCAGATGGGACTGGACTTGTTCAGGGTGGCGTGGCTATAGTCTCCCTAGCTTTTTGAGTCATGTTTAATTCATTTGTTTTCAGTTTTAGCATTTTTATTGATATATACATTTAATGATATAAATTTTACTGAGCGCCACTTTTGCAATATACAATAGATTCTGATGTGTTGAGTTTTTATTATTATTTTCAAGAAACTTTACAATTTTGATTTTACTTCCCCTTTGGTTTAAATCTCCAGTTCTCTTTTGAATGTAGCCTTTTTAAAAAATTTCCAGATATAAGGGCCTTTTTGTTTATGATTTTGTTTTATTACAATGTGGACTGAGAATTTTGTTTATATTCTGTCAATATTTTATAATTATGAATTTTTCTTTGACATATAATATGTGATCAGTTTATGTGAAATGTCGATGTCATTGCTAACAAGTGTGTTCTCTATTGCTGAGGTATGGAATTCCATACAGAGATGTAAGATCTACCTATTGATTTTGTTAGACATTCTCTATCCTCACTTACTTTCGTTAACTTGATTTGTTCTTAAATTGTGAGACATATAGTAAAGTATATTGTAATTAGTATTGGTTTTGTCTATTTTTCTATGTATCTCTTGTAGGTTTTCATTTATGAAAGTCATTTTTGAGCATTTTGGTGCATAAATATGCTAACTATATTTTTGAGAATTATAGTCTTTAACATTGTAATGTTTCCTTTCTTGTTCTATTTAAGACTTTTTTGGCCTGAATTCTACATTGCCCAATATTGTTATTGCAATCCTTCCTTTCATTTGCAGTTAAAATAAATATTACTCTGAATTCTTTTGCTTTCTGTGTGTCTCTTGTATATAGCACAGAATTGAACTTTGTTTTGTTAGCCAATCTGAAAATCTTTATCCTATAATGAGTGATTACACACATTTGCATTTATTATTATGACCAATATGTTTGGTGTTAATTCTGACTTATCGTCTACTTTGTTTGTTTCTTTTTCCTTTTTAACACTTATTCTGCAATTTTGGAAAGATTATATTTCTTTTCTAATAGTTATACTTACACTAATTTCTTTTAAAATACTCATAGTCCTCTCATTTGTAGATGATGGCTGTTGGTTCCCTACTATGAGCAAAAACAGAAATTACTTAGTAATCTTTCTTATACCCTCCTCTCTTTCTTGCCTAGCATATAACTTAAGAAATCATATTCTACTTTTCATAATCTCTCTCCTTTCTTTCCAGTCAACACCACATATTACTCTATTTCTATTATTAAAATTTACTTTGTGTTAAGCTTAAGCAAGTGTCAAGTACCTATCAGTTATTTCTTAGCTGTCTGAAGCTCATCCTCTAATAGAGAGAATGCTCTCTCTCTGGATCAAAGTCAAGCACTCAGGACAAAAATAAATTGGAAGCAAACCCTCATTTAGTTTTATTGGTGACTCACAGCAAAGTTTGTCCAAGAGGATGTTCGTTGGGTGAAAACCACAAATTCAGTGGTTTGTGTGGTCACCTCTAACAACAGACTTATGGGGCCTATTCCTGTGTTCTACCCTATGATTCTCCTTCTTATGACAAACAACACTTTTAGGCAGCAAAACATAAAACAATAAGAAAAAAAGACAGGAAAAAGGGATGAAAAAGCCTGTTTCCACTAAGGATGCCAAACAAGCAGGAACTAATAATGAAACCTGGGTACCAAAGTGAGAAATTCAATGCAATGACAACAAAGTTCAGACTCACTGATGATTTGCCATGTGAGCACAGACTCGAGAAGCTGTGACAGCAAGGAACGAGAGGCTTCTGTGTCTTGTCTGGTAGCACCTCGTCAAAGGCTGGGGTTCACAGCAATGGGCAGTGCATACCATGTCTTGATGGGAGCTCCAGGAGAACTATGGAAGTAAGTGAAGCCCACTCAAATGAAAGCAAGCAAAGACTATTAATTCCGAGCTTACTACATCAAGGAGGTCAGCCGCCATCATTTGTTTTTAGCAGAAACTCAAATGCAAGCAGAGGAGTAGGAAAGCTTTCTTGAGGAAGAAGGGATAGCTTCAGGTGTGCGCTGACGGGACACACTGTAGGTGGGCTAAACTGAAGTGAGATGTCTTATGGGTTTGGTTAGTTGTGCATATTTGGCTTTTTCTGATTGAACCTACTTTAGGGAGATTGTCAGTTATTAATCATGTCCTAGCCATTTTGCACCAATCATCACATAGTTATATTTGGCTGCCTGATTTGGTTGCTACAAGTAACAGTCTGACTTTCTGGACTGCTTATTATAAATAGTAGGCTGGTTTCCTGGGCTAGTTATTGCAGGCTGTGGGTCAGAGTTTTATTTTTATAGATGGTCTGGCCGTTGACATTTTGTATAGTTAGTCTCTGACCATAAGAGAAACAAATCATAGGCCAGTAAGATGTCTTCCTTAATCTCTTCAATGTCTTAGTCTCTGACCTCTAAGATCTCTAATTTCCTATCTCTGTAATCTTGGGTGAGTCACTTATTCTCTGTAGGCTTCAGTTTTCTTGTCTGAAAAATGACAGGGTTTATTTAGAAAACAGTTTCCAGCCTCATGTTGAGAGTATGTAATGGTTGGGAGAAATGGTTCTGGGGGAGGGACATTTAGGTTGTGATTGGGAATGCATAGCCTTGTCAACTACACGACTTTATGCAGTAAATCCAGGTCAGTGCTCTGAGTAAGTAGCTAGGGTAACAGTTATCTGGCAGACATCTTGCTATGAGGAAAAAATGGTTGAAAACCACTGGGCTAGTTAATCTGTCGGATTCATTCCACTCTGTTGTAATAAGAATGAGCTCTCAGCTATCAACTACCTTCCTACCTCTCAGTCTGTGCACGACTATCACTACATTTATGAGACTGGGAACAAAAGCAAATGCTGTCTTAACGATCTCTGTGGGATCCACTGGCAGGTACCTGTAGACAAGAGGCCAAAATCAAATAGTGATATTGATTTAGTCATTAAGTTCCTCTTGGTTTTTTAGTTTCTTTAATTTTAACCCTCTTTCCTTGTTCAGGTCTTTAACCCATTTCTCATTTGCAACTGCAGCATTTACCCCAAAACAACTCACGGATTATAGTCCTAACCTCACCCCCAAAGTTTGCCACAAAATATCTTGTTTTTATTATTATTTTCACATCTCTCTAGTAAATTGATAGTCTTTGGAAACAAATGACATCATTCTATTTATAGCATTCTGTTTTTAGTAACAATATTTCCATTTACAAAATACAGTACTTCTCAGTCGCTGAAAATGTCAAATCCTAGAAAATGTAGCATTACTACACGTGATGTTAACATTGTTCTTGAATAGTTGTTAGCCAAAGATGCATATGATGAATTCGATAAATATATGTATATATAGATATAGGTATATATATTTCTGTTACATTAGGATTAGAGACAAGTTCTTTTTGAGAATAACTCTAAGAACAATTTTTATATTTTATTTTCACATTGAAAACAAGTCAGATTTGCTTCAGCCTCAAAGAGCGTATTTATGTAAAATTAAATTAACACTGGCAGCGAGCTGCGCTTTTTTTTCCAAACAGAAAATGAGTTAATTGTTCTTATGTAGCCACTAGTCTTCCCTAAAATTTAAATAACTATTAATATTTATTTCTGAACAAAATGTGAGATGAAACATCATGTGCTGTCCTCCTCGGATTATTTAATAACAGGCCACTTTCAGTCATTTTGAGTAGTTTGCCAGAAATTATGATAAATTTCTTATGTTTTTTAAAAATCTCACTTACATAGTTCTCTATACAGAGTGTTGATTATTTGTCTATTTAGTGAATATTTATTGTTCCTAGAAGATACCAGGCACTTATCTAAGTTCAAGGAAACCATTAACAGATAAAAATAGGTAAGTTCTATTCCTCACTGGAGCTTATATTCTAAATCTCTAAATCAGACTTAAATATATAATGTTAATAAGGTGATAAGTAAGATAAAGAGATACAGAATGATGAGGGGGTATTACATGAAGATGTGGTGAGAGACTTTGTGATAAACTGATATTTGAGCAGATACCTGAAGGAATTAAAGAAAAACTTATTTGGATATCGAGAAAAGGTTCTGGGCAAAGAAAAAAAGTACAAAGTCCCTGAAACTACAGCATTCTTGGCATGTTCCAGACAAAGAAGGAGACCAGTGTGGTTAGAGCTGAAAGTGATGGAAAAATGGTAGCAAGGGTCATGGTTTAAGGGATGTAGAGAAGCAAGACCATTGAAGGTGTTGGGGTCATGATAAGAATTTGAGGATTTAATCTGAATAAGATGAGAAGGCATTGAGAGTTTTGAATAGAATAATTATATTGTCTCATTTATATTTTAAAGAATTGTTTTGGCTGTTATGTTAAGAAAAAAACAAAGGGCAACAATGGAAGCAGAGAGACAAGCTAGGAGGCCACTGAAATGGTGTAAATGCAAGAATAACTTGGTGTGGAATAGGAAAGTAGCAGTGAAGAGAGCGAGAAGTCATCTCATTGGACGTGGAGTAAGGAAAAAAGAGAGTCAAGGATACCTCTGTGGTTTTTGGCTTGAACAATGAAAAATGAAAATGATATTAGCCAAGATGAGAAGACTATAGAGGGAGCAGGCTTGACCTGCTGGTGGAGAAACAGAGCTCAATTTCAACATATAAGAGGCTAATTAGACATCCAAGTGAAATATCAATTTGGCAGTTGCAGAAATATATCTGGAGTTCAGGAATAAGATCAGAGCTAGAAGTATAAATCTGGGAGTCACCAGTTTACAAATGGAATGTATTGCAATGAGAATGGATGAAATCAACTATGGAGTGAATGTAGGCAGAGGCTTAAGTCTTTAGGCATTCATATATTTGGAATCTGGAAGATAAGTCAGAACCTGTAAAGCATCTTGGCGGAATGGTAACCCGGAGTCCAAGTAAAGAAAAAGTTTCAAATGGGAGAGATTATGTTTGCTTAATGATGCTAATAGAGTAAGATGAAGAAGCAAAATGACTTTGAATGACTATATAGAAATCATACTTGAGAATGACAGGAGAAGTTTCATTGGATTGCTAGAAAGGAAATATTGATTCTAACAAAACCAAGAGAGAAGTGGAGGATGTGGAGACCTTGAATATAGATAATTCTTTGGATGAGTTCTGCTGAAAAGGTGAATTAGAAACAAAGTGTTACTTTTTGAGGGATGTGGAAAATGTAGGGTTTTTTTGTGTGTGTGTGTTTTTAAATAAGGTATTTTAACATGTTTATATGGTGAAGGGAATTATCCAGTAAAAACAGACCAATTTATGACACAGGTAAGAGAAAGAACACCTGCAGGAGTATTATCCTTGGATAGCCAAGATGGGGAAGGTACCCAGTGTCCCAATGAAGGGACTAAATAATGTATGTAAAGTTCATTTCAACAGAAAGGTAAGCGAACTTACATAAATGTAAGGAGGTTGGTAGGTATGGTGATGGGATAGTAGGGAAATTTTCTTCTCCATTTTTTCATGGAATAAGAAACAAGCCATCAGCTAAGATTGAGGAGAAAAGAAAATTCATTGAAAGTTCGATGATACCTAGTGCTTGGTAGAGTTTATGAAAAATACTTGAGTTTTGTTCCCAAGTCAAATTATATAGGCACATAAGGACACAAGCCATGAAATTAGCACATCTTTATAAACAACTGAGACAATATGTTCATTGTTTTCACTCATGTATTCACCAATTGTTCTTAACAAACTTTTATTGAGTATCTATAAGATGTCAAGACCCCGTGATCTACTCTGGGGAAATTACAACCTGAATAAATCTTAGACACTATGATTATAGAGGAACTTGCAGTCTAGTTTGAGAAACAGACATGGAAACAAAACAAAACAAAACAAAACACTGCACTTTTCTTTATTTGAATATGATACATGTTATCTTTGCAGTGACCATTCTTACTACATATCTTGGGACATGGCCCATTTCAAGTACTCTGTCATAGTCTATTAATAAGCATAATCAGTGTAATGATACATCTTTCCATTTTTGCTTCAGAAAATATGGTCACCATCATTATTACTGAGGCATTTTCAAAGAACTAAGAAACTATAAGTAATAAGTGATTCACTCTAGCTAGAGAGTTAGAGATTGTTTGAGAGTGTTTATTCTTCAGTTAAATGGGAATCATTAAGTTTTGTTTTGTTTTTGTTTTAAACAGAAAAAGAATAACTTAGCTGAATTTTATTTTAGATTGACCTGTTAGGTCATTGTGTGGAAGGTGGATGGAATGAAGAAGAGACTGGTAAGATGTTAGATGTGTCAGTTAAGAGGCTGATGAGGAATTATACCAGAACATGGTGAAAAGAATAGATGGATTAAAGAGACTTTTTTGAAAGGGCATTGACAGGGTTTGCTGACTACTTGTTATAGTGCGTAGAGGAACGTAGAGGAGTCAAAGATTTCCTTAAGATTTCTGCCTTAGCAGATTGGGTGAAGTGACATTACTGACCAAAACAGCAACTATAGGAGAAATGACATGTCTCTTTTTCATCTTTTTAGAAAGATAATGAGGTTTGAATTTGAGAATTATGTTTAATTTCTAGATATCTATCTGACAGTAAAAATACATGACAATACTCTGGAGACAAGTATTTGGAAGTTTTCATTGCATAAGTGCCAGTTAAATCCTTGGAAGATGATGATCTCATTGAGTATTTATGTCTGTAATGAGTAAAGAAGACTGACTCCAAGAGGAAATACTAGTAATTAAGAGACAAATGAAGATGAGCTTGTGAAAGGACATGATCAATGTAACCAATGTTCCAAAGAAACCTGAAATCAGGCTTCAGAGTTAAGCCATGAGTCAGCCAGTGGAGGCTTTCATGAATACAGCTTCAGCTGGCACAACCACATGAAAGAGAATAGAGAATTAGCAATAGGGGTGACAATCATGTGTAAAAAAGCAGGGGGGACTACAAATATTATGTACTGCTAGGCATGTGAGTAGTAATGAGGAAGTATCACTCTGAGGCAGAGAACAAAATGGGATTGGAGAATTCATGCTCTTCTTCAAATAGCTTTCAGCTCAGCTCTGTTTTATATACTATATAGATGTTCCACTTGTGGAGAAATAAGATGAGAGAGGAGGTGGTAGAATAAAGGTCAGTGATATATACCTCAATTAGGAGGTACTGGTTACAATGTTAAGAACAATATATTCTAAAGTGTAAAAAAAGCACCCCCTTACTCCTATCTAAATTCTTTCTTAAAAAACTAACAAATAAATAAAACCCAAATATACAGCTTTACCTAAATCTCCGGGCCCTGAGCTAGGCATGTACACCATGGACATATAGTACAGGAAGGGGCATCTCTATTCTTTAGTGTCTCTTTCAGAATTACTCTCTGATCAGGCTGTATGAAGAGGCCATAGTGTAACCACTGGGATCATCGGAGTTGGAGTTTGGTGTCGCTCCAGTGGCAGGGGGCAGGGAGAGGGATAACCTCTGTGTAGAAGTATAGTTAGCATTTTCCCTGGGTTCTTCCTCAAATGACGCATTGAAGAATCACAGGTTATTGAGATTTAATAGGTTTATTAAAAGTGTATTTTAGAAAGACAAGGATGCCCAAGGAGGCACATGGTCCCAGAGATGAGAGTTGCAACAGAACACTGTAATAATAACCACCACCACAACAAGAAAGCAAAAAGAAGAAGAAGAGCCCAGAATTATGAATGTCTGCTTATATCTGGGCCATGATGGGTGGTTCCAAAGGCACTCCTAGGTGATTGTCAAATGAGGTCATTTGGATTGACACCTGTCTGCTATATAACTCTGCCTAGTACGCATTTGCATATCCAGAATTCTGCTACCATTGGGTGTTCTTTGGGTGGTCTTTGGGCTGGGCCCCTACTCCTTTGTTCCCCCTGTCGCTCATGTCTGACTAGCTATCTAACAACAGGAAGAAGCCGTTTAGGGTATAATTATTCAAACTCAATACTTCGTTTTATTCTCTAGACTGCATATATTAAAAAAAATACAAAAACGATAGAAAAAAATATTTATATGACACTTTTTCTTACTATCGATTCTTTAAATAAAATATTTCAATGAAACTTCCAATAATCTTATAAGCTTAATAATATTATTATCATTATTATTAAAATCTGGAAACCAATTCTCAGAACAGGGTAATGAATTGAGCTTCAGGTTGTCTGGATAGGAAAAGGAGGCACCAGGGTTTAACTGAATCTGGGTAATCTGACCCCTATGCTCTTTTCAACATATTTACCACTATATTCAACGGGTGATACCTGAACCTATAGAGATTTTCTTTAATTTCACAAGAAGCAAATTGCCATTTTAACTGAGCTAGTTTTCTATCATTTGACAAATCAAAGTTGAAAAAGACCATACCATTTTGTATGAGTTAGTGTTCAAAGTTTAAATTTAACAAGAAGCTTTTACTATTTCATATCTCAAAATATATAATAAATACATAATAAAAACATTAAGAAGAAAAGAAAGTAGTATTTTAAGTAGTAAGTTCCCTGTGAAATTCCTCTCAAGTGACCCTGTACTACAAGCTATGAATGTAATCAAGCTTTAAATAGTTGTACCCTGGTGAAATGTGTGAAAAAAAATGTATGAATGATTTTAAGTGTTTTCTGACCCTTTACGAAAGATGCCCAGGGAATGTGGGTAATGATGACTCATTTAAATGCTGGAGAAAGTAGTACATAATTAGTTGAGGGCCATAGAGAAACACTGACTAATAGAACAACATTAGAAACATCTGCAGGTTGGGTGCCAGATGGTTACTAGATTTAGTGTGATGATCACATTGAGGTATATAAATGTCAAATCACTATGTTGTACACCTGAAACTGATATAATATAATATAATTAATATATTAATGTAATATAATATATTATATTATATTATATAATTAATAGAATATAATATTGTATGCTAACTATACTTTAATAAAAAAATCAATTTTAAAAAGAAAATCTGCAGGTTATATATATTGTAAAAAACAGTATAACTGGAGCCACTTTAAAACAAAGTCGGAGATTCCACTCCAAGAGAACTGCCTTGTACATCTTATGTCTCAAACCTTTGGATTGCTAACTAGGGCGAAGTAACCCTTGGACTGAGTTTAAAGCAGCATTGTATTCCAAACAACTGTTTGCAAGGCCAACAGGAAAGCAGACACTATGGCTACAGGACTGAAATTTAAAGACATACTTTATAATTAGCATCACTATGTTAGCTTATCTGCACTTATAGAAATTCCTTCCTTAGTTGATTAATACCCATAGAAATTCCTTTCTTCTATTCATGTAATTATTCCCCTTCCCTTTCTCAAAAAAAACCCTTTGCCTTCACCTCCTAATCAGACCTCTATTTGAGTTTCTGCCTGAATCAGGGCTTCCTGAATAGCTATTCTTTTGTATCTCAAATAAACTGTGTTGCCTCTCACTTTGGTCTTTTATTTTTAGGTTAACAATACAAAATAAAGTGCTTTGCACTATTCTTCATCAAATATTTAAGGAATTTTTCAGGAATATTTTGACAAGACTTTAGGATTTTAATTTTTACACAGATCTAGAGCATAACACTTTGGGGAAAGTTGTATACTGTTAACATTTTCAAACTGAAGTTTTTGAAATGGTGATCGGAGGACACATGGTCTTCTAGGAGATACAATATGGTTTAAGAGAGGAGAGTTAGGAGGACAAAATGAAAACAAGTGATGTACACATCCCATAAAACCAAGACAGAGGACTGTGCCAAATAGTTCATTGTTGGGGAAAGTTCTTTTCTTCTTAGTGGCAGGAATTTGAATCTGTTTACAATCTCCATTCACATGTACTGCAGTCAGAGGCTAATGCAGATTAACTGTCTTGAGGTACACAGCAAACTCATGCAAATGTATGGACGGATCTTGATTTCTGTAAAGCTGCCATTTTTTTTTTACACCAGGCATTATAATTTGAGCTGTGCTCTTTAAAAATATTCAAAAACATAAATATTTATTTCATATGTACATTTTTCCTGGGGAACTTTCACCACGTTTGGAAAGGGATCTCTTTAGAGTCACAGGTTACCTACCTTCCATATATGGAAAAGTAATTAATGTATTTACTGCTGGTGATATTGCTGTTTGCCTTACCTGGTGGTATTTAATTATGATTTCCATAACATGATACAAGGTGACTTGTAACTTTACTCAGGATGAAGCACCTCTGTAAATTCGAATTTTATTCTTTCCTTGTAATCATTGACTAAAGTTGTGGCCAAGGGCAAACCAGAGACTGAGAATTTTTGTCACCCACAGAACTGAAACCATGTTACTTGAATAAATGACATGTTAAGCCATGCTTGGCCATTACACTTCCTGCTGATAGTTGTGACAAATCATAGACTTCAAAATGCCATCATGGGGGAAAAATGAGTTCTTTAGGAAAGAACAGTATTTGTCTTCCTCAAGTATAACTCATCATTAAGAACAAGTGTCTGAAAAAGAAAACAGTTTGTTTGACATTGTAACTTTGCCCCTTCTATTAACATTACAACAGAATTTTTTACAGGAAAATTTGCATGTCTTTATTAGTTCCTTGATCACTTGCCAATCTGTAATTAGTGAAGTAGTAACTTGTATAAGATTTTTTAAATGCATAATGCAAACGGGACAAAATCATGCCTCTTGAAAGGTAATCAGTGTTTTAAAAAATGTTTAAATACATTTTAAGCTATGTTATTAAAGGATATTTGTGTGTGTATATATACTGTCCTTACTAGATGTGAGGAAATAGAGAAAATGCAAATCTGGCTATTATTTAAAGCTCTGCATTCTACATAGAAGATGTTGATTATCAAGTGTGTATTAAATAATAATTGTACTTATCATTATCCAAGAGGGTATATTTCAGCTGACTATGTGTTTTCTCAAAAAAAAAAGTATAGTTAATATATTTCAAACTCTTAAATGAAATGTTTATCTGCTTTATGACAAATATTGACTTCTATTCTTTCTCCATTCTAGGCAAAAATCACCTTACATCTCTCAAATGAAGCACCTGCTATTTAACGATGACTGATTTTAGTGGCACTAATTTACATCGTTATTAATAAAGATCAGGTGAAAGTTAATATACAGAATACTTAGCCTTAGATAAGTTTTTTTTTTCTTGAACAATTAATTCTATTTTATATATATTACCTCATCGATCTCTAACATTGTTCAAGAATGCTGTTATCTACATTTTACAGATAAACACTGCACCGACCCCACAACAACCTCCAAGAAATTGAGTCCATCTTAAGATTCAACTAACTCTTAACATGTGTTTCTACTATGTGTTAATCACTTGAGCCAAATTTGAATTTTGCACCTCCTCAATTCCTAGAGGGCTTATTCTATATTGGCTGCTGCCTGAGATAGCATGGCCCATTCATCAGTTCCCTTTTGTTCTTCTAATTTAGTTGTCCTCATGGTGCCATGTGTAAACAGCTTTGGTTATGTTTTACCTGGGAATAAAGCTCAAGATAACTTTGGCTTTCTGGCTAAGTATGCAGAATTTTATTGCTGAATAGAAATTATAGTTGATTGATAAAACATATAGATTTTTCAATTTTTTTTAACACCAAATCTTCAGATAGATTTTTCAGTGAAAGCAACATCTTGCCTTGACAATTTGGTGAGCATGATATCATCATTTCACACGACATATATGGCAGGCATTAATTTTCAGTGTCAGATCAATTAAATTCATTGACCACAGCAATCAAAAGCAGAATGAGACTGAACAATTAATTCCTTTTCAACATGAAATTACTATATAATAAAACTGTAGTCTTCACTCTTTCTCCAAAAAATTGTCTGATAATATGCTTTCAGAGGTCATTGAAAGCACAGTGCATAAAACCTTTGACCAAAACTCTTGTGTTTCTTTAAATACTTGTTTGCTGATTGATTAGTATCAAATCATTGTTTTCTTTTCAAATGTCCCCTCATTCTTCCCAAAGTGCTATTTCTCAAGTAGAAGTATCAGAAAGGCATGAATTTAATATTTCTCACCCCTCCTCTATAATTTGGTTGATTAGTTTTTCTTTTGCATGAGTATATCTGCATTATTTGTACACAATGTCTAATTTTATATATATATATATACACATATATATGTATATATGTATATATATGTGTGTGTGTGTGTGTATATATATATATATATATATATATATATATATATATACCTTTTCCTGGTTTTTGTTTTGTTTATTGTTTGTTTGTTTGTTTGTTTATTTATTTTTATTTTTGGCCCAAAGTAGGCTGCTTTCTGAGGCCTAGAGTTGGGTACTCTAAAGTTTATCCTTAGGATGAATTTGACATCTGATAATTCAAAATATTTCTTCAAGATATGGAAGCTGTAGTTTCAGAGGTGTCACCAAAAAAGTCAGTTGAGGCTATTAAATGGCCTTTGCCATACCACACACTCTTATATATCGAGTTTAATGCCTGCCATGGAGTGGGAATTCAATGAATACTTGTTAAGTTGATGAATGAGTTCCTTTTAAAGACATTGTGGCAATGTCTAATTTACATGAATTGATCCCAGCTAGCTGGGAGTAGATGGTTTTTGTAAGTGTTAGTCATGTCCACTTCCAGTTAACAAAGGTGGTTTTATGTATCCCTGGGAACGCTGATGAAGCAAGGAAGCATGGAAACATTCTAACCTGTAGAAACTGAGTGGCATTAAGAATAAAGGAGAAATAGCAAAAGGGAGCTTGGCATAGTGGTTGAAAATGTGACTTCAGAGCTAAAGTGCCTGGATTTGATTCCTGCTTTTGCTATGGGACCTTGGACAAATTATTCAAAACTCTCTGTTTAATGAAAGTGATGATAATAGTATCACCTTCATAGGCTTAAAGTGAGAGCATTAGGTGAGTTAAAGCAACTAAAACATTTCCTAATACGAAGTAAGTTTGTGAACCAGGAAAGGTAGAGTACCTCTATTATTCATCTCCAATTTCAAATTTTAGTTTTCAATTTTTTTTTGTAATTGCTCCACTCCCCTCTCTTAGTAGTTAATTAAGTTTGACTGCAAATATAAAAATAAATAAAAATATTTTTAAGTATAATTGCCCTCCTATTTTATATTTACAAGTAAATGACAGTTTCTCACTATTATTGATCATTCTTCTGGGAAACCCCTTAGGACGCTATGCACTGAGCACTCAGCTCTGATCTGTTTATGACCTTGCAGGATGCCCAGACACATGGGTGCTCAGATGTCTGGTAGAAATCCTGAAGTCTCTTCAATGTACTTGTCCTAAGAACAGTAAGATTCCCTGAATTAGTATGTGACAGACACTTTGCCAAGTACTTTGTGTGCACAATACCACCACATACCCTATTCAAGATGGAAATGTGTCACTTGACAAGACCCAGCATAATCTCTCAGTCCTGAGATACCCAGCCACTCTGCCTGTAGCAAAATGTCTGCAACTAATAAGGGTCTGGAGGGTAGGGAGGTAAACTAGCTTCAAACAGGCTACATTAGGCTGGTGATAATTCAAGGTTATGCCCCGTTCCCCACAAAGCTCATAACTTCTGATGCATGCCTCTCAATAGACCCCTTTGACCCTATGTATCCCAGGAATTCCATCCTCCAAATCTCAACTTTCTTAGACTCAGACCCAGCCTTCCCTTCTGAACTGACCTTCGGCTTCAACTTCCTGATTGATACATCACCTACCTTTGGTCTGAGTTCATGAACAACTGCTTTTCTAGACTCTTATCATAGAAACAGGTGATACTATTCATGGCCCATGATAAGGGAAATTACTGACTCACATAGAAAGCATTTAGACTAAAATTCAGATTTGTAATATTTAACCCAAACTGATATATTTTGAATAGCAGTGGACAGGTCTTCTAAATATATCTTTCTTTATTGTCCATCTGCCACAGTCCCAAAATTTCACTGTTTAAGACTTAATTCCTTAAGTCTTAAAAGTGTTCTGTCTCTTCTCTCTAAAAGACTTTTGGAGTTTTTTTTTTTTTTTAACATTTTAATTTTTATTTTTTCCCTTCCTCCTCTCCCTTCCCTTTTGCTAACCACTAACTTTTGGAGTTTCTTGAAAAGGCAGGTCTCTCAGGTCATTTGTAAAGCCCTTTTTACCATTTGTGTAGATCATTAACTATGTAAACGTAAGACTTTATTGTATTTAAGCTTATTATCTCATCTATTATATTTATTCTTCAAATTAAATCTGCAGGTTATATTCATTATAACAAACTCATGATGAAGAAACTGAGGTTCAGAGATCACATAGCTTTTGTGTAACTAAGAAGTAGATGTGACTGATCTGATGACCATTCTCGCTGTCTTTCCACACATCCTGTTCAAGTTTTGTTGATTTAAATTTACTAATTTTAAATTAAAAGTTTGAATTCACCCAAGTATCCTTTTATACTTACTTTTCCTCTTTCCACCTAGTTGTTTAGATTCTGTAAAAACACTGACCCTGTTCGGCAGTTAATTTTGAAGGCTTTTTAAATGTCAGGAGTTAAGCTGAGATT
This sequence comes from Eidolon dupreanum, assembly GCA_028627145.1. Classification (NCBI taxonomy): domain Eukaryota; kingdom Metazoa; phylum Chordata; class Mammalia; order Chiroptera; family Pteropodidae; genus Eidolon; species Eidolon dupreanum. The sequence continues at coordinate 57,441,491 of CM053504.1, forward strand.
TCATGACTCTCCAGTCTCTGAACAGGTCATTAGTCCAAAGCACTTTATAGGCCAACCCATGAGCCCCTAGTGACTCCAAATGCCAGTTAAACAGATGCCCACCCTGGATAATATCTACTTAAAAACCAAAAAGTAAATCTTATAAGTAGCTCTGCAGATTTGACTATTGAAAGACTAATGGGTTCATATAAAATAATCTTCTTCCAACTTCTGGGTTTAGGAAAGCCCTAAAAACAAATTAACTTTAATGTTTTTCCAAGGTTTGTTAACCTTGCTCACTCAACAGCTGCTCTGCTTTCATAATGAAAGAGAAACGAAGTCATAATGGCCCTACGGTTGCCAAAATTTGGGGGTGAACAAGCTTTCTGTGCTCTTCAGAACATTCCCTCTCCATGAAGTATGATTGTCAGATTCCAACAGTCTCAGGACATTTACATCTCAGCAGCGATGAATGCCACAGACAGACAGCAAATAGGGCTGCAGTGAAATTTAATGTTCACTTTAGATGCTCCAGTTCTTATTAGAAAAGGTCACCCATTGTCCCACTCAGATGATTAATGCAGACTCTTGCATCTTTATGGAATATTTCTGCAATGTGTGCTGTGTAAGTGACTGTTTGTTCCTCATTTCAGACTCCACCAGTGCTTAATACTCAACATGAATTTAGATGGGTGGAAAAATGCCACTTTGCAGCTTCAGGTTTTTGTAGATTGCTATATTAAAAGGAAGCGTAAATCATGGGGTCCAAATAAAGCTTGAAGCCCATTTTCATCAAATTTCCCATAGCAGTTTTCTTTAAACGTATGCTGATAGCATAATGACTATAATAAACGAGCCCTTTTTTAGTGGTACTTGGAAAATGCAAACCAGAACTATTTTCTTTCAGAAGCTGATTAGTTCAATCCTGCCAGACCAGGAGTAGTAGCAATAATCTGTTTTATTTCCTATATTAGAAAAAGCAAAAATTCTTAAAACATAAATCCTCTCTACATTACCTGCTAATGAGTTACAAGGTGGACACACAAAACTGCTTATGATATTTTTTGAGGTCAAGAAACTTGTGTTGTCATTTTCTGGGGTCAAAAATAATAACAGTATTTAGATTCTCTTCATACATTTACCCAAAGAATCCTTAGAAGACAGAACTATTTAGCATTAATCACACAAATTTAAACACCTGAATTTTGATTTCTCTTGTTTTTGCTATCCTTCCCTCTATTTTTGGTCTTATTTCTTATTTACCAAATCCAGGGAAGTCTGGAAGTATTAAATGCATAAAGCTCATTTTTATATAATTTTCACTCACATAACATTCTGTGAAAATTCATTATCAAATTTCTACTGTTACTCTAGAAATTTTTATAGAACTCTAGACTTTAAATGGAGAAAGAATATTTTCCAGATAGAGATGACCTAGAAGAATTTGTCCCATCACTCAGATGGCTTGTCTTATGGCATTTTCCTCCCTCATCCTAGTGATGCATTTGTTGTTGAACTGTTATATGGCTGCTTCATGTGAGTTACATTTCATAACACTACCGAGTTCAATATTTGTAGGTCAAATTGTTTTGGCTTCTGTCACTAATGTTGGTCACAAAGAACTGATCAAATTGTCAACAGTCAATGTGAAAGAATCAATTACATAGATTTAGTCCAGAGATGGTAGAAATGTAAGTAGTAAAATAAGATTTTTTTTTTCTTTTTACAGGCCAGTCTTATTTGCAAAGGGATTAAATCAGTTCAGTTTAAATGTCATTGCCTGAATTTGTGTTTATGTAGATGAGCCAAAATCTGTTAAAAAAGTAAAAATAATAGCAACTAGTGAGTACTTATAATTTGTGCTTTTGTTTAACACACATGAGTATATCAAAGCCTCTCTTTTCACAATTATGTGTAAGATTTTAACTTCACAATTGAAATGGATCTGCTAACGATTGCTTCATTTTTTACCACAAAAAAACTCTGGCTTAAAAGTGAACATTCAACCATTCAAATTGGAAAAAAAAGTAAAATAATTCCTATTTGCAGATGACATTATGTTATATGTAGAAAATCTGAAAGATTCAAAAAAGAAAGAAAAAAACCTGTAAGAAATACTAAATGAATTCAGCAAAGTTGAAGGATACAAAATCAACACGCAAAAATCAGTTGCATTTCTATATACTAAGAACAATTCAAACAGGAAATTAGAAAAACAATAGCATTATTTCTTACAATAGTAACTGTATTAGTCAGTTTGGGTTACTGTAACAAAAGCACCATAGACTGAGTAGCTGAAAAACCAAACATTTATTTCTCATGGTTCTAGAGGCTGGGAAGTTTGAGGTCAGGGTGCCAGCATGGTTGAGTTCTGTTGAGAACTCTCCTCTGGTTGGCAGATGGCTGTCTTCTTATTGTGTTCTAACATGGTAGAGCTCAGAAAGAGACGACGAAAGCTCTCTCTTGTCTCCTCTCATCATGAGGGCTCTACAATCATGAACAAATTGCCTCCCAAAGTCCCCATCTCCAAAGACCATCTTATTGGGGATTAGGGTTTCAACATATGAATTTTATGATGATGAAACATTCAGGCTATAACAGCATCAAAAGGAATATAATTTTTAGGAATAAACTTAGTTAAGGAGACAAGAGACTTGCACACTTAAAACTATAAAAGTTGCTGAAAGAAATTAAGACAAAAATAGAAAGACATCCTGCATGTGTAGATTGGAAGACTTATATTGTTAAGACATGATACTACTTAAGACAATCTACATATTCAATGCAATCTCTACTAAAATCTCAATGATTTTTTTTTTTTGCAGAAATAGAGAAATTCATTCTAAAATTCATATGGAATCTCAAGGGATAATAACCAGAATAACCAAAACGATCATGAAAAAGAAGAATGAGATTGAAGGATTCATACTTCCTGATTTCAGAACTTACTACAGAATTACAATACTGACATAAAGTGGGGTACTGGTATAAAGACAAATATATATATCAATGGAATAAAGAGTCCAGAAATAAATCTATATTTATATAGTCAAATTATTTTTTAAAATGATTTTTGACAGTAATACTAAGACCATTTACTGGAGAAAGAATAGTTTTTTCAACAAATAGTGTTGGGAAAACTGGATATCCACATGTAAAAGAATGGTGTTAGACTCTTACTTAGTTCATATACAAAAAATAGCTCAAAATGGATCAATGATTTAAATGTAAGAGCTAACACTCTAAAACTAATAAAAGAAAACAGAGAACAACTTCATGATATTGGATTGACAATAATCTCTAAGCATACCACCAAAATCACAGGCAACAATGAAAAATATATTAATATCTCACATAAAAAGAGCTTCTACAACTAAATAACAACAGTGAAAAAAAAAAGCCTTATTTAAAAACCAGAGAAAAGACTTAAAGAGATTTCTCTAAAGAAGGTATGCAGATGGCCAAATAGCACATGAAAAGATGCACAACATCACTAACCATTGGGGAAATGCAAATCAAAAGCATGAGACATTACTTCATATCCATTAGAATGTTTATTACAAAAAAAAAGGAAAGAAAAGAATAGGTGTTAGGAATAACATGGTGAAATTGAAATCCTCATATGTTGCTGGTAGGAATATAAAATGGTGCAGCCACTTTCAAAAAGTTTGTCAAAATGTTAAACATGGAGTTACCATATGAACCAGCAATTCCACTCCAAGAGAAATGAAAACATATGTCCACACAAAACCTTGACAGAAATGTTCATAGTGACATTACTCAGATTATTCATAAAATGGGGAAAAAATAAATGTTCATTGGGTAATTAATGGATAACCAAAGTATGTTATAGTCATACCACAAAATAATATTGTTATAAAAAAGAGTAAAGTACTTACACATGCTATTCCACAGAAAAATTTTAAAACACTATGCCATGTGAAAAATGCCAGACACGAAAAGCCACATATTGTATGATTCTGTTCATATGAAATGTCTAGAATTAACAAATCCACAGATTGGGGTCTGACTTCTAATAGGTATAGAGTTTCTTTTGAACACAATGAAGATATTTGGGAATTAGATAGTAGTTATGCTCACACAACTTTATAAATATAATAAAAATTACTTTAAAATTGTATACTTTATGAGTCATTTGTATGTGTGAATAATATCACAATTTAAAAAAAATGTATAGTGCTTAATAAAACCCAGATCAGATATACTTGGCTCAATTAGAAAGAATACACATGTCAGCTATACTGGCATCTGAGCTTTCTCTATTACTCTCCCAAGAAGACTAAGTCAAGACTGTTGCTGGTAACCAGGACTGCTGCAAACAGGTGAGAGCCTGAGTATAAAAGTGAGAAAGTACCCTTACCACATTGATGTTGACAGGCTAGAACCTTCACATGATACTGTATTCATTTGTAACACAATAGCCCCAGAATCCTTCCCAGATCACCACACTCAGTAATTAGTATTTACCTGTCCAGCTTTGTTGGCCCTATTGTTAGCTCGGTGAAGGGATGGATATAAAAGACCAAGCCACCAGAATAATATATTTCTAAATAATACTGCAGAAATCTGATATTTTAAATTTATTTATTCTTATATAGCTCTTGTCCAAGTGAGCCCCTCTTTAATCTCCTGAATATATGAGGGTAGAGATCAGCAATGTAAATATTTCCCTGGCAATTCTTTAAACTTACATTTGACAACCACTGAATCTTTTTTTTCCTCTAACTTTATATTTTGAAAAATGTCAAATCTATAGAAAATTGAAAAATATGTAGTGCAAAGACTGCTTATATGAAGTATGCTTATATATACGTTTTAGATTACATTCACTCATTGTTAACACTGGCACATTTTCTTTCTGTCTATTTTCACTCTTTAATCACTTTGAGAGCAAGTTGCAGTCATAATGATACTTCAAATATTTCAGTCTGTATCACCTGAAAACAAAGACCTTTTCCCTTATAACCAAAATTTAATTGTTATACTCAGGATATTTAACATTGATACACAAATATTATTAAATATGCAATCTATATTTCTATTCTCCAGTTGTCTTGATAATGTCCTTTATAGCTTTTGGAGTTTTTCGAATCCAGGACCCAGTCAAGGTTTATAAATTGCAATTAGTTGTCACATCTCTTTAGTCTTCTTTAATCCAGAATAGCTCTCCCATTATTTTGTTTGTTTTCAAGTCATTGATATTTTAAAAAAATGGGATAATTTTTTTTAAGACTGTTTTTCAATTTGAATTTTCTTTATTATTTCCTGATGATTAGACTTAGGTTAGGTTGACCAGTTCTGTCAAGATTATGTATGTCCATTTGTCTATTATTGGTAATGATAGGTTTTATCACTTCGCTTGGTGATCACACATTTTTCTACTGTAAATGTGTTTTTCCTTTGTAATTAATAATCTGAGGACGATATTTTGAAACCAACCATTTATTCTTATGCATAAGAATTTTTAACCAGCCTACTACAATTAATTTGACAATCATAGATCTTTGTATAATTTCTGTATTTATAATAGAATCATTAAACTTTGAGTTTAATTATAATATTTCCTTCTTGATATTTCCTTTGTATCTTGAATATAGTCTCAAAGTCTAATAAAGCCATCCTTCTTTAATACTAATTTTTGTACATAAGTAAAAATTAAAATATATATACTCTTTTATCTCCTAAATAATTTCAGATTTCCAAAAATTAGTGTTCAACAGAAAATATCTTCTAATCCACAGTTCTCTAAATCACCTTAATTTTTTAAGTGTGATAAACAACAGGTTGCCAATATGTTTATCTTTGTATTTCAGTTCTCTTAGAAATAGAAAAGTTATTTTATTCCACTTCATAAATCCTGTGGATGTTGAACAATTTTATAGAATGACTGATTCATTTTTTTTTAGTAAATGAAAAGATAATGCATTTTAAGCTATCTTTCAAGTGTTGTTGTTGCTATGGAATTTACACTTATACAGATTTTAGATACAGAGGAGCATAATGTGACAAAGGCAATATCTAGCATTGACTTTGAATGTACCTCATCCCATCCCTATTTCATATACATAGATATTTGACTATTTAATTTTGCATGTTCAAATAAAATGATCTATTTGGCTCTAATGGACATGTTTTTTCATAACAAAATGCAAATTTCTCACTTATTTTATTCAACCCTACCTCACCATGTCTCCTACAATGTGAGGTACTCTGAGACACCTCAAACATGAAAAGAGTTCTATTATTTCAGTGGTAGTGGGACTTATTTTCCTTCAAATAGATGTTTTAGCTTATAAAGCACCCAATTTTCTCCATAGGTCCTTCCCAGTGGTTGAATTTCTCTCACTATCATGTTGATTTACTTAGTAAATGAGTGACTAGCAATTGGGATACACATTAGCTCAGTCATTACCAGCCTTTGCCAAGCAGGAGGCCAGGGCTGCTACACTTGGTTTTGTCAGAGCCTGAGGAGCGTGTTGATGCAAGGAGACACCACTCAGGAGTGATTAACATCATCCATTGGTCCCACTTCCACGCCATATAAACTAGCACCACTGCACTGAAGTCCCTCAGCATTTCACTGCTCCATTTAATAAACAGATGCTGATAAAGTTCAATATGACAAATATTTATTAATCACAAAATACAATGTCAAGCATTGCTGGAGATAATAAGTGCGCTCCCTCTCTTCAAGTAAATTATAAGCCAGTAAAAAAATAGAATATATATCTATTTTTAAAAAATAGCCTTATTACATCTCAGATTGTGGGAGATGCCAAAAATCAAAGGCATAAAAAAATCTATGAAAATTTGATAAAAGAAAGAGAAAATTATCCATTAAATTGAGAGCTCAGAACTATCCCTCCAGGTGTCCTGAGAATATGGGATTTTCTGAGGGCACAAGATTATAGGAAAGCTTCTGATATAAACTGCTGAGAGAATCACAGCTTTTAAGTAGCAGATAACATGTCACAGTAGGAAGTTAGCCCTCATTATTTTAGGCAGATTATTTTTGTAACTTTTTAAAACAAAATTACAAGATTTGGACACATTCATTTATGTAACTCAATACATTTTATTAAATGGCAGCTAGAAGCTGGAGCATGGGCTAGGACCAGGTGGTGTCACAGTTAACAATAGGGCAATCTAGTTGGGTGGTGCAGATGAGTAATGCAGTGATTTCACTGCAGTTGTCTGTGTGTGCAAATGTGATGTGAGGAGGAAGATCTCCCCCATTCTGGAGGTTTCAGAGAGGAGTCTCAGAAAGACACACATCTGGACTTACAGATAAAGAAGCAATATTCCAGCCCAGAAAACATGAGCCAAAGCCCTAACGCATTCTTATGTCACAAGTCTCTCTAATTGCAAATATCTGTCTTTAAGAAAAACTCTTTATCCTTTAGTAGCACAATAATATAAATAATCTTCACATCCTGTTATAATATTATTAATCTGTAAGAATACAATATGCTGCTCAATTTAGAAGGCATTCATTTACCACACTCTAGAGATATTAATTACTTGTACAAACTAAATTCGCACTTGGTTAAGTAATGTGTACTATGATGGCCAGCTGGTCAGACTATTATGGATTTTAATTTAAATATAAAGAGAACGAAATCATTTATGATCATTAGAATTTGTATGGCATTTGTTTAGGAATGAATTATGAAGCGTCGATAGGAGGAAAAGATCAGAGAGGTTTGAGCACTTAATAAATACTGTGGTGATGACCTGATTTTCAGTCTGATTTAAGAACTGCAAAGATAATCTCAGCTCTGCTCAGGATGCAGCTGAAGCTCATTTTGGATGATCAGTGAAGTGAGGGAGGTTGAACATTTTCAGTGCTACAGTTAAGTGATCTCAGCAGTACCAGAGTGATCCAAAAAGATTTGTTCTAGTTAAAGAAATGAGTATTTGGAACTACTTCTGCAGCACTCAAGGGAACATTTATCTTGTTTGTTAACATGAACTAAAAAATAAATTCATCACATTTGCTGAGGTCTCTACACAATATACAATTGAAAGAGGCTAAATAGATTTTGTAAGGGCATCTGTGATGGTTGGTATTTGTGAGCTCCTGAGTACTCATTTGAATTGTTCCTTTGTCCAATCCCATGTGTGACATGGGGAGCATTGTAGCATCTTTTCCTGTCTCTGGGACCTTATTCCGGCATCACCTCTTTCTTCTCTTTCATGTATCTTCAATCTCTTTCACTCTACTGACTTCTCTTTAGTATTGATACATTAACTGTCTTTCAAAATTTTAAAATATAAAGGGTATTTTTCTTTAGCATAATCCTCCTGGCTTCTCTTTTCTTGGTCTTTTTCCATTCATAGCCACAATCCTTGACAAACATCTGTATTCATCATCTGAACTTCCTTACTTTGCCTTGGCTCTCCATTGTGGCCGTTGCTCCCACATTCTGCTATATTTGCTCAGACAATAGTCACCAATGACTTCCTCAATGCTAAAACCCATGGACTCCTCTGGATGACTTATTATTGACCTCTTTGTGGCACCTGACTATGATCACTTTTTTCTTTATAAATATCCTTCTTTGGCTTTTGAAATATTGTCCCCATCTCAAGCTCTCTCTGGGATCACTGGCTATTGTTTCTGTTTTTTGCTAGCTCCTTTTCCCCACTCTCTACTATTCCATAAATATTACTGCCATAAACCTTCTTCTGTCAGTTTTTACACAGTTTAAAATATCTTCTTTTGCGGGATGAATCCCAACTCTATGTTATCAGGATAGGATCATCTCCTGAGTATCATACTTGTAATGCCATTTTCCTGTACAACAGCTCTACCTGAATGTCAGCACTTCAAACTCAATGTGGCTGAAACCAAAGCCATCATCTTTCATTCCTGATACTCTCAACTACTAAGAATTGATCAAGCTTGCCCTTGGGGAATATTTTTTGTCTACCACTGAACTTTATTGCATGCATTTTTTAACTGATCTATTTCTACTTATTAATCTAGAAGTCCTCTGGGGTAAAGAGCTCTGACATTCCTCTTTGTATCCTTAGTACCTAGCAAGTGCCATAACTATTTGAGAAGTATAAATGAATTAATGGAATGAAGTAAAGTCCACTGCATAGCTGTACTTTTTTTCACTAACAAGAAGCATATTAGTTCGGAGTCCCAATACATGGCTGAAAGTACTCCCTGGCATAACTGCTCAATGAAGTATCTCTTTTCTTTCTCTTGGCAGCTATCAAAATACTGTCATGTGTTCCAGCATTCTCTCTCTCAGACAGGCACAAGAATGCAATCCCTGGAGAATATATAAGGAAAGAAAAGTGCCCATAAGAGTACAGCTTTGAGGAATGAGTACATGTACAAAGAAACACAATGCCGAGCTCCAGGGAGAAGGACTAGGCTTTTCTTCTAGTTTGTTATTTAACATTCAGCAGACTGAAAGCATTCAGTCTGCAGTAATGGATAGCAGTCTTGAAAAATACGAGAAGATTTTAGCATTAAGCCTTACAAATCATAAAAAATCTCAAAGGAAATAAATTTAGTTGGAAAGATAAAATTGCTATAGTGTAACATCGGGATTTCCAAGCTTCAAAAGTATATACATGTCAGTGTTCAAGAACTTGTTTGAGTTTCTGGCTTCCATTAAAATAAAGAATTATGCAGAAGATTCTACAAAGACAAGGAGAAAGGGCATCTCACCCGGTCTAAAGGAGTCAAGAGAGTCTTGCCTGAGAAAGTGAAACCTGAGCCAAGTTTCAATAGTTAACATTTGAACAGTGTGTGTGTGTGTGTGTGTGTGTGTGTGTGTGTGTGTGTGTATGTGTACTGATAACATCTCATTTGAGAGAGTTAAGCAAGTTTGGCAGGACTTAAATGTGATGGAGGTATATGGGAAGTGGGAGATGAATATAGAATGTAGGAAGGAATGAAGCATAAAACACCTTGCATATTGTGTTTTGTAGTTTGACATACATAAGTAGGAAGCCATGAAGGCTTTTGAGTAGATAAGTAGCATGATCAGGTTTATATCTTAGAAAGATAATTCTGGAGCCAACATATGTGATGAATTTGAGAGGAATATGCCTAGAGGCAAGAAGACAAGTAAGAAGACCATTGTAATAAGAAGGCAAGAACTCAAGTTAGGGGAAGAAGGCAAAGGAACTGAATCAATAGTAATCCAGGAGGATGAATCACTAGAACTTGGTACATTGTGAAAAAACAAGAGCGTCTGGGATGATTCCCAGGGTTCTAATTTTACTCAAGTGATTTTGGATATATATAACTATGTTTTCATACATATAACATATATATAACTATATATTACAATAAAACTGTATATATAGTTATATAACTATATATAGATCTATATCTATATCTATCCACCTAAAGCTATAGATATATATAGATATACTATCTCCTAGGCTTTGTTAATACAATATAAACAAGACACAGCCTTAAGTCTCTAGGAACTCACAGTCTTGAGATATTATAAACAAGTAAAAATGGCTGAGAAAGGTATGCAGTGGGACTTCTGGCCCAGACTTGGGATTCAATAAAAAATTTCTGAAAGAAATAGCATTTCTGTTGTGATCTTAATGACAAAGAGTACTAGTTAAGTAAAATGGACTGGGGAAAAATTCCTGGAAGGCGGAGTAACATGTGGATTGGGCAACATCATACATCAAGAAAGGAAAGATAGGAGGACCAAGTGGGTTAGTGGTGGTAAGCCCAAATTAGTGCATATTGAGATGGAGATGTTCATGGGATGTGCAGATGGAGAGGTTGGGTTCTGGAGTTATCCCCTTTGTTTGGGCTAGCTGGAGAAATAGATTTGAGAGACAAGGCAGGAGATAAAGCTGTGAGAGTGGCAAGATATGCTAGGGAGAGTTCAGAGAATTAAAAGAGAGAAGGTAAAGGACAGAATCAGAAGAAACATAACCATTTTTAAGGAAGAAATGGAGGAAAATGTCAAATGATACAGAATCTTGTAAAGAAAGGAGAGACATAAGCAAATTTATCAGTTGAAAGAAATGACCCAAGGAAGAGGAAAGGTAAAATAAATGTTACAAAGACCTGGAGGAGACAAAGATGGATAAGATACACATGAAATGAAGAATTAACTTTGACTTTCAAAACAGACAGCTTGTCCTCCAGAATTGGAAGGGAGAGGTGAAGCATTGGGAAAGTAGCAGATAAAGTGGTACATGGAATTCCAAAGAATTGGAAGAATAACTAGTCTGATGATAAGGTCATCTTTTCATTGAAGGGATGAGACCGGAGGGCACAAGAGTATCCTTACCTTAATGTCTCACATTCTTTTTCCCTCTTCCATTCTTCATTCCAGGCATTGCTAGACTGAACATCTTTCAATTTTACCAACATTTCAATTGAGTCCATTAGTATTCAGAGAATGGTCAAATGTCAGTTCACCTGGAACATTACAAAGAAATAGAAAATGATCTCTAAGGCTGCTAGAAGCTTGTTTTAGCTTCTTTGACATATATCATTTAATAGAATAAATAAGTAGTGAAATAAATATTTATACAGAAAAGACATAGGTTTTTTTTTCTCCACTGGGCATTAGAAATATTTGTATTTTATGCATGTTAATTATATTTCAAAACTATAGAAGTGATCATTATTATGTGCAAATGACTGTCTTTAACTCAAAACTTCAAACTTAAGAGTCTGATAATTGGCTTTTTCTGGAACGAAAAATGGTATAATTTCTATTTAAGCTATTGTGGGTTTGAAAATATAGTAATTAATGGATAGTCTATAAATCACTCTTAATGAAATGTCTTATAACTTATGCAAATAATAATACACACTACTTAATTTTTTAAATGTACTTTAAACATTGTTCTAAAGACAAATTATCTAAAGAGTTGGGTTTTATTTTGTGTGTTTGTTTTTAAAGTTTCTTCATTTGTTGCTCTCATAGGAGTAATCTCTTGGTTAGCCTGCAGCTGACTGAAAATTCAAATGGTGCTTCTGAAGATTTGACATTGGGTCAAGTATTATTTAATATTTTTATAAACATCTCAAATATAATATTGAAAGATTAAGCATGTGATCTTGAAAGATTAAGCAAGTTCCACCCTAGTAGATGGAACTAAAATTACAAGTAACAAGGCTAATTACAGAACCGATCTATCCAAAACACAGAGAAGTTAAAGAGAAACAAAAACAGATTAAAATTATACATTTTTTACCTGGTTTATTGCGTATCCTCTTTGTAAAGAAAAAGTAGTTATTATCTTATGACTTATTGTCTATACATTTATTTGGTATTATTATAGTGGATAATGGTACACTTCTTTCTACCTAAAGAATAGATCAAATATTCTAGTCAAAATTGAAGCGCACTCATTTATGGCAAAGCAATTCAGTGTTAAGGTTGTTGAAATAAGATTAAGTTCAGCAAAGAGTGATAGAAAAAATTTATAGTGGTTCATACAAGATACGAGTTCATTTCTGTCTCAAACAAAATCTAAAAGCGAATTCTCCAGTACTGGGTTAGCAACTCGGTGATGGTCAGAAATTGCGACTCCTTGTGCCCTGTTGCTCCACCACTTTCACCATGTGACTTCTACCTCATAACTTCAAATGGCTGCTCAATCTCCACCCATCATGACTACATCCTGACCAGAGGAAAAAGGAAGGAAGCAGAAGCACATGCCCTCTCTTTTACGTGTGTGTGTGTGTGTGTGTGTGTGTGTGTGTGTGTGTGTGATAAAAATACATAACAAAATTTATCATTTTAATCATCTTTGTACACAGCTCAGTGACATTAAGTACATTCACATTGTTCTGCAACTATCACCACCATCCATTACCATAATATTTTAAAGTTCCAAACTTAAACTCCATACCCATTAAACAATAATTCCCTACCTTCCTCCCCTCAGTCCTTGGGAAACACCATTCTACTTTCCATATCTGTGAATTTGACTAGTTTTGGTATCTCATATCAGTGGAATCATATAATATCTGTCCTTTGGTAGTTGGCTTATTTCACTTAGCATAGTGTCTTCAGGATCCTCTCATATAGAATGTGTCAGAATTTCCTTTTTTTTCAAAGCTGAATAATATTTTATGTTTATGTATATGTTGAATTTTGTTTATCCATTCATCTGTCAATGAACACTTAGATTACTTCCATCCTTTGGCTATTGTGAATAATATTGCTAGAAACGTGTGCACAGAGATGTGTTTGAGTACTTGCTTTCAGAAGTATAATTGCTGGGTTATATGGTAATTCTATGTTTAATTTTGGAACAAATTGGCATACTGTTTTTCACAGTGCCTGGACCATTTTACATCCTCACTAGTGACGTGAAAAGGTTTCAATTTCTTTACATCCTTACAAACACTTATTTCCTGTGTTGTTGTTGTTGTTGTTGTTGTTGTTTGAATAATAGTCATTCTAATGGGTATGCACTGGTATGTTATTGTGGTTTTAATTTGCATTTTCCTAATAATTAGTGATGTTGGCATCTTTTCATGTGTTTATTGGCCATTTATATATCTTCTTTGGAGAAGAGTCTATTCCAATTCTTAGCCTATTTTTTAATCAGGTTGATTTTTTAATTGTTATTGAGTTACAGGTGTTCTTTATATTTTCTAGATATTAATCACCCTCTCTTTTAAAGGTTACTTTCTGAAAATCACATATCACATTTGTTTATATTTCTAGAGCCACAAGTAGCTTCAAAGGAGCTTGGTAAGTAAATTCTATTCCAGGAAGTCATGTACCTAGCTAAAAAGCAGGGGTTCCATTGCTCTGAAAGGCAGTAAGAACAGATTTAGTGGGTGAGTAGTCTCTGATAAAAGTTTACATTAAGGGTTTGTTTTACCTTGAGGCTATTTGCTAAAGGGGGGGGGGCGGCGGAGCAGTAGTGTCTTATTTATAACTGATATATTAGATGTCATGCTTCCCATAACTTTAGAATTACCATAGTTTTCTTCTGAATTGTACCCCTTATTCTAAAAAGTTACAAAGCATAATATATATATATTTATATTATTCTTTTTATATTTTTTAAAAAACATATAGTTCTATGAATAAACAAATATGCTCACCTAGTTTAGGTCTCTTCTGCATTCATAGTTATTTATTATTTCTCTCAGGCTAAAATATAACTGATTTTACTCTAGGCTTTAGTTGAACTTCCTCTCAATTCCATCTGAATCTCTAAACGTACAGAACTTTTATTTTTACTATTGATGCATAATTGATATACAACATTTTGTTAGTTTCAGGCATATTACATGATAATTCAGTATTTGTATACATTGCAAAACAATCACTACAATAAGTCTAGTTAACATTCATCACCACACATAGCTACAAAAACATTTTTTTCTTGTAATGAGAACTTTTAAGATCTCTCTAAGCAACTTTGAAATATGAAATACAAAACTTTTTTTGATGCTGTTACGGTTCCAAAGAATTTAACAGTGTGATGTCCAAAGTTTTCTCAGAAGTGTGTTTTTTTCTCATAGGCCTGTTGCTCCTCTTCATTCCAGTGACAAAGCATTTACACTGCTTGGTCATTTGAGCTAACAATTAACATGCTTAAAAATAATACCAGAAAATACACACATTGGAATATGAGTACTGATCAGAGTTCAGGAGAACAAAAAAGAGATGCTTAAATTAAGACTCTATTAACATTAATACTAATAATTATTATTTATAAAGATTTTTCAAAGTTTAACTTATTTTACTTTTTATTATCTTTCACCTATCAGTAAAGAAGTAATGCTAAGGGAGTAGAGTCACCATTGACAAGAAAACTATGTTTCTTCTATATTCTGACATGTTCTGGATATGTTTGGAGGACCAGGCCTCTCCTGGAAAGGAGTTCATGCTAAACGGGAAAGTTTATAGTCCAGGGAAGTGCAGGCTGGTCTCAAAAGAAAAGAATGATTTTATTAGAACCTGTTTTCTGTTCTAGTTCTCATGGGCTAATGTATACGCTTTGGGATGATGAAATGCCACTAAAGAGTGATAAAAACCTTAAGAGCCATTCATTCAGATGAGATATTGGATCAATTGGCCTCACTGTCCACCTATATCAAATCCTGGCAAGAACCTCTGTTTGGAGTGACTATTGGAACTCACTGATATGGAGAAGGGATACAGGACCAGCGCAGCAGGCTGGATGAGCCTGTATTTGTGACAGAGAAGATACAAGAAAGAAAATCAAAGAAAGGAAAATTCTGAGAGTCACATGCAAGTTGAGAGCTAGTTCATCAGCACTCTTAAGACACTTGCTAAAAATGTCCAAAAGGAGAAGGAGGAACTGTGATGGGGCTGGAATCCCTGAAATTACAGACAAAAGGGTCAGAGACCTGCCTTACATTCCTCTCATCGTGATACACAGACATCTCACGCCCAGGCACCCAGGATCTCTTAAGCATGTGATTCCTGGGAGAGCAGGTTGGGGGAAAGAAGAGGGTAAATAATCAGCTTACCTGCAAATAAAGATATTTTAAAAACTAAGATACTAATTCCACTTATTTTCAAATGTTCAAATTATGTTTTAAAATGTTTTACCATGTGAACATATAACTTAGCTTGAAGATTTTACTCCTTTCACAAATCTGAGATGTTTGGCTAGAAAGAAATATGTGAGCTATTTTCCATCTCACTGACCACAGGGTTTAGGGCAGTTATCAACGACAACACAATATCTTGTAAATAATTAAACCAGCAAAAATATATAAGTTATCTTGAATTAGAAAACCTGGTGGCAGAATACCCTCAATTTCTTTGGCATGATGAAGCTAGATGCAGCATCTGTACAGTCTGTTCATACACCCTTTTCGTAGATGGCTTGTGAAACCAACACTCACACTCATGCTAGAGCCTGAGGGGAAGCCAGACTTCACACTTCCACCCTTCAAAGTTCTAACATAAGGGAAAAAATCTGAAGTCATGTCATCTTTAAGAGACTTTAGGGAGAGAGATGAGATGCTGGTTCTGGAATGCCCAGTGCCTGCCAAGGGGCTCTGCCTGGTGTCATGTGTGTTCATGAAAGAAAATGCCCACAGTTGTGAAGGTCTTCAGCCCTTTCAACAAAGTATCTAAAGGAAACAATAGAGAGGAAAGACAATCCTATGGCTCTGTAAATAAACAAAGGAATTGTATCCCCAGAGACTCATCTTACTTCATAAACACTTTTTAAATGGAGACCACATTGTCTTGAGTAAAAAGACAAGTGAAAGAGGAGACCATGATACAATGATGCTGCCATATGTCTGGCACAGGAGATCACAAAACTTTGAATAAGAGCAGTGTGACCAGTTACCAGAGCCCTTCCTTGGATATGCAATCAATCTGTTCTTCATTTTCACCCAGCAAGGTCATTCATGTTCTTAGTAAAATGCTATGAAATCCTGACATGAGAAACACACAAAACATTATCATTGTTAAAGTCCATTAAGTTCTCAGTGCTTCACTAGAGATCTCAGCTAAACCATAGCAGAGAAAATGCAATAAACTTCCCCACCTTATTTAAAACAAGTACATAAAAATTCTGGTCAAAGTGAAAAATGTCTTCTCTCGTAAACAATTTTTCTGGTTCCAATGTACACCTCACCTGTAGTTACCTAAACACAACGTCTCTCCCTTGCCTGACCCCCAGACAAGGTCAAGCATACAGTCTCAGGAGGCATTACTTCGTGACACCTTTTTAACAACAACACTTTAGAAGTAAGTGATACGGACACCAAAAGGTTCTTAATGGACCAGTTGCAATCACCACAATAGATGCTCTTTAAAGAGATGTCTTTCATATTTGCTGTGCAAATCATTTCTGTAAATGTGTGGGTTTATTGATCTGAATAAACCATCCCTTGATGTAAAGAAGGTAAAATCTTTGTTAGTCATTGAATATTTCAATACGAATAAGTCCACGTTAGAGAATTTGTCCCCCTTTGAACAAGCTGCTTCTCGTTTTGTTTGTTTGTTTGTCTGTTTGTTTGGCTTGGTTTTTAGCTTCGAGTCCTTAACACCTCTAACTGTATGCTTAACATCATTAAAGTGAAAAGCCCTCAACGCTTATTTCTTTTCATCATCATCTTCATAACACCTAGTACAACGCTTGGTATGTAACAGGCTTGTCAAATGAAGATTTCTTATACTCCCAGATTCAACAATTCATTGTGTATTTAGTATTAAGACACTGAACACTAACTAACATAAAGAAAAATAAATTAAGAAGGCTGCACAAAAAAAAATCTGCATCAAAGTTTCAGAGTTTCAACACAAACAGTGCAGTTTTCACCGGACCATAATAATTATGGGAAAATATGAAATGGAGCACTGTGTAGAATTGTCTTTGCATTTTATTCCTAACAGTGCCTTGGCATCTAATGAATAGTCACTAGAAAATTTATGAATGGATTTATTTTGTCACGGTCAGTCAAAATATAAATTTCAAATTCAAGGAAATTATTATTTTCCACTATGAAAAATTGTGTATGTAGAAAAACTCCTTTATATATATCTGCCTTGTTAAAGGAAATCAGAGATATCCAGCATGAAATAAAATGCTTTCTCATTTTATCGATTCTATATCTTGGTATTCAACCTGAAATTGGAAAAAAGGAAGAATAGAAGGAACTATTCACCTTGTCAACAAATTATTTTAGTTTCTTTTTTATGGCTCCTTTTCTTTTCTTTTCTTTCTTTCTTTCTTTTTTTTTTTTTTTTATCTCTGGTTATCCATCAGCAAAAGTACTCATTTAATTACATAATTATATATATTTTATGTTTTTAAATACTATATGTTAATAAACTGGCATTTCAGTATTAACATAGGTTGGTATTTCATGGGGTGGCTCTAGCTAGGCATTTAAAAATTAGGCAATAATAGCAATGGGCTATTAAGCAATTCTGTATAGTTATCATAGTGTTTATTATATATTAGTTATTTTTATTATATGCTTTATAATTAAAATATAATTTCATACACATAAACCTGAAATTCACCAAAATAAACCAATATGTTTTACTGTTACTAGGCACATAGTCCTCATAATGTGAATGTTGCCACTTTAAATATAAATTTTATTCAGAAGCTTATATGAGGTATGTGGTGAATTTTTTGGTAACATAAAAGGTACATGATGAAATGGAAGTTTAATCATTCTCTGGATATAATGCAAAAGAACTTAACTTAATGACACATGTTTCCTATAATGAAGAGGGGTTAAGACCATTGTTGCTTCTAAATTTCAGCTGCTAGTTAATCAATTAGTTAATCAAAAGAGGGAAAGATCCGTATGACTACTTGCTCTCTGTAGTAGATTTCAATGAGAAGTCCCCAATAATTTGTGTCACAAATGACATAATAAACTGACTTATTTGCTTTTGATCATAATATTCCTTTACCGATGTACCAAATTTCAATTATATTGACATTTTTGGTTGTAGAATAATCATTATACTTTATATCAAGTCTAAAACTTGAGTACCAAGTTATCAGCATTCAAAGTTTATATTTAGGTTACAAACAAGAAAAAAGAGAAATCAATTTTTATTAGATTTTTTTTTTTTTTGGAATCAACTAACAGCAATAATTTAAATAATCGTACATAGATGTAAATATACAGCTTGTAAAAGCAATTTCTTAAATTATTTTAAAGTCATGTGTAAATTCCAACTTCTTGATACATCAGAGAGAACATATGTAAACGTACCCAGTTTGGCATTTGTGGGAGAAAATCCCTTAGATGTAGAATTTCATTGGCTGCTCAGATAGAAAAGTCCTTTTGGTTTCGCTTAAAAATTAACACATCCTCTCACTGACATTTAAGATAAGTAATTGGCTGTGAAGTGCTCAGTGATACTTTTAGATGAACTGTGTAATATATATAATGAATATAAATGTAGTATATATAGTATTATATATATAAATGATAATGGTATATATTATATATTCATTGCAATGATATATAATATATAAATTATATGTGTGTGTGTGTGTGTGTGTGTGTGTGTGTGTGTGTGTGCGTGCATGTGTGTCATTAAACCACACTAGTTGGAGAGCACAAGGAAAGAATTCAAGGCTTAAGGAAGCTCTCTCACATAGATTTCACTATTTTTTCATTGTCATAGATAATTCTATCACATTTTTATAGCAGCTGTGTGGTATATCCAGCCAGATTTTAATTATAAATTATAAATATGGAAAGAATAAAGAAAAAGGAAAGAGAACAGTTGAGGAGAAACCACAGAATCCTAAAATACCTAAAATATATACACCTCTTTGTAAAATGTATTCTTTCTATTTTTATTAATAAGTTAAATTCAGATTGTAGAACAGTAAAAGGCAAACATCAAGATAAAAGGAAATGAAAGAAGCAAGAAGTGCTTGGAGAATTTATTGTATTATCTTTTTTCCTCTTATCTTCAAATTTCACTTCTATTTTTCATCTCTCAAACACTTAGAAAAGATACAGGAAACAAAACCAGCAACTGTAATCCATCATCAAGCCTTTTTAGTTCTATCCCAGAAACATGCCCCAGTTAAAAAAATAATCAGTTGTAGTTTTAATCTATTTGTATAATAAATATTCACTGAGCATCTTCTATGTATCATTTCTTAAATGTTCCACTTTCAGATTACACTCACCATATTACCTTTTGCCCAAACACATGTAACAGTGCTACCTGATCGCCTCGCTATGAGAAACAGATAACACTGGAAAATAATAGAAATTGTTCTATTAATCGGAGAGAGCTGACTATTTGTCATAGTTATAAGAACTTTTTATTGGGTACAAAATAGTGATATAGCACTATTTGATTGCCATACTTGTAATTCTTTCTGAAAATAATAAAATTATATGTTCCAAAAATCTTTCAGTTTATACTGATATTTAAGTTAAAGAATCCAAAGAAAATAATGTGCGTGTGTGTCTGCGTGTGTGTATAGAATGCTACTTAAAGAGCTCTCATTTAATACAATAAATTATGTGTTGAATATATATTTAGAGATAAATGCAAAATATGGTTGTTTCTAATGCCTATTTTTCAATATAGTTCAACGAGGGCTAAAGTCAAGGACCAGATTTATTTTTAATTTATTTAGTGTAGCTATGATAATCCTATTCCTCCACATCATTGTCCTATAAAAAAATAGTAGTTTTGATTCTTACATAATGGTGGTTTTGCTTTTCCACAAGTGGAAAGTTAGAGGAAAATCTCAGTTTTTTTCTTACCAAAGTATAATATTAGAAGGAGTCCTCTGGAGAACATAAAAATGATTGGGCCTATTGAAATTACAGTATTAGTTCCCAATTTTTACAATAAAAAATAATAATTTAATCTCCACTATTTTGCCTAAGACAAAGCTATGCAGAAGTTTCCAAAGAATTTATATCTTTCAAAGAATGCTATTGCTCAATGCTGTTAGGCAAGCACTGCACATGAAAACCATACAGGTTAATAACTCTTTCTATTTATGCTTTAAATATTAAAAATTAACTAAATAATGAAGAAACCTTGTCATACTACCTTATTCCAAAGAAGGCAATCACCCATTCAGTAAACAAGAAATTGCATTAACTGTTGTTTGAATTATGAATTATTATGATTTTGAGAAAAATTATGGCAATATATACCAACAGTGCTAAAATATTTGTATCTGTTTTATCTTATATTTGCATTGCTACAAAACAATCTAAAATTCTCTAAAATATTAATACATTAATATTGAAATTAATATTAGAATATACTTATTATAATTAGAAACAAAAGGAATTAAGGTCATGGTTAAGTAAATTATGACACATGCATGAATAAAATATTACTAAGTCATTACAATTATGCTTTTGAAATTTTCTAAAGTTTTATTGATGGATAACATACATATAAAAATTCATAGTGGATGAATTTTCACAAAATAAACACACATCTGTACCTGTTCCCTAATGAAGAAACATAATATTACCTTCATTCTAACATGTAAAAAGTTTAAAATCCTAGGTTCTGTGAGTCATCAGATTAACAGCACCATCCTCACATGGAAACTTGTTAGATCCTCTCACTTATAGATACCCAGATTCTTACCCAGACCTAACCAATTAGAGATAATGAGGCCCAGCCATCTGTGTTTTACAGAGCCTGTAGGTGATTCTGAGGCACACTAAAGTTTAAGATCATTAGCCTAGGGAATGTATTTTGTAATAGAATAAAAAAAGTGTTTGTAAATATTATCTTAATGATATAAAAATAGGTATAGAAAAAAGAATTTAAATAAATATGACAAATGATGATAGTAACTGTTGCTAGATAGTAAAATTGTAAGAGATTTTTATTTTCTTCTTTATATGTTTTTGAATTATCTAAATTTTCTGAAATGATTATAATACTTTGGGTATATTATTCAACACATTTTTTGGAGGTCTGAAGAGCACATTATTATTAGCTAAACCAGAACAGCTTCCTATGATGGAACTGTACAGTTGGTTTGCCTGAACTCACTATCATTACTTCATTCTGCATTCCAATGAGTACATGCGGAGTATTTAAGAGAGAAAACCTAACTCTATTATTCTTTAAATGTTTGAGGGAATAAAGGTAAACTGCTACCTACTGAACACATTGAAAGTTGCACAGATGGAAATAAATATTGCCTTGCATGAACGTAGGAGGCATTCTTGAAATTGGAAGGAAAGTTAATCCTCAAAGACTTCAAATTTACTAAGCTCTTTTATTTTAAGGAACATGACCTTTCTAAAAGAAACTTTTCAATTCTATCTCTTCCCAAAAGGCTAAAATAAATAGTTCTTTATCACAGCAAAATGGATCTTTGACGAAGATAGTTGAAAAGAGCGATTCAAGAGCTGCAAAACATGGAACCTACCTCTGATGATAATAAAGTAATTATAGTCTCTGCTATCAGTGCTCAGCCCATACCCATCTGCCCTTATCACTTCAGAAGGCAGAATTTTGCAGGCGAGTATTGGGCACTCTGTCTGAAGGCTTTCTCCTGAAGGCTGCTCTGTTCCTGGCCTCAAGATCAGAGATGCTGAGGAATTAACATTCTGAGGAGGAGCCTTCAACCAATCACCAGCTGTGTGAATATATAGATATGATTCACTTGATCCATTAGTGGGGTTATTCTTAAAAGAGAGGAAAATAATATTGCCTCTACCTTTTTAGGTTCTTGACAGAGACCTCTTTGTAATAAAAGACAAATTAACAAGAGAAAAACAAACAGAAATTTAATAACATGTATACCTCCTGTACACATGGGAGAACCTATACCCAAGAACACTGAGTAACTTTCTGAAATGGCCCAAGTCACCATCTTAAATACTATCTCCAGCTAAAGACAGAAGATCTTGGGTAAGGGGGAGCCAGTTATGGGAGTTTACCAGGCAAAGCATGGGTATGATTGTTATGTAGATTTAATTTTCTGCCTTCTCCATTGATAACAGTTTCCAGAGATTAAGCCTTACTTCTCTTGCTGATACAGGGAGGGAGACACACTTAAGAGTAGAAGTTTATCTTATAAATGTAAATGTCTCTTAAACAAGGGTAACTTCTACTACTCATTTTCAGTTTTTCTTGTGTCTACTTTTTCTTCATAATAATCAGCTCAAAATAACCTTTATGCCAAAAAGAAATATTTGGGATGAGAAATTCTGTTCCCCTTTATTCTGAAACACGCATCTCAACAATGCTGAGTTTCCCTGTGGGATTAAGCTTCTCTCTCAATGTTAATGCAAATACTGTGTGGGCTGGCTTCCTTTCTTGTATGACTTTCTGATTTCATTGCTGATGTTCCTTGTACTTCCCAAATAAACGACTTGCATTTGAACCTTTCTCTCAGTGTCTATCTCTTGGGCAATGTACACAGGAAAAGTATTAATCTGCTGAATAATGTAGAAGACAGAGTAGGTATTATTTACAATAAGTTTATTAAAATGAATTTTTATAAGCATTGGGGATTATATTTATCGCTGTGATTATACTAATCAACCTAAGTTAACCTTGCTAATTAGACACTGCTTCTTGAAGATTTGAGCAGTCCTCAGTTTTCCTATGTTTGAACCATTATTCATATAGTGAGAAAGGATTATCCAGGGATGATAGTCAAACTTATTTAAAAATGAATATGACATAATCGTTGTTATAAAAATTGTAAGAATAAGATACATTACTGTAGAACTAGACCAAATCCCATTTGCGAGGTATTAACCATTTAGTGGCAGGATAGAGAGTACTTTCTGGGGTCTTGGGGGAGAATCTGAAACAATGGAAGGATATTTGATAGGCTTAGACAAGAGGCTATCTAAGAACCAGTTTAGAAGAATTTCAATATTTTAATAATCAGTGAGGCCCCACTGCTGCATATCAACTGAATATTAACATATCCAAAGAAGCATCCATGTATATGAGTGTCTTCTTTCTGTAATACAAACATTCTAGCATGATTTCCAATGGAATCAACACAGTGAGCATAGAAAATAACTGCCAAGAGACATTCTTTTCTTGAGAATCAAGTTTAAAAAAAAATTGAAGAATATGGTTTATTTTAAAATATAACACAAAAATGCTTTTACTTCAGCAAAATGACTGTCAACAAAGAATAAGTCCTCCTGGTGATATGAGTGCAACTCCTCAACATAAATGAATATAACATGCCTATTGAAATATAATAGTCTCCTGATTGGAACACCTCCCTATTTATACTACGCTATAAACACACAAGGAATTCACCCTGCGTTATGTGCTGAATAAAAAGGTGAACAAAAATACCCAGTTGCTAAAAAGGTTTGTAATCTCCAAGTACCACAAGGGAATTTAGAGGCCAACAGTCAGTTAAGAGTGAAATACAACATGAGTAGTTGTTGTTATCAAAATGATTCACTACAAACTTGGGCAATTAACTAAAGTGTGAAAGATAAGACTGAAAAAGTTATTGTTCAGAAAAGAAGAAAAAGAAAGAAAAAAAGAAACTAGCAAACTCCGGCTTGTAAGATTCAGGATTTACAGTTTTTAACAATATTTTATAAGCCTCAAGAGTAGCTTCTTATTTATAAAGACAGAAAATAATCAAATTGAAATAAACTCTTCCTGAGCTTACACAAACAGATAGTGAACAAAATGATTTCTTATTAGATTTTAACACATTATTTAAAAAAATATTTCTGCATCTGGAAAAAGTAATATCTCTGAACAAGAAATGCCGCCACCCAGTCTCCCGGCATATATAAATGAGAGTTTATGTTTCAGCTAAGAAAAAGTAACACTATCTAATAACCAGGACAGAGCATGGTTAACAACTTTCCCTTTATGTTTCAGTTGTAAACCATTCATTTAGATAATTTTTCCCTGTTGGACCTCAGATGCACAGTATTGGATGAATCACGTCCTTGTGCCATGACATTAATGTCATTAACACATAGATGGCTAGTTTTTATTGGTTAGTTAGTTATTCACTTAGTGTTTTTGAAAAATGTAACTAACACTTGCTAATTCGCCACCCCCAAACCAAAGCTACTATGTTGAGCGTAACTTACATCTAATTACATTGTTTCTCCCTCAGCACAACCTTCTTGGTTCTACTATACAAGATAGCCATCATCCAAAATGCTGTGTTCGATATTTCTTAGCTCTTTTTAAAAAAATAATATGTTGCATCTGTATGTAACATTTGTTAGTTTATTTGCTTTATTTCTTTTTAATGTTACAAAAAGTCATGCCACAAATAATCTTTTGGGACAATTTTTTTCTATAGTATTTATTGCTATGATTTTCTATGGTATTGTTTTTTGCTATAATCCATTCCCTTTGACAGTTGATAATATTCTATTGTGAGAATATGTATTTTATTAATCCATTCTCCCATAAATTGGCGTTTGTACTATTTCCACTTTTCATCATTGGAAATAATACTGTGATATTTTTGTATGTTTCCTTTGTAAATGTGTAAAATTTTCTTTAATGGAGAGTTTCTTGATAGTGGAATTTGCTGAGTCATGGTAAAATGAATGAGAAACTTTAGGAGATAATGCCAATTAAACTTTTAACAGTGATGTATACGATATTCTGTGGATCTACGTCCTCACTAAAAAGTATTACTGTATGGAAATATTGTTTGACCTTGGTTTCCTAGTGTGAAATATAAAATATGTGAGATTGAAACTATAGTACTAGTGAGATAGAAAAATTCTGCATTCATTATAAGCTACTAGTACTAATTAATATATAAACCACAAAATCATAATGTAAATATAATTATAATGTTTAAAAATTTCATCTATACATTTTATTTCATTTTAACTAAATAATTTATGAATATATACTGTGTAAAGTATAAATGGTTATTCAAATAACAATTTAGCCATCTTTTTGAAAAGCACAGATTTATAAAATTTCTCAGTTTATCAAAAGACATTAAATTTTTCCCTGCTCTACACTCCCACATCATTTCATTTAGTAACTGAAAAGACATTTTTTCAAGCTTCCTCTCTGGTGTTTTTCCCCCTACATGCCCGTGAGGGTCATTGTCTCATAGTTCTATTACCAGTCTTCTCTCATTCCCATCCTAAATTTTCTCCTTGAGAAATCATATTCAGTTTCAATGTCTCAAAATACCATTTACATGCTTGTGAATTAATTTTTATTCTCCAATCTCAAGCTCTTTTTTACCAATTTCCATTGACCTATTTGTACAAAATCAATATGTTCTCACACACTTCCAAACTATTGTCTTCTGTTATTTTAGTTGTCAACATTATTTCTCTAGCCACCAAAGTAGACATCTCAATCCATTTCATTTTTTCTCTACTTCATATGTAATCACGTTTACACACAGAATTACTTGATAAAATTTGTTCTCAAAATTAAAGAGGCCCATGTCCTACCACCAATTAATAAAAATATATCTCTGGGGAAAATATATTTTGGGCACATGTGATGTTGCCTGAAGTTCAAATGGATTGCCTGCTTCCTCACATGCATAATATAGTTGAGTACAAGCTACAGAGGACCTACAATCAAGATCAAAATGTGACTTTGGAAGCCTGTGAATTTTGGCTCACTTTGGCTGAGCAATCAATACACAAAGATGTACCTGTAAGGAAGACACATATTTTGAAAGAATTACTTTTTCATAATGAATGGATCATTAAAGAATCAGGCATCTTGGTTTTAGGAGCAATTGCCAAAGGTTGCATGCAAGGCATGTTTCCATACCTGCCTGAGCTCATTCCTCACTATATTCAGAGCCTCTCTCATAAAATGGCTCTTGTGCATTCCATAACATGCTGGATGGACTCTTAGCCATTACGCACACTGAGTAGTCAGCCAGCTGCCAGACACATACCTGAAGCCATTAATAACAAAATTGCTAAGACATATCCTAGATAGCAACAAGAGTAAAGAAGCTTCATGCAGTGCCTTTGCTACCATAGAAAAGGAGACTTGTACAGAACTTGTTTCTTACCTTGTTTCTATACTTGATACCTTGGTCTTCATATTTAATACGAGCATAAGAACCTACTCAGTCTTTATGATGCCATAGGAACATTAACAGATTCAGTAGGACAACATTTAAACAAACCAGAAGTAGAACATGTTAAGGATGAAGATAAAGATTTCTTCCCTTTACTTGAGTGCCTATTTTTAGTTGCCACTGCCCTACAGTCTGGCTTCCTTCCATACTGTGAACCTGCATGTCAGCATTGTGTAAACCTAGTCAGAAGACTCTTACACAAGCCATGCTGAACAATACTCAACCAGATCAATCTGAGGCTCTAGATAAAGATTTTATGATAGTGGCTCTTGATTTACTCAGTAGCCTGGATGAAGGACATGGAGGCGACATTGAACAGCTGGTAGCTCGAAGTAACATTCTAACATTAATATATCAGTACATGCAGGATAAAATGCCAGAAGTTCCACAGAGTTCCTTCTTCCTGTTACATGACTTGACAAAAGCTTACTTTCAGCATGGAAAGCCTTGTACAGCTGATTTCATGCCAATATTGTAAACTACTGTAAATCCAGAGTTCATTTCAGTCTACAATAACGTCACATGAGCAATTAGAGAAATCTCTGTTCAAATGGCTGTAGAGATGCAGCCTTATATTCCTATGGTGTTGTACCAGCTTGTAGAAATCATGAACAGAATCAATATACCAACGACATTGTTAGAGAATATAGCAATAATTGGTCATCTTGGTTATGTTTGTCCTCTAGAGGTGGCCCCCATGCCACAGCACTTTATAAGACCCTGGTGCACCTCTCTGAGAAACATAAGAAACAATGAGGAAAAGGATTCAGTATTTCATGAGATTTGTACCATGATCAGTGTGAATCCCAGAGGAGTAATCCAATATTTTATATATTTTTTTGTGATGTTGCATTATGGATCAACCCAAAAGATGATCTGAAGACATGTTCCTTAAGACCCTTCATGAATTTAAAAATCAAGTTGGGGATGATAATCGGAGGTGTTTTTCTGACCAGTTTCACCTCCATTAAAAGAGCATCTGGCAACTTTTTATGGGGTTTAACCTCACACACTTAAGCTGCAGCCCCATAATTAAGGATCCTTCATTCTTGTACACTATAAGGGAGCCTCTGCACCCAAGGAAAATTTTACCTTTTATGGGGTGGAGAGAGGGAGTGGGAAAGGTAAACTGGTAGGGGATACAGTACAATTACAACCCTACTGGGAAGAATAGGAGGAAGGTGTTGCTGTCACTGTATTAAGTTGATGTTGGGAAACATTTTAACATCTGGAGCTTTTGTGGGTAGAAATCTATCTCCAATTATAATTCTGCACTGATGTGAAGAAGTGGGGGAAAAAAAAACATTCTGTCTACTCACAAAACAGTACATTCTGTAATATTATGGGGAATTGTACCAAAACAAGAACCATATAAATAATGCATAAGGATGAAAGGAAAATTTCTATAGTGCACAATAAAGGAAACCTAAGAATAAGGGTTGCAAACAGTAAAGAAGCTTTGTTTTTAATTGAAAGGTTTCTATAAATTTTCCCACATGACAGGGCCTTGTTTTTGCATGCTGATAAAAAACTACACAAATGAAGCTAATAGAATTAAAATCAGCTTGCCTACTCATAGTAGAAACAGGTTCTTGGAATTTACAACTTAAGGTATACCCCAAAAAGCTGGAAATTAAATAAAAATCTAAGTTAAACAATGAAGCACCCTGTGAAATGCCAAATGACTCAGTCCTTTTACCTTTGTGGGGTAGGCAGGGAGGGAGGAATAAATGGAGTTGGATATATAAAAAAAAAAATCAGTAATTGTGAAGTGTTACTAGGTTTGCTTGTGGGTGTGTTTGTTGTTTCTTTGCTCGTTTTAAGGATAGGAAACTTTGAGGACTTTTGTTAAAAGGAGAGAGAAGGTGGGAAGAAAAATTAAAATATGCAAGAAAGAATTCAGAGTTAATAGAATAAGAGCAGAGATTTTGATAGAGGACTAAACTCAGAGCCCAGTTCAGGATATAAACAGTCTTATGGTTTACAAGCCATTCTAAATTGTCATTAAAGTTCTATAAAAACAAAGAGTTTTTAAAAATACACACAAATTACAATTATTGTAAAGAAACTGTCACTGCCTGTCACCTATAGATAAATCAAGGTTCACCTCAAGCTGCACCAAGTGGCCACTCAAACTTTGCCTGCTCAAAGGTCTGTAAGAAGGACATCCTGGCCCTCCCCACTGTCTGCTGTCTTTGGGATACACATGAGGTCTGTACTAATCAGAGAACATTATCCCTCTGCCCTCCTCTTTCTGTCACCATTGGTACTTACTTCTCTTACTATGTCCTGTCAGAGAGTACAACTTTTAGAAAATCATCAAGATAGGAAGTAGGGAGTAAATGCCAGCATCCTGAAGTCTGAACATAAAAAGCTCCCAGCACTTTCTGTTGACCTGCTCAATTGTCAGAATAGCTTTTCCTGCAATTAATAATCCCCAATGTCAGAGATGTGCTTGTGAGAAAGAGGAAGATGCTATATTTGACCTAGCAGAGCCACAGAAGATAAAAGCCATCTACACCATGGAAACATTGTAATCATTGGTCACCTTTTCAGCCGTAGGCTTGAGAAAGGAATTGGAGAGACATTCAAATAGACAAGGAAGATACACATCCATGTTGACAAATGGTGCTTTTAGAGAGATGATTCCTTGTTAAAAAACAGTATGAAATAAAAATAAAAATAAAAGAACACTAATAGGGCTTGAGGGGGCAAATCTCACTAAATTAGAGAAAGCTAAATCACCCTTGCCTCTGAAACACTCAGAAACAGTGTTAAAGTATTTATTACAGGTAACACAATGTTAGATATTTTTTGGCTGTCTCAATCGAATCTATGAATTAAAAAGGAACAAAACAGGGAAAATAACAGGATGACATAAAAGGGAGAAAGGTGAGATTGTTGAAAATTGTAGAGAAATTAATATTAAGCATCAGATTAAAGATACTTTGAAGGATTTAAATATTTAGTATGATTAAAGACATCTTTTAGAACAGAAAGGAACTGGCACAAGGAAAATTATCATGGTACAGATGTATTAAATGAAAAATAATTGAAGACAAAGAAATTAAGTAATAATAAATTAAATAATTCAATCAATATATTGGATTGCGTTAAAATTAAAAATATTAAACTATTTCATGAAAACAAAGGAGGTGGAGGTAGGAATGGAGGGATATAGAAAATCTTAGAGTTTTCAAATATTAGTAGAGAAATTTGTAACTGGTTAAAAAGATAGAATGGCAATTGTTAATGGAACAATAAAATAATAAAGAATTTCCCAATTTACAAGGGGAAGAATGAATTTACGGAAATGTAATCCAAGCAACAAAATGAAATAAATAAGAGGAAAAAAATGTGAAATAAATAATAAAGTTATACGGAAGGCATTACACAAGAATATTAGTCATTACACTAAAAGTGAACTAACTGAATTTTCCTGTGAAAACACAGATCACTAAGTAGGTCAAAATCAAAACATAGTGTTACTGTTTACCTGAAACTACTTAAAATTATGTAATAAAGGAAGATTGAATATAAAGGGTAGACTAAGACAAGCAAATACAAACAAAAAAAACCCCATGAAACAAGTAAAATTAGTATCATACCATGTGGAATTTCAGGTTAAAGGCACACTATAGGATAAAGAGAAAAATTGTGTAATGAAAAAGTCGTATATAAAAGAAGTATCACAGACCTAAGCACATATGTCCCATAATATCATCACAACTAAATAAACAAAGAGAGAACTATTAGAAATGCAAGGTGGACTTTATAAAATTGCAATATAGTACAATGTGAGATTTCTTTACACCTCTCAGAATTAGACAAATGTTGCAAATAAAAAATAAAGACCTAGAAAAACTAATACAATCAGTAAACTTGGTTAATAGCTACAAAGAGAGAAGCTCACATCTAACAGAGAATGTATAATTTT
Organism: Eidolon dupreanum; assembly: GCA_028627145.1. Taxonomy (NCBI): domain Eukaryota; kingdom Metazoa; phylum Chordata; class Mammalia; order Chiroptera; family Pteropodidae; genus Eidolon; species Eidolon dupreanum. Next base: position 57,471,963 of record CM053504.1, read on the forward strand.
TGGTTGTCCATGGAATATTTAAAATAGTCTGTATATTTTGTCACAAATAAAACCCTTACAATTTTTTAAAAGTTGATATTTTACAGATCTCTGTGGTTGACATGATCCAATGAAATTAGAAATAAATAATAAAAGTTGATCTAAAAAATCCAAAACTATATCTCATTATTCATATATCATATATTTATTTATAAGTATAATATAAAAAAGTGGTATTTCTGTTAAGTAGAAAAAATTAGTATTTAATAAATGGAACAATGGGCCATCCACCTAAGAAAAAAGTAAAACTAGTAATCATAAATATAATTTCCAGATAAATTTTTAATGTAGAATATAAAATAAAATTTATGTGAGAAATGCAAGTTTTTTACTTAGCTAAAAATATCCAGAAAAAAAATATAAAAGAAAACATATAGAGCAAGAATATCAAAAGCAAAGTCAATCAATAAATAATATATTTTGAAAAAAAGTTGGCAAAGCAGATAACTGTAGGACTAATATTTAAATTTGCAAAGGTATTATTTCTTATATTGACAAGAAAGCAAACCAATTAAATATTAAAAACAATTCACAAACCAGCAGTCTTGGTGGTCAAAAACATATGAAAAGTTGTCACTAATAGGGAAATGTGAACTAAAGGAATCAGATATCTTTTTGTACCCATCAGAATGGCAAAATTTAAAGGACTAAGAACATATATTGTAGGCAAAAATGTGAGAAAGTAGTATAATGGGAATATGAGGTGTTGGCCCTTTTTGGAAATCGATCTAGCAACATTTCATGAAATTAATAATTGGTATACCCTTTGAGTCAGCAGTCTCATTCTCAGTACTGAATCTCTTAGAAAGAAAATTTCAAAAGAAAATAAAACTTTTCAAAGGAGAATGGTTGAGTAATGCTGGTATATCCATAGGCAATAATATGCAGCTAGTAAAAAGAATGAATGCAAGCTATAGTAATTTGTCTTTGAAGAATTTCCAAAAGGTATTTTCAAATGAAAAAAGCAAGATACAGAAAAGTGTGTAACATAATAATTATAAAAAAAAACGAACAATAACAATGGAAATCCTATATGCAGAGGAAAATATGGAAGAATGCATTCTAGGTGTTAACATGTGTTACTGGGTGGAGAAACAGGCTGATGGATTAAATACACTGAAACTTCTTTCATAGCCAATGAAAATTATAGGTTGATTATCTGATTCAATCACATTCTGTAAACTTTCAAAATGCAGGCAATACACTTGCATGCATATAAAACATTCTAATCAAAACAGTCACAGAGCTTCATTTATAAAACACTATTTCATCCTCATGAGTGAAGATTTCTTAAAAGACATAAGGATTTATTTTCCAAAATCCTAGCATACCCTCTATTGATCTGGAAAATTAAGTGAGCAGGAAGTTTTTGTCCTAGAGACAAAAAGTCCTGCAAATGTTTATTGTTCTCTCTCTCTCTCTCTCTCTCTCTCTCTCTCTCTCTCTCTCTCTCTCTCTTTCTAACTCCTTGTCCTTTACTCTCCTAAGGATAAAATTAATGCTCAGCTGCCCCTGTCCATCTGACCTAGTGGTTTATTTATCATTATAATTTATTTATTCAGCAACACTGCAATTCCTATGGATCTAGAATGATAACAATAATTCCAATTAAAAACATACCCATTCCTGTATATATTATCTAACCCACAAACCTTAAAAAAAATAGTAAGAAGTATTGCTGCTTCTTGTTATCTCTGGGTTTTCAGTATCTCTATGTTGATAATAGCTTTGCTTTTTAATCATTTGTTCCTATTAAAAAGCATAAATAGGCAGAAAGAAGGAAAAACATGTTATTTGTGTCTCTACAGAGAAATTACTTGGAAAGCTGTCAAAGTATCTTTAGATTATTTAAATTAGGGAGGATAGCTTTTATAGGAAATGAATGTGAGACAACAGATGAGGCTGAGAAATTCACTGTAGATTTTTTTTACATTAGGGTTTTCAGTGCATTGTGGGTATTTATTTGTATGTAGATATGCACATCTATGCATTTAGAAGGATTCAAAGATACCTATTCTTCAAATATAAAAATCTCCAGAATGAAATCAACTGATATTTTTGAGTAGCTCACAGCAGTTCTAGGCTTTCTTGAGTGAACATATTACTTAATAGAATATATCCTGGGTTATCTTGATTTATTACAAATATAATCAAATAATAAATATCATCCCAATCATTATTACAAAGACTACAGGCCTATTATGCTTCAGACTTATTTATATCTAAGAATTAGGTTGTCCTAAATGAGAAGAACTTCTTGGTTTCTTCCTTAAAACTATTTTTTTTTATCCAGACCAAAACCAACCAACTAATCAATTAGCTACTAATTTCCCTTGTCATATTTGCTAATAAATCTTTCCCTATTTTCACATTGTTAATTTTTTGTATCATCTAGTTTTATTTCTGTCTAGTGTAGGAAACTATGGTTAGAGTATATTTCTTATCCTATTAATTCTTTGTCTTTTATTATGTTATTTTAAACTATTTTTTGTATTTGATACGTCTAATCTCAATTCTGAAATTTTAATTTTTATTTACTCTTTCATTCTTCTTTCCTTTTTAAAAATATTTTGTCTTCTGTTGTTTCTTTTTAGAGATTTGCATCTAAGGATTTTGAAATATGCATACTCTTGCTTTTTTAAAACTATGGGAAACTATCCTTCAGTTCTTTAAAAGTATACTTTTTTTTGTTCTTTTGTACAAAAGATCGTATGAACAATCTTTTGATACTGCCAGTGTAAATCTAGGTATTTAGGATATATTTATATTCCATTATACCCTCACATTTCTTTTATTATTATAATCTAGAATTTTTAGCATTTATAAGGACTGCTTTGGTATTCAACCTAATTTTATTTTTAACAAATTTAAATATTATTTAAAAATCCTTCTTCTATGACTCTGAATTTTAGATTCTTCTGTATTGTGGCTACAGTGTATTTTAAAGTAATGTTCTAGGAAAATTTCCTGAAAGAATGCCTTTCCTTTGCCTCCATATCTAAAGCTTCTAGGTATAAACTTCTTGTGGTACAACTTCCCCCTCCCAGCCCTGTAGCTGTAGAATTCTAATTCCCTTGATATCTCAGACTGCAGAGAAATATAAAACCACTCTGATTTTTGTAAAACTTTTGTCCAGATGTTTCTACTTTTTTTCCCCCCTTTCCTCATAATTTAAAACAAAAAAGGTCACAATATGTTATGGCATGGGTCTTTTTTTCCTCCATCTTTCTTTCCAGCTATGATGTGAATTTTTTTGTTTTGGTGTGTATATTCATCACTGACTGCCAAATAGCCCATGTGGATGGTCTCCCTTTCAGAGTCCATGAATGCTCTCCCTGCTAGGTGCCCAGACTTTAATCATATCTACAACCATACTTTCTCTAGCCCTAAGTGTCTTCATTAATTTGTTCTTATCCTTCAACTTTCTCTTCTTATAAAGTTAGCATCCTCCAAATTCACTTTTATAGAGGAAAGAGTCATGCACAGATGTTTATATAATTTAGTAGATCATTATAGTTATACATTATGAAAGAAAATGTGAGTAGACATAGGAGATATATAGTATAAGACTGTCATAGGTCTCACTTCACTGTTGTGATTGAACACTAACTTGTGAGCTGGAAGTATGATATTGATGTTTTTATAAGTGATATGTCAAAAAAGATAAATATCAAATCTTTTCAACTTTGTTCACTTTTCTTACAATCAGGAGATGATAAAAAGCTGAAACTATGTTGAGAATCATGTCTCCTGCTTCAGATAACAAGAGTACAACTTTGGAACTGGGTGAAATACACCTTGCTCAATATTCTACCCTTAATCTGCAAGCAGTTCCATCAAAGCTCCAGGAGCTGTGATAAGATACCAAGTAGTACCATGAACTCATTGCTGTGGTTCCATTTTAAACACATTATGTCTGAAAATAACAATCAGCATATTCTAGGGACTTTTTGTTTTCCGAAATACTCACTTTCTCCTCCAGATAATAATGCTATAAACTCCTTGAGGCTATCTTTTACATTTTTGTATCTCTACAACACCCACCTCAGGGTCATCAAGACAGGCTCAATAGAGAGTAAATGATGAATGAATGAATGAATGAATGAATGAAAGAAATAGTTGTTGAACATATTCATGTTTAGCCTCATTTCTATATCAAAAGTTAATTTATCGATTGAAGTGAATTAAAGTCGAAACTATGGCGCAAAGTTTTTTTTTTCATTAAACTTGTTTATAGCAGGTATATACTGTTTCTCTTTGTAACTTTGCTTGGTTCCCTGGAGAAATATCTCTTAAGAAACACATCTCTCTCAGGTATATGAAAAGACTTGGTATCTCTTCCCCGAGCCAAGCATAGAAGGCCCTGACTATTCTGGTTGCTGTCATCACCCTCAAGACAATTGCTGTTCTATTTTAAACTCAGTCGTTTCAAGCACTTTGGAATTTGAGATAACTAAAGAGTTACTTGATGTATTGAAAACTGCTCAAATTCTACTTTCCATTTTGTTCTCACTCCTTGGCTGACTGAAAACATTGATTCCAGCCTGTCTCCCTGTTTCTCCCACGAGATTTGAGATGGCTTGTCAAAGAAAAACAACAGCGAAGAGAATAATTTATGATCCTTTGATGCCTGCCTATTCTGAAGAGATACTTACCTATGGGCTTTGCAAGTGTTCCATAACTACATGACAGTACCAACTGCTTGCCCAGCCCATCTTGTCAAGCTTCCATATTTCCTTCAGAATACTATAAATGATGTAAATATCTGTTAAGTCCCCATTGTGCTATAGCTCAATGTATTCAGGGTAAACTTCTCTATTAAAATAATCACAGTACATGTACAGTATACTTTGGAAGTATGTAATTATGATGGTATGTAAAATGCTTTCTCTGAGAGATTTGAGATAACCACAGACCTCTTGTGGATTGTTTTTGTTTGTTTGTTTGTTTCTTTCTTTCTTTCTACTTCAACATGCAAAGAGATTTAGAAAATTTCCCCATTGGCCAGATTTCAACTTTTCTTCCAAATAAAGTCAGAACTCTTTCACCCCATCTTGCCATGGGCTGGGCCATTTGAGGAGAAAACAAGTTCTTGTATTCTACAAAACTTGGCTACTACTTTTTGCAAGCTAAATAATACATAAAGAAATATGTAAAGAAATAAATGAGGATTCTTTAGGGCTAAGTATGTACTGGCGTAAAATATGAATGCCATGGTCTTTTTGGTCTCTCAGCAGTTCTCCATTTGTCTTATATTTAGTTCTAGTTCTGATTAGTGAGCAAAGCTTAATATCAATAGGACAGAGATAAAGTGTGGAGATGGACAGGGACAATGAATGAAGATTATCGACTCTCCTCAAGTGTTTGTATTTATTTGGGCAACTGAAAAGGCCATTCAAAAAAATCAGTATGACTTTTTTATTTTACTTGAAAAAAGTGATAAATTTTTTCATGAAATTAATCATTTTCTCAATTTTTATATCTAAAGAACGATGTTGCTAAGTACCTTTTTTCTTAAAATAATATTTTTATGAGCAAAGAAGTTTTTAGTAGAAATTCTGTTTAAAGACGTTTCAGAAGATTCAGGAATAAGCTCTTCAAGCGGACTAAACTTCTCACATTATAAAATCATAATTTAGGATGGATGAGTAAAACATTAAAGAATTTGTTTTGAGCTAAATCACCCAGGCCCTTGCAAATCAGAAAATCTCAGCATCTACATATATTAGGCACTTAATATTTCTTGTTGTAAAAGCAATTACCAACATGTTGTAGTATGCAGCCCCCCTTCTAATCCCTCTAAATTCCAAATTATATTATTGCTTATAACTAAATTATTGATAGTGATAGAAAATCAGTTACCTTTGATAACCAGCAGTGCCCAAGTTTCTAGATGTCTAAAACTAATATTTGGTGACAGAAGGAAATCTAACTTTGAATGATGAATACACAATGCTATATATATATGATATACTGTTGAATTACAGAATTAGATTTTGTTGATCAATGTCACCCCAATAATTTTTAATTTAAAAAAAGCTACAATAAACAATATGTGACTAGAAAAAAGTTTTTAAAAATAAAACCGTTTTTCTTTTTCTGAATCCTCCACTCACCAATAATTTATTTTTCTTCCTCTAAGACATAGATGAAATTTTGACTAGCATGTAAACTCTATATCTGCACTTGGAAAATGTGTATTTTTTGAGAACAGGAATTGGATTTTAAATGACAAATAGTTTCTTCTCTGAGGTCAACTTCTATTTAACAATTGAGTGAGGCTGCCTATACCACAGATTAGAAGGAATAGAACCATTCCAAGGATAAAGTTTTGTAATCACATATCTGTCCGAGTACAGACAATATCTATCAACCCTGAGCTATCTTCACCAGCTTATGTCTCAGAACCCATGGCAGAGCTACTGATCATTCATTGCACATGAGAATCGCAGAAAGCAGTAGTAGTTGAGCAAACTGATAGATAATGCATGGAAGGTAAGACGACATACATTAAATCCCCACGAAATCTCTATTTCTTTGCCCATTTGAGTTTAATAAAATGCAGAATATTTTGTCTATTATTTTTAAATTTTAAAAAATGGATGATATCTACCTATTTCAATATACTTAGGAAATTTCTAGGATACACAAAGAAACAGTGATTACTTCTTGGAAGTGAGGAGACAACAGGTTGGGGGAGTCCTTTGCTATGAGCATAATTTCTCTAGGAGGGTCCTCACTATCAAATGCTTTGGTAAAGTATGAATTCTGAGAGAGTTAATGCTGATCTCAAGTATAATCCCTAAACTTTAATCTTTTAGAGAAGAGGGTTTTTCTGTCATTTACAACTCTAGCTATTTTCTGAAATAGGTGCTCAATGTAAGTTGAATAAATGAATGAATGAATGAATGAATCAGTAATTTAACCAATCAATCAGAGTATCTTAGACATTGGTCCTAAATTACAACTACAGACCAATTTCACCCAAATCTCTTTCTTGCTTCATGATAAGCAAGTAGACCAGAATTCACGTTTTATCTTTATCATGTATTAACTGTAGGATTTGGGACAAATTCTTAAAGTTTTTGAGTTTCAACATCTTCCTTTGTAAAATGGAGATAATCTTTATTTTGCATTATTGTTGTCCAGATTAAATAGGCTGATATCTACAAAATGCCTTGCTAGCTCAGTGTCAAGTGAATGCTAGGTATCACTATTGTTAAATTTCTTAAATGTGCCATTTGATTCTTTCAAGGCTTACTTTATTTTTTCCCTCTATTTATTTAAATGATGTGATAGAAACTTAACACCCCCCCAAAAAAAAAATCCTGCAAAAATATCATTCAGCTCCTGCTGGGTGATAAAATGTCCCACACTTGGATTGTATTTCCTTAGAGCACTTACAGAAGTGGATGACAATAATTTAAAAGACAACACAGTTGAGCTGATTAATTATTTAGTGCCCTACACTGAATCCCATGTCTCCTTGGCCTCCCTAAGGTGCTTGCACATTTCCTAATGTCTTGCCAGTGACACTGCATAATACAAATGCCATGTTTGCCCTTCAACAGGCAATTTTATTACTTTTTGAGAGGGATAAAAATAACAAAGTGAAATTTTTGAAATGAATGCCATCCTCATATACATAAGTATTTAATTTCTTAGAATCCCTTTTTCCTTTGGACATAGTATGAACCTAGGTGAATTTCAGTCAGTTTTTATAAAAGCATTTATTTGAACTTTTTCAAAATCGAACATATTATATATTCTAGAATGATTCCCACTTTCTGTCTTTACATGTTATTCATTTTTTCTAAATTTCTGAAATATTTAAGAAAAATATTGATTGATAAAAACAGCAAACTCTTTTGTCTAATTATATCTCTGTTGGTCAAAATATTGAATGCTTTCTTAAGTTGTTTTTAAACCTTAATAATATGAAGTCTAGACAGACAATTCAGTTATTAAGTAAACTACTCAGTCAGTTCAGTTAAATAAATTACATATGACTAACCCATTTTGATATTCCCTAACTCAGCCACTGCCTTATCCAAACATAGTAGGCACTAATAAATATTTATTGATCTGAGTTGTTTGTTCTTTGAAGTGAAATGTACTTAAGTTGAAAGCAGAGCAAGTAATTTTGATAATGCATGTGAAATGCCTAATAGCTCCTATTAAGTCCTTTTCCAGTTTATGTGCACCTTCCTCTGACTAGTGAGTTTCATTTGTTCCTGTTATGTTATTGAGCTTGGATTTAGATGCAGATTGGCAAAATGCTTTCCTAATATCTGTTATGTTTTTTGTTTTAATAACTGTTCATTGGGTTTTAAGTCATCTCCCCATCATCTTTGTTCTAAGCATCCCTTTATTGTGAATTAGTATTACATATTATTTATAAATGACTTCAGAAAAAAAGAAGAAACACAGTGGAGGCCAATGAAAGAATTCTTCTTACCAGCAAATGTGATTCATTAATGAGTTCATTCCTAAAAGAAAATCATTAATGTTTTTATTTCTATGAGACAATAACTTTGTATGAGTTAGATTTGATCAAATAATGATTAGGTGAACTGTAGAGGGTTTCAGATTAACTGTGAAATTATTACTTCTGGGAATCTGATTTAGTACTTTTTAATTTTTAAATATGAGAGCATGATATCTAGGAGATCAATAAGTCTGAGGAAGGAATAAGCTTAAGATATCACCCAGTGTGTTCTTCCATTAGCAAAAAAAGGTTTTTACACACAACCATAATTACACAATTATGAAGGTTATTAAAATAGCTACATGTTGGATTACCTCTTTTGATCCTTTACATTTTGAATTCCAGAAAACCACCACTACCAAACCACTGAAGGGCATTTACTTCTATCATATAATCTCCATTTTGTCACTGTAACTAAAATAGATGTAAATGTATTTTTTCTCTATGTGGCATAAATAAGGAATTGCTATCCAAAAACTGAGGTTAGATATGGCTTCATAAAATTCAGTTCCAAAAGTGGGAAAATGTGTAGTTGACGTATATAAAAAAGTCTGATTAATTTTTTTACCTTCCCTTTCTGAAGAATCAGAAAGAAAGAATACCACATGCATCCTCTAGGACTTTCTGATAACTTTACTATCACGTACAATCACTATATCATTGACACACAGAATTCTGTAGTGGTTCTACAATACTACACTTAGACCCAGACAACTGGGGTGCTGTCCAGGGCCCCATACTTAATGACTCCTTAGGTACCTAGAGCCAACAGTGCTGCCTGGGAGGGGTACTCCAAGCTCAGACGAGGACCCATATGGTCCTCAGTCTTAGTTTATAGGATGCTTTCTGCCCATTCTCCAACCCTCCGCCACCACAAATGGGATTGACCAGATGCCATGAGGAGCTCTGAGACTCACATCTATGGGGTTATCCTTGTGGCAGGCCTGACTTCCTGGGGGCAGCTTGGCAAGCACATCACTCTGGTTCTCTGGCATTATATTTTTTTCACAAAATCACATGAGATCGGGCTGCCAAAGTGCTGACATGCTGATTTGGAGGAACCTCAATCATGTCAGACATAAATCAAAACTTGAGCCATGGATATAGGCTTGTGTGTGACTCTGAACATCCATAATTTGAACTCCACATTGCCTCTTGTCTCAGGCACCAAGGATGTCAGGCGGTGTCAAGCATCTTTTACCCTGTATGCTTTGGGCTGCTGGCACCAAGGGAGCTCCACCTCCATTACAGCCTTCACAGCAAGCTTTGGGATGTCCCAGGAGTGGTTGCACCTATCTCCTCCTAGAGCTTTTGAGGACATCGCTCCACAAGCCAACAGACCTTTCCAGTCCATTTCCTCTCCTGCCTCTGATCCATAAGGTTATTATACTTCTCTGCTGGCTGTCCTAAGCTGTGCTGAAGAAAGGAGGGACAGTGCTTGCATAAATAAGATTGCTCTTTTTACTCGATCCATCATCCTTAGCCTGTGTTTCCTTCTGGTGGTAATGTATGAATGGCAATTCACTTTTTAGGAATATAGTGACTACGGCCTAAAGAGAGACTAAAAGATGTGTTGCTCTATGTTTATACTATAAAATTCTTACAGGTAAATATTATATGATCAGAAAAACAAATTATTGTTCACATTTTTCTGCATACACTGCATAAAACTTGCCTTTGTGGCCGTCTTCAGTGAAACTTAGCAACAACCCTCATTTGACAGTCATTGGAAGCCAGGATTCACAGGTAGTACGATAGACAATGCAGCGTCATGGGTAATGATGTGGTTGACATTATATAAAAGGTATTAGGGAACTACAAAAGCAAGAAAATCTATATTATTTCAAATACAAATACTAAATAATCATGACATTATGAGAAATAACAGCATAGAAGATATGGAATTAGTCATGAGAGAGTGCATTTCACAGTAGAGTATAAAAAGATGGTGCCTGGGTACTTCACACACACTGAATGGATAATAAACAAATATGTGAGTACTTCTTCTCTACCCATTATTTTATATCTTCATCGATAAAACCCTATACCTCATGAATGTCTATAACATGTATTTCATAACACATTTTAAAAATAAAACTGTTTATCTCTCTGTATCTCTATCTATCTATCTATCTCTCTATCATCTTCTCAAGGCCTCACATGCCCTAGCAGTGGTCTTGAGGTCCTAAATTTGAAAAAGATTTTTATCTCTATCTTCATGAAATGCAAAAACTGCTGTCCTGGCTTTGTTGAGTCTCATCAATGTGAAGTACACTGGCAAGAGACTTATCATAATCTCAAAAGTCAAACAATTATATGTTGGGTCAGCTTGGGCGGCTATAACAAATACCATAGACTGGGTGGTTTAAACAGCAGACATTTATTTTTCACAGTTCTAAGGTCTCGGAAGTCTGGGGTGAGGGTGCCAGCAGTCGGGTTCTGGTGAGAACTCTTCCTCCCTTGCAAATGGCTCTCTTCTTTCTGTCTCTTCACATGGGGAGAAAGACAGAGCGAGCAAAAGAGAGAGAGCATGCAATCTCTGTGGTCTTTTCTTATAAGGACACTACTCCCATGATGAGAGCCCTACTCTCATGACCTCATCTAAACCTAATTACTTCCCAAAAGCCTCATCTCAGAACTTCAGCATCTGAATTGGAGGGGGATTTGGCAGGGTTCAGTCCATAGCAGTCACTTCTTAGTTATGAGAACTTTATTCCTGACATTGAATCAAACCTATCTCTACATTATATCAGAGAAGAACTTTCCTTTACCCTCTTCAGGTAAGTTTGTGAAGGTTTGCATTTTAAACTAACAAAAAACAAATTAGGCACACAATTTTTATTAACATTTATGTGCATAAGAGTTCACAGTAAAGAAGTGAAATTCAAAGAAGCGATTAGACTCAGGGGTATATATATATATATATATATATATATATATATATCCTTTCAACAAAGGAAAGAGGGTTTGGACTTCAAGGGATAATAAATTGTGGGGAACTGACAAAGATAAAAACTATTTTAGTAAAGTCTGTTAATGTAAACTCAGCTTGGTGTTCACTTCTCGACTTTGATGATAAGAATCTCTCTTCTCGATATCAGGGAGCACCTTCCTCAAAGGAAGTTTTATGCCCTGGTTTTAAGCAGATAAGGGAATGTGAACTCTTCTTGCATCTGTTGATTCTCAATTCCCTTCAGATCAAAACCCCTTCGTCTACAAAGGTGGTCCTCAACTTTCACTGTGCATCAGGTGCATCTGAGTGGCTTTTTAAAATTAGATAACTAGTTTCATGCTTCAGTGATCTGGTTTCATTTGGTCTGAGTGGAACTCAGATATGGGTATATTTAGGAAATGCTACTGGATGTTCATGCTTAGCCAAAATTCCAATAGTTCCCCTCCTGGCTGCACAATAAGATCGCCGGAGAAACTTTTAAAAAATATATTGATGCTGTGGCCCTACCAAGACTAATTAAATCAGAATTTCAAGAGATGATTCCCAAATTGGTCATTTGGATTTAATAAAATCTCAGCTAACTCACTCTGCAATGAGTGTTGAGATCTACTATAGAGCATTTTCAGCTGGTGCTTTTGTTGCTACATGGTGAAAAAGCATAATCTCTTTTATTCGAATTGACTGATACTTTTGAAACTGTACAGACACAAACCTAATCATAAATTTCATTAAATGCCAAAATTTGTTATATTAGATCTAGAAAATGTGATAGTTCTTATAATGTTCGACCACGAGTTTTATTGGATTTTAATTAAGTTGGTTCACTATTTAAGTGAACCTGTTCACAATCTCCTGAAAAGCAGGGTCTTTCTAATTTTATATATTCTTATGTATCCATAAATGGACCCGACAAGAATCTGGGCATAACTTTTAGAATTCTACTGCAAGGAGATTTAGGATTATGCCAGGCAGGTTTCTGCAGCCCCTTCTCTGCCTGCCTTTACAAAGCAGGACTATTACTGCAAAATTACCCTCCAGAGAGTGAGGCAAACCAAGCTGGCTGATAAGCAAAACAGGAGCTGGTAGGCTTGGAAGGAACACAACCAAATCTCAAGTTTGTGTTTATCCAATCGATAAATGCCATGGCTCTTGAATACTGTTGTTTAAATTCATTTCTCAGTGGCAGAACAAAAGGAGAGCAATGAAAGCAATACTGTTAGAGAACTCATTAGAGTCAGTAAGGAGAAAGGAGGCTTTAAGATAATCACTCTTAGGGAGACAACATACAGACCATCTTTTAGTTCACAATAATATCAGTAGGCAGTGTGGTGGTTAGGCAAAGCCATTTGCTTAGTCTATAGAAGGATTACAGAAAGGAGAACAATCAATAGCTTCAAGGCAGAGAAATCTCCCTGGTTTGTGAACCCCTTTTGTTGAATCTTTTGTTGCTAATTTGCTTTTGGTAATATGAATCTCCTCCAGTGCCTTCCACTGTTAGCCTTGTAGGAGCAGTTAGTCAAGCAGAAAGGCCACAGATCAAGTCTATTGTCTACTGGCAAAGGCTCCATTGAACCCTAATGGACTAGGAATCTAGCAAAACAAAGAATCCTTAGTGCCTTGCTTAAATGAATCCTACATCAGAGGCCAAGGGAGTCATTCTGATTATCTGAAAAGGTAGTGATTAGAAGGTGAATCTATTTTGAACAAAAAAAAAAAGAAAAGAAAAGAAGAAGAGGAAGAAGATGAGGAAGAGGAAGAAGAAGAAGAAGAGGAAGAGGAAGAGGAAGAAGAAGAAGAAGAAGAAGAAGAAGAAGAAGAAGAAGAAGAAGAAGAAGAAGAAGAAGAAGAGGAGGAGAAGGGAGTATTAATGAAAGAACATAAAAACGAGATGAAGGATGAAACGTCTCTATCTTGCAATGTTTCCTCAAAGGTCTATGGGCAAAAATTTGAAAGAAATCTTAGAATCCTTACATAGAGTTGTCTGTGATGTCTTCTGTATATGTAAATGCAGAAATTTTTACTGTCTCTAAAAGAGAGACTGCTTGTATGTCCTTCAAGTAGTCTTCACAATATTTATGACAAATGAGAAGAAGGGAATGTTCAGTTTTGTTGTTTGTGGTTATCTTTTGATGCATGTAACTTCTGGAAATCAAATTATATTTTCTTTAAAATCTTAAGTATTTTTTAAAATGTGAATTTGTAATCTCTACCTCGACTTTGCCCTTATTTCCTCCTCTTACCCTAAAGATTGAGACCCTTGATGATGAGTGTGCTTTCACTTTTGGTGTCAGGCTGCAGACTAATACCTGGGTGCTGTGATTATTAGAAAGTGATGAAGTAAAAGGTATTTAACCACTGAAGTTAAGAAAAGCAAATGTAGTTAAAATAAAGTAAATTATTTTAACCTGAAGAAAATGAAGTCGACTGTTGCCAGGAAAAATTTGCTTCTCTTGCTGCTATAGAAAACAGCAACAAAAAGCCCAGAAATCAGCACCCACACAATTTATTGAACACTTAACCATATGCCAGGGAAGAGCTGAGATCATTTAATATCTATATATATTCTGAAGAATAAAGTTATTTTTATTATTTTATAAGTGACACAATGGAGGATAAGAAAGCATAACTTGCTAAGAGTCATGTAGCACCTAAGTGGAATCATGACTAAAACCGGGGCTGGCTGGCTCTAAGACCGGGGCTGGCTGGCTCTAAGACCGGGGCTGGCTGTCTGTAAGACCATTCCTCCTCAGTAGAGCTTTCTTCATCTTCCCTCCAATGCCCTTTTTAGATTTGCCTTTTCCTCTTCTGAATCCTACAGAGATTTTCTCCCAAAACTCTTTTCTCAGACTCTGATTTAAAAAAGAGTCTGTTTTGTTGTTCCCAGATTATAAAAATGGGAACTTTAATTAGTTTTAAAACAAACAAACAAACAAACAACATTTATTCAGCTGAAATTTCTGGTTTCTTCTCACCTGATCATTTAAAATAACTTCCTATGAAGACCTATAAAAAGAAAAATCCAGCGGGAGAAAAGACATGCTAATTGCTGAGCTATCCTCCTCGAAGATTCTACAAGAACCATAGCAAAGTCAGTTCTACTTAAAGATGTGCCCACGTTGGTGCTGTTCTGGAAAAAGTAAGATATTCAGAACAGTGAGTTTCTCGTTATCTTTCTTCAGGAAAAGGACGCATCAAACAAACTAAATATTTTATCAGCCGTAAGCAAGCAAGGAATTTTTCATTGCTCCCTGTGGCATGGGTATTCTATTTGGTTGTTTGATTTTTAGTTGCTACAGATTTTAGCAAATAAAAATACAGGATGTACAATTGAATTTAAATTTTAGAAAAACAATACATAATTTTATGGTATAACTATAGTTAAATTTCAGATAAATAATATATATATATATTTTTAGCATAAACATTTTTAATATGTGTGACAGGCAATATCTGGGACGCTCTTATACTGAAAAGTTATTTATATTAAAGTTCTATATTGTGTGACTTCAGAACCAGCTCAAAATAGCCCTATCCTGTTTACTGAGATACTCAGTTGCTTTTCAGAGACACAGACCAAAAACTGTAAGTCATGCAGCCAAAGCATGCGCAGAAGAGAGAACTTTGACCTGCAGTTGCACCCGGAAATAGTTTCTCCCTAGCTCCCCAACCCCGCTCCGCCCCTGGCCTACTTCCCACTGCTACACACGCGGGACCAAAGGATCAGGACATAACCTGAAATTGAACACCAAAACCCTTTCAGAATCAAAGGGTCCATTGTCTAGAAAATTCAATGTTGATGCACCTTACCATAAACTCCCAGTCTCCAAGGTCCTCTGATTAAAACTTGTCCTGCCAGTGCTTCCACATACCTGTGCCCCCTATACCGGTAAAAAACCACTTGAACGCTGAATGAGGGAGTTCAGGCTTTGAGCATTCGCTTCATGTTCTCAGGGGTGGTGCCATTCGTAATAAAATAGACAGACTTTCTCCACTGCAATTTTCGGTGTTATGTGTTTCCCTCTGCTAGAGCCATGTGGATGAACCCTTTCTGTTCACCAACGATTGTTTATCTGAAATATAAATTTAAGTGGATAGTCTGTATTTTATCTGTCAACCATACAATGCACTATGATGGGTCTACACATGATAATGGAACCTAAAATGGGCTATTTGTATAAATAAACCTTGTCTTTAAAATTAAAACAAAAATTAAGATATACAGAATGTAAGTGCATATTTATTTACAATCTATACTGGGTACCATTGTGAGAAAACTAAAGGGCATGTCAATTGGTGTCACATTTTCTTTGTAATTTTAGTGTAATTTCTTTGTCATTTAATTTATTTCATTGTATTACTCTTGGTGAAATAGTTTCTGGTTACATATGTATTGATTCATTCATTCATTCTCTCAAAAGTGCTTATTGAGTATTAACTCTGTACAAGGCACACATCTTGTGCTATAGGGATTCAAAATGAATATGAGCCAAGCATTATCTTCAAGAAATCTACCGTTTTATTAAAATAGTGTTAAGTGCCTGAGAATTCTCAAAGGAAAGCATCACTTTTGTCTGAAGTTAGAGGCAAAATGTGGCAGGCACAAATGGACCTCCAATCAGATTACACTGCAAAAAAGAAAAGTAATTAGTAACAAATCCTTACAATTCAGCCACCTCAGTATTTACTCACTTTGCTGCCTATAATTCATATGACTGGCAAATTTGTACACTAATGTTTCTAATATTATATTATTATTTTTTTAAATAAAGAATGGCCAGTGCCTTCAGTGACCATTTGGTAGTCCTTCATTGTTTTGCTTGGATGGTTTTATTTTTAATATCACAAGTAGTTAGCTTTGAGTATGTATTAGTAAGCTACATCACATTTCAGTATTATGTCAGGATCAACAAATGATGGTTTCATATTGAGGCATTAACTCTATACTAGTTTCTCAGTGCTTCACTTAGAAAAACTTATTTTCTCAAAGCCTGATTTTTCTTTTTTTATTTCTTTTTATTGATATAATATAAAAATAAATGCTATGACTTTTATCTTCCTACCAGGAGTAATAATGAATGCAGTGCCTGCAAGACGCCTTGAGCCTCCACAGGGATTCTAAAATACTGACAACTGTTACTCGTGGCTTGGCCCAACTGCCTCACACTCCTCAGATAGGTGTTAGTTATGATGTGCTGTTGGCCAGACATTTTAACTCAAATAAAATCCCCTTTCCCAGTGTGCCAAAGCTGCTGTTGTTTGCACTGTAACTATGGGTCTTGTTGTTCTGGTTCCTCTTGCTTATTGGGTTTACACTGTGTGAACCAGGGTTGCAGAGAGAAATTGCTGCAGCTCTTTTTACCTAGTGTCTGGGTTTGGGCTTCAGTTGAAGTGTTTGTTTGGTTGACTTCTGCCCCAGAATCCATTTCCTTCTTCTCTCTCCAATTATTGCTACTTCTTTTGGTTTATACAGCTCCAAAGGACTCAAATATGTGCCCATGTCATTAATTCTCTCAATATCCTTCCCTAATAAAGAAAATTATTTCATGAATATCTAGAATAGCCAGGCAATGTTAAAACAAAACAAAACAAAACAAAAACCTCTATATTTAGCCTTAATTATAGCCAACCTCATCAATGTTTTAATATAAAACAAATCTCTGAACACTAAGGGTAGAGCCAGCATATAGGCAGACTCCTGCAGAAGAGAATTCAGAGAGGTAATAGTCAATTACTTCAAAATATTTCTCTACCAAGGTCAAGCCATCTCAGGGGTCAGTGGACATTTACCTGGAAGCATCTGGGGGAAATTTCAGCTTTTCTACTTTCCTTTATAGGACATTTTTCTTTATTATCCATTAAGAATGAGTCATAGTCATGTTAGACTATGAACTCAATTTTAGCAGGCTTTAGCTTTTGTTCTGTTTTGTTTTTTGTTTTGCTTTGGCGTTATTACAGCTAAATTGTAAGTATTGTGCATGAAGGGATTGTCAGTATTTGCCTTCCAATTAACTGATAAAGCTCCTTGGAATTTCACTACAACATGTGAGAGGCCTTGGAGATAACACCATTTTTGAACGGCAAATTTCATATGTCCCTCGGTGACAGTTGGGATTACCTAGTGCTCAAGCACAATTCCAGTGGAGAAATATTTGTCACATTTAATTGACAATTTAGTGTTATAATTATGTATTAAGTGTATTTACTCCAGCCAAGCAGTAAGGTAAGCAAATACTTAGCTTTTTCCCTCATAAGAATTAAGGGAAAGCATGCTAGATATTTTCTTATCTACTTACAGTTAGGTTGTCTGTGACCATATAACTCTGACTGCCTTTTGGGAATGACATCTTAAGTTTTATGTATGTGATCGCTGTCATTGTAGTGTGGATTGTCATATGGAATCCATCAAAGCAGGATCTTTCTCTGCTTAAGAAACAGAGCCTGATCTTGATCCTAACAACATCTGTTTTGGATTACCTAATATGTTTAAATGCTCCTCTTTTGGCCTGAGATTTTTTGCATAATCCTATCTAATTCTTATCTCCTAAGGGTGCCACTCTTGCTTAGAATGAGATAAAGAGTCTGTCTGACTAGAGATTCCTGCCTGAGAATTGTGAATTCTTCCTTGTAAAAGTTAGGTTCTTTTTTTTTTTTTTCTCTCCCCAATATTTATACTGAGTGTTAGAGAAAAAGCCAGCTAAGAAAGAAAAGAGATGACATGTGATTCTTTCCCCCATTGTCTTTCTATCATCTCTTCTTTCTATTTTTAAAATTACATCTTTTCTCCTGGGAAAAGGAAAATGCCTTCTTTCTATGTTTGAATGTGACTATGTAGAAGTCAACCTTGAGCAAGAAGCTATAGTTTTTGAAAAGTGGGTGAAATGCCCTGCAGTGCACCAATTTTTAATATTTTTTCTGTACCAAGATAAAATTAAAAGTTATATTCATGAGTAAGTGAATAGGATTGGGTTTTTACAAATGGACTCCCATCTTAGAAACCTTGCAATTATCAGAGCAGGTAGAGTCTAATGTTTTGCTATTGCTGCTATGAACATAGTAAGAAAAAAGAGACAGTGGTGCTTAAAAATGATTGAAAGATAGAAATCATTACTGCGCAATTATTATTATTATTATTATTATTTATTATTATTACATTATCAAAGAAATAAACCACAATGTTAGAAAAGATGATAAATTATTTTGTACCTAAAAACAATACCCATGGGCAAGTCAAAACTTCTAAAGAAACAAACAAATATAGAGATTGAGAGATTTGAAAAAGATGCTCCAATTTCTTCTTTTCTCCTTCCCTTCTTCCTCTGTATCTCCACTCACAAACACAACCACACCAGTCATTAATGCTTACTATAATCCTAGAATTTGCTCTGTTGAAACTAATCAAAATGCAAATACTACAGAGAGGGGTAACACTTTGCATAAACTACCATCTATCAACTCAAATTAGTTGACAATATCTGGTTATAAGAACTCTGAGTATATTGAGCAGAGGTACTGGGGTATTCTAATTGAGTAGGTACTCGAGAGATAGGGTTATGGGAGACCTGTGACCTTAGAAACTGGTCAATGATTCAGATACTTCTGTGGGGACATCGAGAGCCAAAGATAAATTCTGAGCTCAGAGTGAATGGTGATGAGGAACAGAGGCAGGATCAGAAAGAGAGGGCCAAGGAAAGTCAATGAATTATAAAAGACAGTGAAGTAAGCTTCCCTCTTTATATTCATAGGTAATCCTGGCAATGAGTGTCTCTCAGCATCTCAGGATAAGAATCAGCAGACTAATGGCAAAATGTGCAGCCATTTCACACACTTTTATGAGACCACCCAAATGGGTCGGCTGAGTTAAAAATCTTTATTTCTACAAAAATGCACTGTTAAGAAAATATTACTGTATATCATCTGGTGATCTGTTAGAACTGGGAATTAATCAGTGGGAAACAATCATCTCTGAAAGTCTTTGCTGCTGACTAAATAAATGTGAGATAAAATTAGTACAAATGGGTAACAAGAAATGATTTCCATATTTTACTGACAGGTAATGTTAGGAATCATTAGCCTAATGGCTTATGAACTTCCTGTATTATCAAATGACATTCTGGAGTAATATTATGATCAGAAGAAAAATTTTTTTTCTTGCATGTCATATGTCATAAAGAGGTTCTGCAGTATTTCAAACAAAACAAAACAAAACAAAACATGTATATGAATAAATACTTAGATAATTTTTCTCTTAGAGAATCATTGTTTTCATTGTTTAAGCAGACAGAAGGAAGAGAAATTTGAGTGTATTGATGGACTCTACATATTCAAAAGGCCCTGGAAAGCCATAGTTATCACCATAAATTCTTTTCTCAGTAAGTTCCCTTAAGGTGAGAAATTTGTCATTTTGACTTAAGGAACTGTCTCTGCTGATACTCTGAATGATTTTGGCAAGGTAAGACCTTGGAGAGATGAAAAGTGAAATGCTTCGCCCTTCATTCAGGATCCCATTTCTGTTAACAACTGGGCAAAATCTCGGTGTTGTGGACGGTAAGGTCATCAAATGGCTGAGGGCCTGTCTAGCCAATTGTCTGAGAAAAGAATGTGTTGCCAAGAAAGAAGGCAGAGCTGAGAAGGATGGAGTTAAAGGTGGCCTACTGCCTTCCATTTTCACCACCAGGATGACTTCTCACTATGTCTCTGAGGTTAGGCCTAGGTTTTTTGAGGGCAGTCTTGGGCTCTTTCAAAGCCCAAGGGAACAGAACTGGGACAAAATGTTCTTGGTCAGAGCCAAAAGGAAGCTCAGGATAGAAAATGACTAGTTTGCTGAAAAGAGCTTGGCTGGAGAAGATCAGTGGTCTCTGATGAGAAGAAAACACCAGCTCAAATGATTTTCAGGGAGGAGATGCTGGTTGTTCTCCCTAGTCCCAAGGAGGTAGGGAAGAGTATATAACTTCTAGTCTCTGCGCCTAGGAAGGGGTGGCCTTGGCAGCAGAGGACACTTGGAGAGATTGAGGTTTCCTCCAGAATCTGCAAAGTGGTGATGATGTAAAGGCTCATACCTCCCATGGTTTAGTGGGTAGATACAATCTGTAGCATCTGAACATAAAATCTCAGTAAAATAAAATAGCTAAAGGAAATGTATAAGGATGTGGCCCCCAAATCAGTTAGAAATCTAAAGAAATTCAATGAAAGCACATACTATATCTCTGAATCTTTACAAATATAAATTTTAAAATTCAGTAGGAAAATAGAAAAAAATAATCATTAACATAAAGGAATAGAACAATTCATTGCTAAGCTCAATTTAACAAATAAATATAAATCTATACTACCCATCAAAAAGAGGCTATATGTATTTATATAGCAAATAAATATTTACAAAGAAATGATGAGATACCATTCTACAAATAAAACTTTAAGTAATTTTTCATAATCGAGATTTGTCTTTTCCTGGGACATATTATCTGATCAAAAAATGTTTGGAAATCAATAATTTTTAAATGACTCAACGCATAGTAACTTCTGAAAATTAGTAAACATTCTTGCAGTTTACACTTAGAATAAAGTAGACTGTACAAATGAGAGAGGGCTTTACGTAAGCATGTTTCAATTGGACCTTTCTCTTGACCTTGCCTGTGAGAACAATCTACCAGTAGGTAGCTCCATGTAGAAGCCCAAAAGATGCTAAAAGTGAAGCTTCCTTCCAAGTGAAGTAGCCTGTAGGTCGGGTTTCCTAGGAAATAAAAATAGGAGAGCACAAAACATTCAAGGCTGCAGAAGTCTGTATTTTTGATAGTATCAGAAAAATGTAAATATTGTTTCTTTGTTTCCTTTGTTATTTTTTATGTGTTCTTCCTTGGATTGATATTGGTCCCGATAGATAGATAGATAGATAGATAGATAGATAGATAGATAGAAAGAAAGAAAGATAGATAGATACTAGATAGGTAGATAGATGATAGACAGACAGATGATAGATATCGATAGATCTAGATCTGGATATAGATATGCAAACTCTAGTATGCCTTAGTGGTACTTGGTGAGAAGAGATATTTGAAGCCAGACCACAGATAGAATTGAAGAGGGTGGATAGTCCTAAATATTTGAGATCTACTGACTCAGAGAATGAGAGAAACTCCCTTGCTCAAAAGTCAAGGAGCATGATTGACCAGCCCTCCTACCCCCTTGAAATCCTGGACACAATATCTTGGAAGTTTTGTATTGTGCCAGGATTCTGTGCATGCCTAAAGCTAGACAAGAACCTTCATGAAAAGGCCTTTTGCTCTGTTCTTCAAGTTTTCACTCTGAGTTCTTGAGATAGCCCCTGTTCTCTTCTTTCTTTTGTTATCTCCAGTCATCATTTGAAACATCATCTCTGCAGCTCCTTGCTTGCTTTAGAAAAAGTATCAAAGTATATGGTCATTGCAGAGAATATTCTTCCATTGTCTCTGATGAATCTTTTAATGTATCTACTGACCTCTTATCACACAGAACACCTAGGAAAGTATCGTCCTCCCTAAATGTACCTGAATGGCCAAGATTACAAGCTGGTGAAAGTCAGAGCAGCTGGACGCTAGAAGGAGCATTGTCTACAGTATGTTAAGAACAAGTCTGGATTAATAGGAAAAACTATTTCAAAAGCATTTTTTTCCTTTTTTCTCATGGAGCTCTGCATGAAACAATAAGGCACATATCCTAAGAAAAGCAGAGTAATGAAAAAACTGGCATTCTTTTGATCCCAAATGTTCAGGTCACTGTAACTTAGAGAATTATAGTCTAAGATACACTGCCATTAAGGTCTCAAGTCACATATCAGGAAAGAAAAATATTTCATTGATATGTTATTTAATGTCTTCTTATTGGGTCAATTCTTAATTTGTACCATTGTGGGGGTAACTGTGTGGTATTCTATATGGTACTGTCAGAGAAACATGAGTGACTGTCCACATGAACATTTTGAAGGATTATTTATATTAGTCAAAGCCATATCAGTTAAGCTGCTGTAACAAACTTCAAAATGTGTAAATGTTTAAAGCCAATAGAGACTTATTTTTTGCTTATGCAAAGTGCAAACTAGATCTACCTAATCAGTACTCACTGCTTTTCCAGATGATGATGCACAGAGATCAGTCATCTTCCAAAATGTGGCATAGAAGTTTGCTTGAGAGATGACCCCTTCTCCAGTCAATCAGAAGGAGGCAAAAACATAGAGCCTCTCTTGAGGTGGTAGCAGTGGGCTTGGCTGGGGGATGGCATGTGTAACTCATGATTCTCTTTCATTTACTGGAAGTCAGCACATGGCCACATGTTGGAGGCTGGGAAATGTAGGCAAGCTATGAGCTCAGAAAAAAAGAAGAAATGGGTTTGTAAACATCCATCAGGCTCTCCCATTCTGGTCTTCAAAAGTCCATTTTTGGGTACCATTGTCATCAGAACTGGGAATACTTTTTAAAAATCAATGTAATCCATCACTAACTTGAAAAGTACTCTGTAGCCAATACCATTCCATTTAAATTACCAATAAAATTGTGTTCTCTATTAAATTGCCTGTTCTGAATATTTTCCATGCATCTTTCTGAATCAGGTATCTTCTCATATGCTTTGTCTTTTCCCTTTTGGTCTGAAGATTTAATTTTATTCTTTCACTTCCGCATAGTGCATCTCTAGAAGTGCCCTAAATGTAAAATTCATTCAGCTAAGCCAGCTGGGAAACAGGATAAGGTCACTGCATTTTCTCCCTTAGGTAGGGGCTTTATCTCATCAAAATGTTCCAAATCCTCCACCTGGCAAATCAAAATTGCTGCTGCCCTTTCATGAACCCAGGAGAAGGTGATGGGTCAGATAGCTACCTCTTGATCCCCACACAATCCAGACGCTGACACTAAAACTTGTCTAAGCATAAGCAAAAAAAAAAAAGAGGAAGATGCAGTAAGTGTCGGTCCAGCTGCCACTAGGTACCACTTGATATTTGTGGAGATTGACATGAGGAAACGTTCCTGAGAAATCCCCCTTTGGCAGTGCAGTAGAAATTTCACATCCACCTTAAAATCACTTGCTGAGCTATTTGCACTCTGCCACAAAAGTTTCCATCATCAGAAAAGACAGCTGGAGTTTGGATATGAAAATGCCACTTTAGGCTGTGTTGGCAAGACCCACAGAAAGTGAGGCACACAAGTCCTCCTGACAATTCCTGTACAGATCTTAATGAGGCACTTTTCTGAAAAAGAAAAAAGTGAATTCAAACAGCAGAAACTAAGATGCCAAAGAATGGACACACATTAGAAATATCTGGATAGTTTGGGTGCAGAAACGATGTTTTGAGGACACAGTCTGATATGCACGCAGACATGATGCAGCAGTATGTGTGGCCTTAACAACCTCTGCCATGATCTGCCAGTTGAAGCACGGTGGTCAACTGTATCTGCTCAAGCACTCCCCTGCCCCAGCTGAGCAACACTTAAGAAATCAGCCACTGAACCCTGCTGCACCAAACTGCTATAAAATCCTACAAGGCTTTGTTCATTTTGCGATCTCTTTGTCTGTGAGTCTCTTCTTCTTCTGATTATTTGTGTTAACCCCACATTCTGTCTTTCCTTGTGACTTGGGACAATTCACTTAGCCATGACCTGTCGGTCCAAGTCATTCTTTCATTTCTTCATCTATCTGGGGGCTAGTCCATCATCATTTTATACTATTTTTTCAGCCTAATTTTCTCTTCCTGTCTCTTACATAAAACCTGTAAGACAACTATCCTACAGTTTGAATTAAACCATGGCCAATTTTTCTTATTCTGTATTTTATAATTTAAATATTTGTGTTTTTCTTTCTTCTCCTCAAAACATACCTGTCTTCTAAGACTTAACCTCTACTCTGTCAAGAGGTAGTTACATAAGCTAAGAAACACACTGCAAAAATATGTTCAGTTGGGTTCTAGGAATCCCAAAGGAATGAGTCTGCATAAAATAACGATGTTTTGAATTTATTGCAAAGCATATGGCTCTAGTGGTGGAAACACCTGGCCCCTGGTAGACTTTTAAGGGAGATATTTGAGAAAAAAAATGGTTTCTAAATGTCCTTTAATTAAAAAAATTAGAATTACTTTCTCCTCTGTTTACATCTAGAGCCACCATTGTTTTATAATTTTCCGTAAAAACTATAAAAAATTTTGTGATGCAATAACTACTGTCATACTTATAGTTTCTTTCAAATAACCTGAAATAATGATATTTAACTTTATTTTTTATTCAGTGCATTAATATAAGTATAAAAAGCTAGAGAGACAATATTTAATTTACCCTTTGCATGGTTAAGAAATGTATATGCACTGCTATGTATCATGTTCTCAACTAATTTGACTTACTCCATGGATACCAGTAGATTAAAATAATAGTAGATGATTTAAGATTAACTAAGTAATGGGGGAAAAAAATCTCAGTGAAAAGATAGCAAAATAGCAAAAATTGTATCTGTATAAATAAACAATTGAAGTGCAAGAGAGTTGAAAGCTCTACAGGAATTGATAGAAAAATCCACAGAAGTCAATAGAGAAACTCTAGGCAAGAATGGGCAGTAAGTCTACAAAGGCCTAATAAAATGCTAGCTAATAGCACTGAGACTCATTGACCACAAGGATATAGACCAATTTGCAGTAAACTCCAATAATCAAAATGTCTTCACAATGGCATACAGTGAAAATTGATATGCATAATATTGACTGTAAGTCATTGAAAGATCTTGAATGCCTCTGATTCACTAAAAATTTGATTGTACTCAGCATAATTTTAGAGATAAATGCATTTACTTCTGAATAAAGAAATTTAAAAAATATTTCCTTTGGCAAGGAGCTATTTCACTAAGAATCATAAAATTCTGAGCTAGAAATCGCAATACCAGTCTTACTAATTCAGTATACCAAACCAGAAAGCAGAAGGTTATCAGGAAAATTGGGAAATTAAAGGTATAGTCAGGGGTGAAGGAAGGATGGAGCCCAGGGGAGCCCAGGGGAGACCCAGAATAACAGACATGATTTGCCAAATACAAATAAAATAAATCCATACAGCTGAACCCATGTGGCATGTGTGGACAAAAACCCATAAACAAATCACCGAAATGTGGGAACTAGAAAGAAAGGGTGGTCAGCAGTCTGATGTAATATTTTGTATATTTCTTAGAATCTACATGGAATCTCATTGGTCTGCTCACCAAAACCAACAGCCCTGTGTGCTGGCTGGAAAATTACTACTTGGAAATTACTACTTGGCTATTGCCCATGGGAAGATAGGCTATCATCCATGGGAACATAACAGTCTAACAATAAGCTTTCTGCTTCTGTACCCCCGTTTGCACAACCGACCTGTGGGTTGACAGTTAGTAAATAGAAGAAAAATAGACTTTTGTGCTCAGACAGAATGAAGAATGGGGTTTAGGGCTTAAAAACTCTGTACCTCTACATTTTGGGACTGCTTAGTTTGGGGTCTGCGTACCCCTGGCAGACCCAGCTGGCTGAATAAAGAGTATGTTTCCTATAACTCACTGATTTCTGGTGGTCCATGTGTCTATTGGGGGCTGGCGGCTACAACACCTGCCTCTGCCTTTTTCCTTAACCTATTTTAGTAATGGGAAAAATTAAAGCTTAAATAAAAAGAAGTGTCCAAGGTCACATAGTTGGGAGTAAAAGAGCTGGGATTTATATTTAAGTTTTATATTTTCTCTTCAATATTCTTTTCAATCTGAAAAGCCACCTTTAGGCAGACATGCCTGAGGGCTCAAAGCATCCAGTAATCTACTTAGTTCTTTTTTCCCCTGGACATACAAGTAATCTGACAGCCAGAAGAGAAAACTCAAGCCATGCTTTTTTAAAAAAAATTCACTCTAGAATACAAGATGTCTCAGGCTAGATAGCCTATTATCCTTGGACCAATCGTCCCTCTGAAAGGAAAAGGGGAAGATTGTTTCTCATGGGACTGTAAATGACATCAACTCACTAACTGCTGCACTCCCACTATTCACACAGCAGAGCTGGGTCTGTGAGCACTAAATCAATTTTAAAACAAACAGGCGTAGCTGAGTTTGTCATCCTAAATTTATTCTTAAAAACATATTTAGTGTCTATTTTTTTGTACTTGATAATAGAGTACAAGATAAATAAGACACCATTCTGACTTCAAGTTGTTTACAATTTACAGATTATTTTTTCCTCAGATGTATTTAAGTAATAAAATTGTTCTATATTACTTTTGTAAGTAGTCAACCTTTAAAATAAATTACATCATATTACAATAGAAAAGTGATTTCCTGTATTGCAGGGCTTGTGGTAATGATACAATACACTCCTCCTGGTTTCAAATATTTTTTCCTCCCATTTTTAGGTAAAGCTTGATTTTTTTGGGGGGTGCCAAATGGCATATGTTGACTTCCTGGATATATTTGTACTAACTAAAAGTTTTATAAAAATATATATTTATTATGCATTTAGCCTACCTTATTTCCTATATTATATAACACAGAAAATGTGCTAAAGCAAACTTTTTTTGAACTCAGCTTTTTGTAAATTGTGAGCAAATGGTTGTGTGGTTTAAAATAGTAAGTGCAAAAATATAATTGAGTTGGACTCTCCTTGAATGTATCTCTGTACACCTGGTCTCAAGGTCATGATCCAGGGCAACAGCGCCTGGCTGCTCAGCTATCTTTCACTTCCTTAGCTAACCACCACCACCTGGTGTTTCTCCTTATGTTACGTAATTTTTTTTTTTATTCTCATGTTTATAATTATAAATACGGTGATTGAAAACAACTGGCTCTTTATCTGCATTTTCTTCCATAAGTGACAACAAAGAATTCACTGTGGGCTTTTTTCCTCTGTTCTTCAACAATTACCATTTATTAGAGAATGATTTCAGTATGCTTCCTTAACTTTTCTTAGAGGGTTTTATTTTTAAACTATGTATTTAACTTTCTGAGTAAGTAATACATTCACAAGTATAAGTTAACAAGTGCAAATGGCCTGGTGTAAACAGACTTTCAATTCTAGCTGTTCACATCCACTTCTCATTTTTCTCAGAGGTAATCATTGTTCATCCATATATTTTCTTACATAGAGTCACTTTGCACTTTGTGAGAAGAGACAATTATATATTTATATTCCCCCCCCTTTTTTTTTTTTGCTTAATAGCATATTTGAAGAGCTTCCACGTTAGTGTATGGAGACTATCTTCATTACTTTTTTTTTTAAGGGACACATTAATGGATTATTTCTCAAATATAAATGTTTCTCAAGTGTAGATCTTCAAATACAAGTGTTTTGTGCAGAAGAATTGAAATATCTAAACATTATTCCAGGCCTGTTCACAAGTGAATAGAGGCAAAGTATGTCCCACTCTTCCAGCTCTGTAAAACACAGTTTACCTGTTCTTAAACACACACTACTTAATGCTCAAGGGTCAAGGAACATATAAGTACATATATATTTGCGATCAGTGGACTTATGTTTTGTATCTAATTTACAGTTGTAAAATATTAATGATTGATTCTTCCATTATCCACCCATGATGAGAAGATTCAACTTAACCACCAAAACAGCTAGAAAAAGTGAATGGTCTTGCCATTCGAATGTCGCTTATGAAGCGTGCACAGAGTTAGTAATATAATTGCCCTATAAAGTCATAAATTCATAAACACCTTAATAGTTGACACTTGTGGATAGTTTTATAGTGTACCAGACACTGTATTGACCTCTTTACAGAGAATATCTCATTTAAAATCTCGAAGTAATGTTAGACACTATTATCTTTCTGCTATTATAGCCAAGAAAAATGAGACAAAAGAGTATAAATAATTGATCACAGTTCACAATATTAAGTGATACAACCAGTAGTTACAAACAGAACCTTAGTGCTTGGTCCCTATGCTATACTGTTACGACCTCCTCCTTCATTATACTGACCAACCGCCTCCACTACTTTCAGTTTGGAGTCTCACCTATTATATTTTCTGAGCCATATGGGCCAAAGCTCACATTCTGCTGCACTGATTACTGGTTATGACACTTTGGGTGAGGCTCTGAAGCCCTCTCTGAGCCACTGGGGATAATAAAATTTAGAACTGTTGAGTTGAACATTATGTTCATTTTATGGGGCGTTCCCCTTGGTGTTATGCAATGCTGCATTGTTGTAAGGATCAAATAAGAGAACACACATAATATTAGGTAAATCTTTGGCACAAATAAATGTCCAATAACTAAGAGTTGAAATAACAACAGAAGGGATATCAATCAGTGTTGAATTCCTAAAGAAACTGTACCTGAAGGAGAAGTTAAGGATATAAATGAGAATGAATTTCTCTGAAATGCTTAGTGTAATGGTTTCAACTTTCTGAGACATTAGAGACACTCAGAAACATCAGGAGCTAGTATGGTCTCCTGAGAGCTAGTTTTGCTTGCAAGAAATCAAACGTAAACACCTATCTACTGACTCATGGTAAGCATGACATGCTTTAAAAAACAACAACAATAATAACAACAACAACAAACAAACAAACAAAAAAAAAACACTACAAGCAGATAAAACAGCTCTATCCCATATTTGACTTAACCCATTTTATTGCTGGGGGAACAGCAGAAGCTGGAGTTTTCTCAGGTAGTAAGAATTCTGTCTCGTCCCTTATCCCTTACCTGGGAGAGTTAATACTACATAGAAAGAAAGTCCTTTTAACATAGGGCTTGAGGCTTTCAAAAGAGATTTGAGATATTTTTAATAGCTTTATTGAGATATAATTCATGTACCATACAATTCACTCATTTTAAGTGTACAATTCAATGGTTTTTAGTATATTTACAGTTACAACCATCACCACAATTGATTTTAGAACATTTTCATCACCCATTAGTAGGCAGTCCCCAATCTCTCCATCTTCCCCCAGTGTCTGACAATCAATAGTTTGTTTTCTGTCCTTACATATTTGCCAACTTTGCACATTTTATATAAATGGAATTATATAATATGTGATCAATTGTAACTGGCTACTTTCCCATAGTATAATGTTTTCAAGGTCTATTCATGCTGAAGCACAAATCAGTATTTCATTTTTTTTGTTACCCAATAATATTCCATTGTATAAATACATCTCTTTTTGTTTTCTAATCACAGCTGGTTGACATTTTGGCTGCTTCTCCTTTTTGGTTAGTGTAAATAATAACGCTTATATGAGCATGCACACAGAAGTTTTTGCATGGACATGCATTTCATTTCTCTTGGGTACATAACAAGGAGTGGAATTGCTGGTCATATGGTAACTCTGTTTAACTTTTTGAGAAACCACAAGACTGTTTTCCAAAGCAGCTGCACTATTTTACATTCTTATAAGTTAAGTCACTTTTAAAGCCCCATATCCCATGTTCATCCTTTAAAAAAAAAAATTAGTGGTTTTGCTTTGAACTGTCATTTTACATGTTAGAGTGGCTGTCCAAGAAGCCAGATTAAGCGATTAGGCTACTGAAAGGAAATATTATCACACATTAAATCACTAACATGCTTTGTTTAACATTGTCTGTCACTTTCTTTTCTGTTTACAATCTAGTCACACTTGTCATCTAATCCTTCAGTTACAATCCTTTTTTTTCTCTCTGAACCTTATCCACAGTGTTCTTGGTGTGAGAAAACAATTCACAGTAACTGTACATTAGCTGTCCCAATGCTAGTGGTTTTACTGTATGTATCAATCTGTTTAACTGCTTTCCTGCTGCTTTTATAAACGTAACCTCTAGATTCACAGTTATAGTTTGACAAGAAAATGAATAGATGGTGCCTAACAACAAAATGGAACAAAAAATAAATTTTTTGTGAAATCATGTTTCACTATGTTATTCATTGTCCAACAAATTAAAAATTAACAAAAGCAAAGTCATAAGTACAGTTGTGCATGTACTCTTTGTTTCTATTTGCAAAATCCATAAAATTGTATCTTCTAAAGGTTAGGAAGATATGTTTTATATTAATGTAGCAATAGGTAATATTTCTTATTTTAATATGGATTACAATTTGAACATGTAATTGAATATCACTTCTTTCCTACAATTCATGTTGGAAAGCTATATACTTATTTTACTTTTTGAAATTTTGTTTCTGGAATTCCTCTTTTGGTGGTATCTTCAGAACCTACACAGTGCATTTAAAGTGATTACACAAATATTTGTTGGGTGTCAACCATCTGCAAGGCACTATGTTAAGCATTCTCTTGAAAAGAATTTTAGAAGCTATTATTCTTTTGAATGTTCATGAAGGCTAATATTACTGCATGGATGGTGGCTTTTATTTGGGGAAATTGTCAAAAGTTATTCAAAATCAATTCTGATGGATGAGGTGAGTAATATCCCTCAAGCATGATGACATTCTTAATGGTCAAAATTATAGGTGACTATAAATTTATGAGGCTGATTTTCTTGCATGGTTCATTAACCATATTTGAAGAAAATTGCACAAGAGTAGTTCTACCAATGTTCAGTGTAGTGATGGCAATGGTTGATGTGTGATGCCAAGGTAACTGTTTTGATGGATGGCAGTCTTTGGACATATTAGTCCTGGCATGTTTTTAAAGCACGCTCATTGCTTATTGTCACACATTATATAGTGCCAAAAAAATACTGAACCCAGGAAAAATTTAGCCACATCGATAGCCAGGATAATGTCATTTTCTAGTGACTGGTTTCTTCTCTGAAAAAGATAGAGATAATTGATAGCACATGTGACTTGTTCTCTTCCACAGCCAGAATGGAGCTGGGGCTCAAGTGTTACCTGTTCTAACAAAGGAATTGATGTGGAAAAAAATATTTCAGCTGACAGGTGTTTTTTCTGTACCTGGTTTGTAGAAATTTCTTGAGGTGGCACTACTTGTAGAAGTAGTCACAGAAACAGATCTTGGCTGTTATCATATATTATAAGATTGTAACTAGTTTAATAAAGCTTTAAAGGAATAATTCATGGTTGAGTATTACGTATTGAGTACTTAGTGCATTCCACGTCTTTTTCAACTTCTTTGGACTATACTCAAGCTGAAAGCTTCTTTATTATAACCTAGTCTCAGAATTGGAAAACCTAGTTCCTTAGGGCTGCAATAACAAATTACCACCAATTGGGTGGCTTAAAACAACTGGAATTTATTGTCTCACATTTCTGGATGTCTAAAGTCTGAAATTAAGGTGTCAGCAGAGTTTATTACTTCTGGAAGCAGAAGAAACATGTGTTCTATGGCTCTTTACCAGTTTCTTGTGGTTGCTGGAAATCCATGGCATTCTTTGGCTTGTAGATGCCTCACTCCAATCTCTGTCTTCGTCTTCACATGGCTTTCTTCCCTTTGTCTCTGGTTCTTACTGTTCCTCTTCTCTTAAGGACACCACTCATTGGATTAGGCCAGCACAGTAGGATTGAGGACCTGAAATAAAAATTGACTTTTTCTCGCCTGCTACTCCAAGAGAATCTGATTATAAATGTCTTTGTCTACTTTAGCTTCTAGCAGAGAAATTTATATAATAGGCATTTTATAATTATTGAGTAATGGATGACAACTAGCAGTAAGATCTGAAAAATGCTTTAAGTTCAATAATGGAAAAACTTATTACAAGTTACCTTTTTATCCCTGAGCATTGGGGATAAAGGTGATAGAGAAGAGGTCACAATTGCTCAGAGAATTGACATCAACTCCATAGAATGGGAACTATACCTGAGATGCTTCACTTATTTCCCAGACTCTGATGCTATTAAAGGTCTTTAGATGCTTTGTTTCATCCTTCTGTGATAGCTGTGCCAGGGTGATGACATTTCATCTTGAATGTCTAGAGGCTTGTTAGCAGAGACCCTGTCACCGCCAGGGATCACAGCATTTCTGTGCTCAGTCCTTAGGGCACTGATCTCTGCTGTACAGCTGGACTCAGCAGCAGACACCACATGGTCTAACATGACAAGCAGCTGGATCTTCAGCCAACAGGCAGAGAGTTATTTTCCTGAAATGAATGGCAGCTTGCAAAGCAGAGCAGGGGGTGGCTTTTTCTTCCCTATGTCACTAAAATCAGCTCAACTTCAGCAATGACAGAGATACAAAGAGAACAGAAGAGAAAAAGGTAGCTTATTTTTTTGCAGCATAGAGCTAATGAATCTGTTTAGAGCAGGTGAAAATGAGCAGCCCAATCTGCAAAACTGACCTTAGGTGGGACTGAGCACAAAGCAAACACAGAGTTAAAGATAGATAGGAAAGGCAAAACGTCCAAGTACACAAGTAAATTTTTTACAGAGTATTTGCAGAGTATTTTTATATTGGATCCCTATAAGCAAAATTATCAATATAGCATGGTTTTCACTTTTCTTTACCATCTGTCTTTGTTGCAGGACAACCTTTCTGTCCCCAGAAGCTGTATATCAGGAAGTAAGCAATAGAATGACTGCAAGTTTTAGACCAATGTTTGCTCTGAGATTTAAAACCATCAAGGAAATGGCAACTTTGTTTGTAGCTCAAGTAGATGTCTGCCTGACCCTTAACTTGAGTAGTGTTATTGGCAGTTATAGGGATATATTCATGTTTATTTCCAGAAAAAGTAAAATGTCAACTAGTCAGAAAGAATATTTTCCATTTTTTGTTAGTCAGTAGTTTGTGATACTTAAAGCCACCAGAGGGGGAAACGTATAATTTTCTTTAACTTTATGTCTGAGTGAATCTTTTGAAACATTGTTTTTCAAAAGTATTCCAACGTTTATGTTCCTTGCTTCTAGTGAGAGCTGAATGAGTTAGAGGATTGTTTCTTAAGTAAAATATTTTATATTTTAGAGTTCATTTGTACAAAGCCATTCATATTTGTGAACCGGGTCAAGAAGACAAGTAGATAGCACATGAAATGTTTGCTTTATCGTTATGGATATAGAGAAATTATTTATGGTAGTGAATCTTTTGAAGTCCCTGATATTTAGAATGTCAAACAATACACGGGAGCAAAATAATTGTAATTTTAACCAGGTGAGACAATCTCAGTGGGCAATAGAATACTAGATTTGGGTAATCTGTTTAATTATTGAAGAGTAGAAGGAGGAAGCAAATAGCAGAGATCTGCCATGAATGAAAATTCTGACCTGGTATTATAGGACTAGGTCTAGCCTGAGACATACTTCTTTCACTGGTTGAAAAAGATGATCTCAAACCATAGTTATATTTGGGCTTTTACACACTTTAAAACATAGAGTCTATTTTAAGGTAAATTTAGAAAAATAACAGACATTCTCTCACAGGTAACCAGTTTATTGAAACTGTTTCAAGTGGAACTCATACAGATGAGGACCCCACATCATTGTAGAAAGTACACAAAACTAAATATATATGGGTATATGCTGTGTAATAGAAAAAAATTTAGATTGGATCATTAAAATCAAATTCTGGATCTCTGAAAAGACAACAAAACTATTTAAAAGAAGATAAACTTACTAAGCCTAATAAAAAAAAAAGAAAAGGTAAACTATATAAATAATATGATAAGTAATATAGTTTTTAACTGCATATATAAAGAAGATTAACATATTAAAGTATGTAAAATATGTATATACCAATACATTTAAAAACCTAGAAAAAGTGTCACTGCCTTCCCCCAGGAAAATGTACATTACCAAAATCAACCTAAGAAATGTTCATAAACCCAAAAAAGATCTTTTAAAAGTGATAGTAAAAGGTGACAAGATGTACTTCTAAGAAAGAATGAGTCCAAAAGACTTGGTGGGTAAGCTCTCCAAAACCAACAAGAGAAAGATAGTTTCTGATATGAAAAATGGAAAGAGGGAAAGCTCAACTCACTTTAAAATCTAGCATTATCTTGATCCTAAAACAAACAAGTGAGAAGCACAAAAAGGGGATATAAATACAAATGCAAAACACACACACACACACAGACCACACACACACACACACACACACACACACACACACACAGTCATTTTTAAATAGAACACAGAAATATATTTAAAGAGTAAAAATATTTTTAGCATTAAGGCATATAATTTATATAATAAATCATATATACGTTATATATATTAAAACATGAAAATTACCAAAACAGACATGCAAAGGAGTATCCAATAAATTTCCTCACTCATCCTTAATAAAATCTCTAGAAAATTAGGACTAGAAAAAAACTTTCTTAACCTATAGTAGTTACCCAAAACCTACAAAAACATCATTTTTAATAACAAAATATTAGAAAAATTATCATTAAATTGTCAGACACACACATTTTTGGCTGTTATAGACATTAATATTCAGCAGTGTTACTAGAGATTTGCCAGAACAATAATACAAAAAAGAAAATATCATGGAAAAAAGATGATGAGGTAAAAGTGATGTTAATTCAGATCCTAAGAGTTTCTACCTACATATACAACTGAAAAATATACGACATGAAAGAGGATCAACACAGAAAATCAAGCTTTGCTATAATATAGTAAAAACCAATTAGAAAATGTAATCAGAGGCAAAAAAAAAAAGATCTCATTTAGAGTGCAAAACCATTAAACATTAGGAATTAAAAATAAATGGCAACCTATTTGGTGACTATTTTAAAAGCTTGCTACAGAACAATGTCATAAAGATAATAGAGTATATGCAGAAAATATTATCAGCTTTCCAAAGTGGTGGTACAAATTTATACTTCACCCAATAGTGCATAAGATGGCCAGTTTCTCCCCAGTACTTGATATTGTCTTAATGGTTTAATTTGCATTTTCTTGATGATTATTGAGGTCGAAACTTTTAACTTTTGTATTTGTCTATAGTACATCTGAAACTGATTTTTAGGTAGTATGAGATAAAGTTCAATATTTTCTACCAAACAAACATTACATTGGTCCAGAACCATTTATTTAAAAAAAATAAAAAATAAAAAATAAACTTTACCCCATTATATTTCAGTGTCACTTTGCCTATAAATCAGTTTACCATATATATGTGAATCTATTTCTGGACTTTATTATGTCCTACCTGTCCACTTGTTTATCTCTGAACCAATTTCACACGCCTTTAATGGTGATAACTTTATACTAAATCTGTGATTTAATAGTGTAAGTCTTCCAACTTTATTTTTTAACAAGACTGTCCTAATTATTTTGGGACCTCTTAATTTTTTATATATTTTAAAATG
Organism: Eidolon dupreanum; assembly: GCA_028627145.1. NCBI lineage: Eukaryota > Metazoa > Chordata > Mammalia > Chiroptera > Pteropodidae > Eidolon > Eidolon dupreanum. Next base: position 57,507,600 of record CM053504.1, read on the forward strand.
AAATTATCCATTTTCAAAAAAAAATATGCCTCTAAGATCTTGATTGTGTTTGCATTTGACTTAATGATAAATCAGGAGAAAATTAGTATCTTTAATATATTGATACAATATATTTGTTAGGTCTTCCTTAATTTCTCTAACTAAGTTTACAAATTTCTGTCTACAAAAATTTATAAAAAATATATTTTGTTGATTTATTTCTACATATTTAATATTTTTGATGCTTTTGTAAATGTTTTTCTATTTTATTTTTAGTTGTTTGTTACTTTATATGAAGATCCTTTTGACCTTGTGTCTAAAGGCATTTATAAATGTACTTACTAATTCTGTTTGTCTACAGACTATTTTGAATTTCCTGCATCAAAAATTATAAATTGTATGCCTTCCTTTCTAATTCTTATATCATTTATTTCATTTTCTTGCTATATTGCACTAGCAAAGAGCTTTCATACAATGTTAAATTGAAGTGATTATAATGGCATCTTCATTTTATTCTTAAACTCAAGGGAAAAGGATTCGATAATTCATTATTGAGTTTGATAATAGCTATAAGATTTTTGGGGATATTTATTATCAGATTAGACAAATTCTCTTCCATTTCTTTAGTGCTGATTTTCTAACAGCTTTAATTTTTCTAATTAATTAACCATATAGTTTTTCTTCTTTATTTAGCTAATGGTGAATTACAGTGATAAATTTTCAACTATTATGCAAAACTGTGTTCTTGGAATGACCTAACTTGGTTGTGATTATCATTTTTATATATCACTTGATTTAATTGATCTCCTAATATTCTGTTTAAAGTTTTTATGTCTATGTTCATAAGAAAAATTGCCATGTTATTTTTATTTGTATCAGAGCTATGTTAACTTCATAAAGTGAATTGGGGAATGTATACTCTTTTTATATTCTCTGGATGTTTTGTATAAGTTTATTGTTATTTATTCATTAAATATGTAGAAAAAATAACTGCTTATGTCCTTTGTACCTAGTGATTTTAATGATGGGAAAGTTTTAAATAGTGTATTCTAGTTTTAATTAAATATAGGACTACTCAGATTTTTTATCTTTTGTTTTAGTTTTGTTGAATTGTTATTTTCAATAAATTTTACTATTTACATAAATTTTCAAATTCATGGGTTAAATGTTTATGTTTATCACATCATTAATTTTTTAACTGACAGGAATGTGATAGCAGTGGTTAAAATCTTAAGTGGATTTGTCAACCTAGTACAGACTAATGACACAAGTCCAATAAATCATGTTTCTGCCTTACTTGCATATGTATGCCCACTCCCTTCTTCTGCACCAACAAAACAATAATGAATTAATGTGATACCACCAACAAAGCAAACAAGAGTAAATAACTAGAAATCAGATACAAATATTTGTAAGCATATGTGGACACAGCTCATTCATGTAATACTTCATTATTTATCCTGCTTTTAGACAATTTGGTACAATAATATTCTATTCTTTCACTAAATACTGTATTCCTTCCAGCATAAAAAAAACTAAGGTCCTCAGTTTCAATGATACATAGTAAATTCATAGTGTAGGGTCTGCAGAGAAATATGTTGAATTGGTGAAAGATTTTTATTCGACATCAATAGAATTAAATTTAAGGAGACAAAATCAATTCACAAGCAATGCTGAATTTTGATAAATATCTTAGTGTTCAATTCTTGAGTAAAGATAATTTTAATCATATGCATGTCTAAAATCTGTAATCAGGATAAAAATAATTGTATTCAGTAACTCATTCTTTTACAGTGGTTATAAATGTAAAATGTGATTTATATAGCTTCACTTATATTTTACATTGGTCTTAAATTATTTCTCATTCAGCACCTTTTCTCCTCATCAATGCTAAAGTTAGTTTTAAGTTGATTGTTTGTGATAATGCTTAGAGATCTTTTTCAAAGATTTACATTTCTTAAAAATAAAGGAAAAAGTTAATATAAATAATAAAACATTCTTAAAATCAATTCTTATTTAAACATATATGGAAATGGCTGTTTTTAAAATTGAAGTCATGAATGGCAGCCTTATTATTTTCTTTTTCATCAAATTCATATATCTTGGTATAAACTATGTCTAAATAAGTTTGTTAGATAACTAATATTTCTTAGCATTTGATTGTGTAATGTATCCTAGAAGGGAAAACATGTAATTTTTATGACTTGAACAATAATACGGGAATATTTATAATTAATAGATACTGCTTGTGTTTCTATCTTTGGCTTAAAATCAGCAGGATTCTGATTATTCTGTTCTTCTGTTTTTCTAGTTCCAGAAACAATTATAAATGTGTGTGTAAGTGTGTAGCTATCTGAAAATTTCTGAAATAGCTACCTATAGAAATTACCACAAAAGTTAAACGCAAGTTTCACATTCTCTTATGATCCATGAGCCATCGTACATAAATGGTCTTAGAATCTCCTAAACCTCTACATACTCTGTCAAAATCTTTCTACTTCTGCCCACTTGCAAAAAGGAAAAGAAAAAAGAAAAAACTTTCTTCTCAAAGGCACATATTTCATAGCTATATCACCCTCTGCCTCTTCTTGTCATTGTCATCAGAGGTCCTTCTGATTATATCTACAATCTCACTTTCATCTTCTAAATTCATCAAGGAATTGAGGACCATCTCAGTGTCTTTTTCCCACATCCTTAGAGTTATTTTCTATTATATGTATTTTTCTCTCTGTAAATGCAAATAACAATTGTGACCATTAATTACTGTTAGGATTTAAATTGTTATAATTAATATTTGTGCCATCTTTTAAAGGTTTTAGACTGTATTCATATTCATTATCTATTTGGCTTTAGTAACCTCCCCCCAGCTCCCATTCTGTTTTCCTTTTTTAAGATGAAGAAATTGGCTCAGAGAAGGAAAACTTTTCCCCATGGTTCCACAGCCTGATCTTAGGTTTCACTACATTGGAACCCAAGTCTAGCTGAGTCCAAGAGGGTATCACTTCAATTGCACAATAAATCTCTAACATTCAAAATTCCCCAGAGAATGATGTGACAAAACTGAATAACAATGAGCTTACTTTTATGCCTTTTTGGTCATGACATGTCTTTTATTTCTCTTTGGCCATGACATGATTTCTCTTATTCTAGTTTTCTTCTCACTTATTTGATTTTGGGAATGCAATAGAGTAAGAGTTAGGAAACTCATCTAGCCATGTTTAAAGTGGTGTAACATAAAGTGAGTAATCACAGATTAAGAGATAGAGGACAGAAATTTAGTGGTACACATAGGCTTTGGAACTACCATTTATTATGCAAGTATTTATTGAGCATTTACAATATATGTTCACAGATCTTTGAGGCTATACGATGACTAAAACATGATCTCTGCCTTCAAGAAGCTTATTTTGAAGATTGCAGACTGCATTTTGAAGCAATAAAAATATCAAAAGATTAAGGCCTTTAATTATTCATCTACAGTATCTCTTTTAGTGTCCAGCACACAGTTGATATTTGTTAATACTTATTAAATTGATTAATGCAATAATGCAGCAGTTCTAAAGTGGTCCAGGGTCTCCTGGGAAGTCCTGAATCCCTTTTTAGGGGTCCATAAGGTAAAAGTATTTTCATAATAGTAAAACATTTTTTTGCCTGTTAAAACATTTTTTTTACTTGTTACAAGTGTTCAGCAGAATTTTACGGAAACTACATAATATGTGGTGTCATTGTATTGATGGCAGTAAAATGTGTGCTTGTTCATTCTTACAGTTTTAAAATGGCTTAGTTTTAATTTCTAACACTGTGTTCATACATATAACCCACATAAACAAAACTTTTTCGGGGTCCTGAAAATTTTTGAGAATGTAAATCTCCTGAGACCAAAAGTGCAGGGATTATTGAATTAATAATTTAACTATCTTTCAAAGTCAAGAAATGTGTTTGTCATGCCAGGGTGACAAAGAGGTGATTGAGCAACTGTCCATGTTATTCTTTTTTTAGATGAAATATAATTTTTTATCAAGATATAGAACATTAGTTTCAGATATACAACATAGTGATTTTATATATGTATATATTGTGAAATGATCACCATGAGACAAGTTAACATTCATCACCACACATAGTTAAATGTATTTTTTCTTGTGATGAGAACTTTAAAAATCTACTCTCTTAGCAACTTTGAAATATACCATTAGAAAGCTGTCTACGGCCATGTCGCCCTGAACAAGACCGATCCCGTCTAATCTCAGAAACTAAGCAGGGTTGGCCCTAGATAGTACTTAGATGGGAGACCACCTAGGAAAACCAGGTGCTATGGGCACAAAAAATAAAAAAAAAAATAAGGGATTGTAAGCTGACAAGGTCCCTGCAATCCATGAGGTCAACCAAGGGTTGTCTCGCCAAAAAAATAAAAAAAAAGAAAGAAAAAGAAAGAAAGAAAGAAAGAAAGAAAGAAAGAAAGAAAGAAAGAAAGAAAGAAAGAAAGAAAGAAAGAAAGAAAAAGAATATCAGCTAAAGACTCTTACACTTTGGTCTTAAATGTTAAGCCACCTATGTCTCCTTTCTACCTCTCCAATTATTCTTTTATTTTACTAGGGTAAAACATTTTATATAGGTGGTTCTACACCTGATAGGATCAATATATTATTAGTACTATGTGATGAACTGTGATACCAATAAATATAAGTTGTTCTTGTACATTTGTTCTCCTCTCTAGTGTTATTTTTTAGGTTAATAAAGTTGCATCTAGGCAGAGTGAGAAAATGCTTGGGTACCAAATGGCTCTCACCTAACAATACTCTGATAAGTTAAAATTCGATGGCTCTCAGTCAGCCAGTATTTCTCAGGGCCTATATGAAGGCTTTCAGAATGATTGGAAATATGCTGATCAAAACCATACTAAGGGACCCATCAAACTGAATACATTTGAAAAATAACAAGATGTTTTTGTCAAATGCATACATACAATACCTTCATAAAATCACTTTGTCACTTTTTCTATCTACACATTTTTTTCCTTGATTATTTGTGGGTGACAAAAAGACTAAATTCTCTTTGGACTCATCATAAGTAACTCATTGCTGTCTGATGGCAGAGGAAGACTATGTAGTAAGTAATGGGTTCAACCTCAAGTTGGGATTCTGCTTTTCTTTATTTTAACTTGTTTTTCTAAAATGTATATTACTATGGCATCCTTTTTATATTCAAATGGAAGATAAAGACACACTTGAAGATCTCCGGATTTTTATTTGGTTTGTCTGTCTTCAGAATGAGCTTTGTCCCATTCAAGAAGTTTTAAAAATTATAAAGGAACATCATACATCTTTTATCCAATTCTCAAATTTCATTCTATTCTGGGAAGATCAGATATTTGAAACTTTACATATTATAAATTATATAGGGTGTGATGAGTTGTTAATGTAATTGAATATATGAAAATTAATCAGACAACTCAATAGAGATTTTACTACCATTTGGTAAACTTAGAGTTGTAAAGTTCATCAATTTTATGATAAAGAGATTAATGATAAAATAGTTCCTGAATTCTATATGAATAAAAAGGAATATGTATATTAGTAACACATCAGGGGGAAATACATAAATAGGTGACATATTTTAAAAATATTTTTTCAGTTAAATTTGAACAAACCCTTGTTTAGGAGGTAAGATCAAGCAAATAAAGAAAGCCATACAAACAAAAACGAGTTGAAGGTGAACGTATGAATTATGGAAACTAATTTTATTCCAAGAGTTACGTATAAATTCAGGGCCTGTTAAGGACAGGCTTAACATAAAGACCAGGATTTCACATTAAAGAGATCCCTTGGGCCCTCCTCTGGGGTGAACTTGAACTTGCCAAGGATCACTACCAATGTTGCAGAAATATGTTCTTCGGAAAATTGAACCTTTGGGAAGCTCCATGAAGAAAAATGTGTTTCACATTCAGAGGAGTTTGGAAACCACTGAAGAATAAGAAATATGCCTATTGGAGTTTTGAAAGCATATTAGTCCATCGAGGTCTCTGGAAACCCTTCCACAGAAGAATTGTTTGACTTTGTGTAACCTACTGTGTCTCCAAATTCATACAGAGCCCTTTTAAATGTAATTTCTGTAAAATATTCTTGCAATGCATATTCTGTAGAACACATTTTCAGAAATATTGACTCAGGATAAGAATCTGCCTCTTAGGCCTACTCCCAGCCTGTAAGGATGCAGGCGACTCCCCAAAGGTCATACTCTGCACAACTCTGGGAGTGCCCTTCACCTCATTCTATTCCTCTTGCCTCTGCTTGCTCTGCTGAGGTCCAATAGCAAGTGTCATTATAGTTCCCTGTACCTCAGCAATGTTTCTATGGTCATTTCTGCCTTAATTTCTGTACAATTGTAACATTTCATACTAAATTGATTTGTGTAGTAATCTGCTATTAGATGAAACAGATAAGAAATTGTATCATTTTAAATTAGGAAGGACCTAACTCTTAAACTAAGAGGTACCTTTGTCAATTGCCCAAAGTCATCTAACCAATTAAACATTTTATTGAGAAGTAGAATTTAATGGAAAACTCTAGCCAGCACTGTGCTGTATTTAAATCAGATTATGCCACCTTTAAAGTATAAAGTCGATTCCAGCCCTGAGTGGTTTTAGTTTCAAAATAGGCAAGAAAAGAAAAAGTATCAGCTGTGGTAGAAAACAAAGATGATGTGTAATAGACAGAAAATCCATAACCAGAGTTGCCCTGCTGTGTATCATTTTGTGGATGATAGTAGCAAAGCATATCATGAAGTCTTTAGGACAACATTATAACTTTTCAGGGTTACATGCCATTAGTTAAATGCCAAATGAATTGCTTGCCATGGGCATTCTAGTACTGCCTCAAGTTTTCTTGTGTGACTATTGGAAAAAGAACTGCTTGTGAATTCATTAATTCATTTCCTTATGACCTCAGGGTGAAGAGTTTTAACATCTGCTTGTTGTTATACTAGATGGTCCCTTTTAATGGTATTCCCCACTTGGAATTTTATCCATTGCTTTATGTTAAAATTGTCATCAAGTCCTTGTCTTTATGTTTCTTTTTTGTTAAAAACTGATTTTCAAATACTTTCCCGTCTATTTCAAGATCATAAAAATCAAAGTTTAACTAAACTGAAATGAAGCCAGAGCCAGGCCTCCTCTCCATTTCTCTTCTTTAGATGTTCCATCACTTTTTCGTTTACACCATTATGAATAACAATAAAATTCCATAAATACTTGTATCTCATTTGGCTCCCTTTGGCTACCTACCACTTGTTCATTCCAGATGATGATTGTTATCACCATGATTATTATCATCTTCAACAAATAAGCATCGAGCAGCCACAGGGTGCGTGCCACTAGAGGAAGACTGCTTCATTACAACACGAAGCTTACATGGTACAGTAGATGAAGCCTAGTGGTGGGGTTTGAAAAACACAAGCTTTGTTTATGGGCCTGTCTGTGATGTGTTGCTGAAATTGTTTCAAACATGAAATTTCTTGAGGTTCTTGTTTCTACTTCTCAAAATGTAAATAATGCTCATGCCTGTCTCTCATTTAGCACTATGATTTTGTAGGAAACCATACAATAAAGTATAAAGCTATTTAGAAACTGTATCAGGGAAAGATATTGTAGGCTTCTCTTTTTGCTGTAATCCCCAACTACTGTTCACATTTTAATAGCCTCTTTAAAATTTCCATTCCAGGCCTCAAGAGCTATGTCTTTCAATGCCAATATTACAAATAGATAAGTGGAAAGTCCAGCCAAACAGCTGGGGCTTGGAGCATGCATTTTGAAACATTACTCTTCTGAAAGCCTTGTTTTCCTCCTGAAATGACTGGCTGGTTGACTAAATTAACTAAATTAACTGCTTGTTTTGGCAACATAAAGATAAAGCCTTAAATGGTTGAGAACAATAAAACCATATAGATGGGCTCATTTTCCTTTTTTTTTTTCAGAATAATTGCTGTTGTTAAAATGTGTGTCCTGTGATGTGTCTAAATAAATTTAGTCAATTTAATTTTTTTTTAAAAAACATCAGACCTGTTAAGATGTTGAACTACTGATTAAATTATTTATATTATAACTTGTTATTTAGTTTTAGTCCTTTCTCAGGCAGTCCCTGTCTGCCACCTCCACATTATTTGGGATAACCTCTCTCCTTTCTTTTCTTCCTCTTTAGTCATCTCTTTTCTGAGACCATGCCTCTACTGCATCCCCAGACATTTCTCACCTGTCTCATGACCTGTACTGAGCCACCCCAGGATTAGCTGTCACAAGGGCAGAGCAGAGGGAGAAAGAGGGGGCATACCCTATAGCAACTCCTCTCTCACCTTCCCTATACCCCTAAGAATAATTTTGGTCTGTAATTTTCAAACTCTTGCCACATTGCCTTATCCTGTATCTTAATCCCATTCTACTTTTTATCTCAGAGCCTTTGTCCTGCCTTGATTCTCTTATAAAATGTTTATGATAGACTTGTTCAAACTGTCCTCCAACATATACCTTTGTTTTGGCCCAACTGTGAATGTATTTGTAAAGTTCCATTTTGCCCCCTGAGTCTAGGTGTAAAAGGAAACATTTTTTAGCCTTTGCCTCACTTAAATTCCTCAGTCTGGACCACTGTTTCCTTGAAACTCTCTTGGCACAGCTTTTCCTTCACTCTCTGACCAATCGTTTTCCCTCTCTTCAGTTGTCCTCTTGCCCCGCTCTCCCCTTCCATGTTGGCATTCCCTAAATATCAGTCTTCCTTTTACAGCTTCTTGCCCTGCAATATGTCCTTGGTGTGCTCACTCAAGATTTCTCTGTTCTGTCCACATCTTCCTCCTAAACCCCAGACTTATCTAAGCTAGCATCTTGTCAGAACAACTTTTCAAAGGCCTAGGAGGGGGAGGAGCAAGTCACTGAAGTGATGTTTTCCCTACAGTGGGAAGGATGATCTGAGTACCTCACTTAGTACATAAACTCACTGCTGGTCCAGGGGAATGTGTGCAACAGCACCTTTCAGGAGGGTTTTATATGTATTTGTGCAGTTTAACAAACTCTTGCCCACTTTAGTATGTGGAATTCAAAGGGCGAGTTAGCCCATTTACAATAGGAGAGCAGGGGTTTTCTAGTGGAACGAAGACTAAGGCCTCTGACACATTCCTTGCAACACTGAAAACTGGAAGGTGTGCTTAAGTGGTACAGGTCAAGGACCTGTCTCAATAGGATACACAATTTTCCTGGAATAACTTTCCAATTCTTAGTTCAAACTGCTGTAACAAATACTGTATATTGGATGGCTTGGGCAACAAACATTTATTTCTCAAAGTTCTAGAGGCTGAAAGTCCAAAATGAGGGTGTCAACAAACCCAAGGTCTGTGGAACTGCTTACTGGTTTGCAGACAGCCTTCTTCTCATTGTATCCTCACATACTGGAGGACAGAGGGAGATCTCATGTCATTTTTTTTTTCAAGGCATTAATCCTATCATGAGGACACTACCTTAATTATTTCCCGAAGGCCCTATCTCTGAAAACCATCAGACTATGGTAGAGTTTCAACATATGAATTTGGAGGGTGTCAGTGAACACAAACATTCAGTCCATAACAGGGTCAAAGGATACGTAACTACTGGATTGACTTCTGCCTTGAATCAACTGGGAAGATAATGTGGCTGATGTTCTGGTTTCCAGAATTTATACCAACCCAGCAATCCTAGGCAGGGAGGAAGCGAGGAAGTGAGCCCTTTTCTTACTCTGTGGTCTCATTTTTCTGCACTCTTTTCCTGTGCATTTTGAGAGATTTGTAATGTTCTTAAACAAGACATGTGGTTTTATATCCCTGAGCCATTGCTTTTATATGGCTCTCCAGGCCTGGTATACTCTTAGCTCACTCTCCAATGTCTAATCTTGACTCATTCCTGGAAACTTCAGTTTATTCCCTTTTCCCCTAGGAATGAATACTTTTCTATCACTTCTTTCCTTCTCCAGGTAGGTGAAATTGCCTCCCAGATCTTCTCCCATAGTCCCTGGAGCACTTAACTCACAATACAGTAACAGTTTTGTTTTTTTTTTCTCACTTGATGTCATTTTGCTAAGGACAGGATCACATTTTATTCATCCCTGCATCTCTAGCACTGAATAAGTGTCCTATACTTGCCTGATGAATGAATGAATCTATGCAGGTAGGAGAAGTTTAGAAGAAGTCTATGCATTCCCAGCCTAGTCTTATTTGTTACTTATGAACCTCAAAAAGCCTGTACACTTGAAGGATGAGAAGAGCTCTGAGTCTATGAATGGTTTTGCTTAGAGCAGGGGAGGGAACTCAGTTAGAAAGAGCCAATGAAAACCATAACTCTGTTGTTCCATCTAAATATAACACCCAGACCACTCTAATGTGATTTACCTAGGAGAGCCAGAAGAAATTAGGTGAGGAAGGGAACAAGACGGGTAGTTTTTTAGTTGCTAAGTATTAATTTTACCCGTTAGCTTAAAATTGCAAAATTCATTAAAGCAACTTGGTTGAAGACAGAGTCACTAAAAAAGCTAAAGATACTGATAGATTAAATAAAGATATAGGGGATATTTAGTTTGTATTATATACATGTTTCTTATGTCTCAGATCCATAGACAGTCTTATACTTAATAGGTTAGGTAGAATAAATAAAAACCCAGCAATGATAATCCTATATGAAAACTAATAAATTGACCATGCATTTTCATTTACACATTACAGTAATAGCAAATATTTTACTATACATCTGTTCAATTGCTTTGGAAATATTTAAAGGAAATGTAACACAGCTCCTATGTGCCTTATTTTCCATTTATCGTCATAGTTTTAACCAAATATTTAGTATATGAATTATGAAAACAGGTCCTACTAGATGGGAATGTATTATAAAAACAGCATTAATTATCATTCAATGTCACTTCTCTTTTGTCTGCTTATTTTTGTTCCTCCTTACATTTTCTCAGCCCTTCTAAATTGCATAAATGCATACTTATCATTTACCTTTTGTTCTACATGATACCCTTTATTGATTTTTATCAAAATTAAAGCTCCATACCAAGTTAAGCAAAACTGGCAAGGTTGAAAATACATTTTTTTTATAGGAGTTCACAGAATCTTGAAATTCAAGGTCACTTTTTGAGATAATCAGAATATTTCTAAAATTTTAAGCTACAGAAAAACTAAGAGAATTGACCTATAAGTCAGATGAAATGTCTAATCTTAAGTCCATCTACAATTCATTCTGGGCTCTGGGCATGTCTCCCTGGGCCTTACTCAGAGAATTTTTATCAAGAGATCAGTAGTGTCTTTCCATTCATATACCTCAGGGACATCTAAGTTTCAAACATTGACCCACATGATGAAATTGGAATAAATGTTTTAAGTTTGCAGATGGTAGTAATACATCGATAGAAGTTAGTTCTGTTGAAGATAAATTTTAAATGTATGAGGAACTATGTCTCAGAAACCAAACTATTATAAATCTCCAAAGGGAGCCCATCCATTGATTTGGTCACAAGCACAGTGAATAAAAGTAACCTGCTCTTTGTCTGGGCACAACTATACCTTAAAGAGGGATCCCCAACCTCCCAGCTACGGACCAGTACCAATTTCGTGCCTCGTTAGGAACTGGGCCACACAACAGGAGGTGAGCAGCAGGTGAGTGAGTGAAGCTTCATCTGTATTTGCAATGTCTTCTCAGTGCTGACAATCACTGCCTCAGTTGCGCCTCAGATCATCAGGCATTAGATTTTCATAGGAGCACCGGTCCCTGGTGCCTAAAAGGTTGGGGAACACTGCCTTAAAGAAATGAAAGAGATATTTAGTAATCAGAGAGGCAATATGACCCCACAAGTATCCATCTATTCATTCATTGTATAAATGTTTAATGAACATCTGTATATGCCAGGCAGTTTATTAAGGACTTGGGAATCAGAAATTACCAAGACAAGTTTCCTTATCCAAAGAGCACAAGATTCCGTAAGAGAGAATGAATGAAGTTGAGTGAGTATAAGTGTGGGGTAAAACAATTAGAACAGAGTCAAAAAGCAAAATAGTGAAAAATGACAGTATTGGGCATATCAAAAGTTTCCAAAAGTCAACTGACCCCTTCTTCTGTGCCAGGCTCCATTCTATGTGGTTGCATGTATTGACTCATTTAGTCCCCTTCATGCTCCATGAGGGAAGACATTGTTACTGTCCCATTTTATAGATGAGGAAACTGAACCTCAGAGGGATTAAGGAATTCGAGCAAAGTTACAGCTAGTGAATAGAAGAGCCAATGTTTGAACCAAGGCGATCTGGCTTAATACACTGCTTCTCAACATGCATAACTGACAAAAGCTTCATATTTAGAATACATACGGGACTGGCCCTACAATTCAGCAAGAGGAAGACATCCCAGATGAAAAAAGAGACAAATGGAATGACTAGAATTTTTTAAAAATCATTTTAACCTGGAATAGCAAAAGAACAAAGTGACATTCAACCTGGCAGTATTGAATAAAATTGAGGCCACATATATCTTTCAACTAGGTCATCTTATTTTTAAGTATGCATTTCTGAGAAAATTTCACCTAGGTACACAAAGAAATGCATTTAAAGGTTTTCATCACAGCTTTGTTGGGAAAAGTAAAAGGTTGGATCAATCTAAATGGACATCAAAGGGAGAACACTAAAAAAGAAGTTACTACATGCCTATGAAGGAATACAGAACTCAGAAAAAAATTAACTAGGTCCACTTATATATGTGCGAATAAATCTCAGAAACATAATGATGAATTAAAAAGGTAAGCAAAATAGAATATATGGTATAACAAATACATGTAATGCCACATACAAAATAAGTATACTTATGGTCCACAAAATAACTATACCTATGATCCATATGCAAATAAAGGCATATACAAATGAAGATGTGGAAGTTAGTTGAAAGAATATATTAAACGCACAGAATGTTCAGATGCTTATGAAAATCCTGAGTAATAAGCTCTCATTCTTCAATATGATAAAATAATAACATTAATAATAATAGTTAGCACTTATTAGTGCTTATTACTCCCCAGGTATCATTACCAAGAACTTTAGAAGCTCACACAAAAATGAGATGTGTACTATTGTTATTCTAATTTTACAAATGAGAAAAACAGCCATAAATGGTTATGGATATTTCTCCTGATCATAAAAAATTTTAGATGTTGAATATGAGATTTGAATCCAACAATCTAACTGCATAGTCAGTGCTCTTAATTATTATGTTATTAATGATTATAATATGTTGTATTCCAAAACAGGGGATATGTTAGGAGTCAAAAAAATGCCCAGAAGTGAAAATAAGATATATCAGACACTATAAAATGCTTTGGGGTGGGAAGGACATGTTTGAGGATCAAGTATACATTGTATATCCATAGACACTTGAAAAATCATCATAGACAAAGATGGTAAACAACTCTTCTGCTTCCATTGGCCTCTTCCTTAGGATAAATTGAATGCAACTGTGAAATGAGGGAATTGAGTAAAACATAAAGGGGTGGTAAAGATAGATTATATTTTTGAGTTTCTACCATGTGCTACTGTGGTAAGTGCTTTTATATACGTTATCACACAATGTTCAATTTTGAGGTAGGTATTACTCATCTTAATTTACAGACATGAAAACTAAGACCCACAGGAGCTAAGTATCATCCCACCATCACACATTGTGGAACTATGACAGGAACTCAACTAATTCCAAGGCCAATGGTCTTCCCATTGCATTATCTCTAAATCAGTCAGGTGGCTCTCTCAGCTGATGATCTATTTATATCAGTGTTTCTATCCCTAGCTAGCAATGTACCAATTACTCCCATTTGTCCACTTTATAGAATTAATATGGGTACCAGAGGCAGCAGGACTCATGACCACACATGCAAGAAATGTATTCTAAACCTATAAATTGTTACTTTTAGTTTTTAAACACAACACTAGGTATCTTGGTCATCAGACATTTTTGGGTACCTATTTGAGGTTGGATGAGTTTCCAATGCTATAGAGTTTTTCATTCTTTTAATAAGATATAAAATTTGTTTTAAAATAATTGATTTTCCATTTAACCTTGTCTCTACTTTCCCACTGATCTAAAAATGAGCAGATTTTTAAACACGGTGACATATACTCCAACACTTCACCGTCCATTCTGGGAAACCTCCTTTCTTCCAGAAGCTGTCTTCTCGATCTGCACAAACGTAGACTTTTTTTTTTCTATTTCTCTGGTATTATTCTCAAAGCAAGTCGTTTTAAAAATAATACCCAAGGGGAAAATAAGAAGGAAATAGATGATTGTAACTATTTCTCTATATTCATCAAAGCCCACTAGAGTTTTGCCAGCTATATAAATACAGCATAGCATAATTAAAACAGGGAAAAGGGAGCCTTGAAGTTAGACAAACGTTAATGTTAATCCTAGATCCACCATTTACAATCTGAGTGACTTTGGGTAGATAATTTTCCAAGCTTGGTTTTTACAACCTTAAAATGAACATAATAATATATACCTTTTTAGGTAATTTTGAGGATCCTGAAAAAATATGTATGTAATATGCCTAAGTAGTTTTCTGGGATATAAAAAATCCTCAATGAATGGTCATCATAGTCATGGTGTTAGCTTCCAGAGTTTTTAGACTAAAAGGTAATTTATGGTCATGCTAGTTATGGACATTTTATAAGACAGGGGCAAAATAGCATGTCCAAGGTCATACAGACAGCTTGAAACTGAGCGGAGATGAGGACAGAATCCTAACTCTGTCCTGTGCTCAGCTCCCTTTGACGTCTCTCATTGTTTCTTGATGTTTCTATCCTTTCAACAGTCTGTCTTTTTTTCTGATTCCTTACTCTTCACTCACACAAGTATTTTTATTCCACCAATGATGGATTATTTTTTTTCCTAGTAGAACCCATGACATCTGAGACCCATTTGGAATCTAAAATATATTCTGATAACCTCAGAGCTCACTCTCTCCTGCTCTGTTTCTGTCATGTGTGAACTTGCACATGGTATTTGGAAGTTAAAAAAAATGTTAGGGGTTATTTTTAGCTCATTATTTCTTCACAACCTTGAATTCTTCATGCTTTGTGTAATTAATTTATCATAAGACTAGTAATGTTGAAAGAAATTTCTTCTGAGCACAGGAGAAGCTGCAAAATTGTTGCAAGAAGTCACAGCAGTAATAAGACCATTGCTGAGCATGAGGTTATTAGAAAGCAAAATAAACAGTATGCTGCATGCTGACTTCATCTTCATTAAACATTCATACTGGAAATGCTTACCTTGTCTACAGCCAAGATGTTATCCTTTGCAGAAGGAAAAAAAAAATTCACTAAGCCAACATGCTGCAAGTGTTCCAGTGCTTTGGGAAAGCAATGTTATATAAAATCTGCAAATATGTTAGCCTAAGCATTTTTGGCCTTCACACAATTTTGACCACCTTGGGGCAGGGCAGGATGGTGAGGGAGGCAGCTCAGAGGAGAATGAATTGACTTGCATTCTACCATGCAAAGAAATGTAAATAAAAATTGAAGAGGCCTTTATGCCACTGCCATCATGGCATGTGAGTCACTTGGCCTAATATGCTAAGAGGATTAACGCTAAAGCTGTATGAACTTGAAATAGCCCAATGAAGCTTATGTGCTTCCCAGTTTAAATTGGTCTTCAGCAAGACCTCTCTGATCATCAGGAATTTGGCAGCCTGACTATTCTGCCAATTCTCCAAAGCAAGGTCAAGCCACCTGGATTTCAACACTGGATTTCAACCTCTCTTTTTAGTTGAGGTACAGGTGGAAAGAGCTAAAAGGGGAAGGGACAAGGATCACCAAGGTCTCTGTGAAAGCCAAAATGAAAACTATTCCTCATTTATGCTTTCCCAGAGATTTAATTAAATTGAATAAAAAAAAAAAAAAAAAACAGCTGTTACATCCTGCTGATGGCCTGAAGTATAAAATGAATGAATGAATGAATGAATTAATAAAATGAAATAAAATAAAATAAAATAAAATAAAATAAAATAAAATCCTTTCTGTACCCTTTTAAACTAGAGAGGGCTTCAGTGGGCATGAATGAATCTTCCTTACAGG
This sequence comes from Eidolon dupreanum, assembly GCA_028627145.1. Taxonomy (NCBI): domain Eukaryota; kingdom Metazoa; phylum Chordata; class Mammalia; order Chiroptera; family Pteropodidae; genus Eidolon; species Eidolon dupreanum. The sequence goes on from CM053504.1 coordinate 57,523,698, forward strand.
AATAAAGGCATCATGCCATGTGGTTCATGTGGTAAACAAGTTTGGAGAAGGAATGGGAACTCACAGTAAAATGGCTCTTCCTTTAAGAAGTCTTTTAAATGACAATCTTTACACTTCAATTCTACAGAAGTATGCTGAAGAATCTTCCCACCACAAATGGATCACTGCATATGCTGAATAATATTGGATGTCCATGAGATAGAGGCACACACATGTGTCTGGGCATTTCAGTGTTCCTATGGGTCTTTGGTAACTCAAAGGATTAGCCTAAAACATATTTCCAGCAAACACAGACTAAAAAAAAATAAATCTCTTTTAAAGTGTGCCACCTCTAGACACAGATTTCATGGGCCCTTTTGCTGGGGATGCCAGTGGTTTTGGAATGAGTTTATATGAAATGTATCCTTCAGGAAGCAGCTGGGAAACCTGTCCCAGTGACTCTCCTGGGTGTCCTTTGAAGCTCCTGTTTCTGCTTCAAGGATATTGAATAACACAAACCTTTCTTTATCTCCAGAAGGGAAAAAAATAGGAGGACTGCTTAAACACTTGAGCCAGCACTATGTCACCATCACAAAAGAGAGTAGCTGAGAATAGCAAGCAGTCCTGCAAAAGAAGTTTGAGAGAATCGGTAAAACTTGCCAATAGAAGAGAAGGCTCCTGGGCTTGGCCATTGTCGTTTTTCACAAAGTGAGGATGATCCAGATCATTTTAGGATACAAAGCAAGACGGGGAAAATAGGCAAGTGCTACTCAATAGCCTTGCAGCATTAACCCAGAAATAACAAGGTTCTGTGTTTATATTTCCTTCTGTTGTTCATTTTTTTGCCACAACCAACGGGTTTGTGTAATAACTCTGTCATGTTCTCTTTCTCCCATCCTGTGTCCACTGGTACTAAGTGAATTCATGAGGAAACCAAGAGCTTGTTTGACAAAATAGAAAATCAGTTGTAGAAGCGATGAATTTCTTAGTGGAAAATATATTATATTTTTAACAAACCATGATTTCTCAGCTGAAGGAGACATAACACAGGATCAATTACATGGGCTGAAATGCTTGTGCTCACCACAGATGTATTTTTATTTATAATTACATCATACAAAGAGCATTGCTGGAGCCCCATTCCAGACAGACTAGAACACCCACCTAGCCAAATAGTGTGATCACTGCTATTGCAGTTGTTAACTGTCCTTTGGGGATTTTCTTGCAAGGCTTTTTTTTTTTTTCCCAAAACCAACAAAGAGATCAAATGTGTGCAGCATTGTTCAGGGGTTACTGGAAATCTTCACAAACTCTTCAAAATATAATAAAAAAAAGTTATCTGAAAAATAAGCAACTTGTCAATTTAAATAGCTATTAAATTTATGTAGTTAATAATATTCACTTTCCACATTATCCTAGATTTTAATTAAGAGTTTGGATTTCTAGAAATTAAGTTGACTGACCAGGTAATTCTGAGTTTCTGAAATATCAAATCTGTCTCCTGATATCAACCTTCACTATGTTACATGGCTCATGACCTGACTTGAAGTGTTTAAAAGGTCCAAGATGACTGTCCTTCCCTTTTACCCTGTAGACTTGGCCTCGATCCAATAATTCCCCAAGGTCAGCAGGAAAGGGAGGATTCCACAAGAATATTAATTCTGACAGACCGAATATATAAATAGACAATGGCCACACCATATATAAAAATAAAACTCTAACCTGTGACCAGCAGTAACTTACCCAGGAAACTAATCTATAATCATCAGTCCAGGAAGCCAGTCTGCTATATATCAGACTTAGAGAAGCTCAGAATACTATCTCTAGTAACAATATAGAAAGTTAAACAATCACTTTTGTAACAATCAACCCCAAATAGCCAGGACTTGGTTAATACTTGACAGCTTCCCTAATTTTTGACCCTGCTTCCAACTTGGGACCAGCCAGAGAAAGCCAGATATGCCCTCCAACTAATCACATAGGATATATCCTGCTTCTAGTTAGCACATCAATGCAAAGGTTCTCTTTGTGATTCCCTGATTTTAGAGAATAGCCATATTGTTGTGATCTATACACTTGGAAAGTGAGGCAAAATCATATGTTTACGATAGTGAATCAGCATCAAGTCATGAAAAGAGAAACCACTCTGTGTACTTAAAACAGGGATGTTCAAGAAAGACACTGGTTATATAGGAGTTTGAATTGCTCACCTTGCAAGGGGAAGTGCTAGAAAAGTGAAAGGGGGAATGGTTGTTAACATAAGATCAGAATCTACAACCACTGGATCCTTTGATCACAGACTGATACTTTGACAGAACCACACCACTCCTAAGTAGGAAAATGAGAGCTGAACTCCTATTACACTGCTCATTGCCTGCAACACTGCTAGAGCCCACACTCACTGGTAGCCACCTCAGGGGCCAGCCATTGCTGTCACTGCTAGAGGCTACTACTTGAGCATTTGAATATGGCTTTTCCTCCTTTCACTTTGCCATGTCCTGCCAATGCCTTTTATTTGGACGGCACACCACCAATACAGTTGATAAAGAGGGTTTGGGAAATGTAAATTGTAGCCATCCAACCCTCAGTGGGAGAAAAAGGTCAAGTGTGGAGCTGAGAGAATAACAGACACTATGGAGCACAGATAACAAATATATTTTGGCCTAAATTGGATTATAAATTCAAAACAGAAGAATGTTCTGATTTATTAAACTTGCTCTCCAAATAAGATAAAGAAGTAAGTCCATAATATTAGATTGCTATGACCTTGAGTGTTCCTAGTAGGGAATGAATGACAGAGCTCTAGGCTCCATCCTCCCCTTGATGCAGAGGTGGGCTCAGGGTGGGGTAGGGTGGGAGGGCAGGGAGAGAAAATGCTGGAGAAGGAGTAGCTTTGAAAAAAATTCTGAGCCCCAATTACAGATGGGAGTTACAGGTGGGAGCTACAGTTCTGAAAAGACAGATTCTCTACAGCTCTCTACAATAGCTATTCACAGTACATTCATTGGAAGATGCATTCCTCCAGGAAGAATCAGGGCCAGAATTTTGCAGAATTATATTCTGGGACTTTCTATGGAAGGTGATGAAGATCAATAATAAATAGATCTCTTCCATTTTTTTGGATACTATTTGTTTATTTTATTTAACCATTTCTTATTGAGTGCTGACTATGTGCAGGCATTATTTCAGGAATGGGAAATATAGCAGAGAGAAAAAAGTATACATTCCTCAAGGAGGAAGGAGATAATCATGTAATTAAAAGGTGCTATGTATTAAGGGGAAAAGAGCAGGAATGGGGAGAGGCAGTGCAGAGGCAGACTTTGCCATTTTAAGTAGGTAAATGGACAGGGCTTTATTGAAATTGTAATATTTGAACAAAGACTTTAAGAAAGTGAGTGAGAAAGTCATGTGAGCTCCAAGAGAGAATCTACCTGGCAGAGGATATTGCAGGTTTAAAGCCCTGAAGCAAAATATGCTTGGTGTGTTCAGCAAACAGTTCGGTGTAGCTGGAGGAGAGAAGAAGCGATGAAGTTGAAAAGAAGAATGAAGGCCACGTCACAAAAGGCCCTGAAGGCCATTGAAAAGAATGGGTTTTTCTCAGATGAGATAGGAATACTTTGGAGAATTTAGTGTGTGAGAGTGACATGATCTGATTCAGGGTTTTATAAGAACAATATGGAGGCATGTAAATGGGTGGAGACGGGTATGTGGGCATGCAGTGGGCAAGCATGGAGACAAAGAGACCAACCAGTTCAGGGACCACTGCAGTAATCCAGATGAGAGATGGTCCACAGTGGTGGTGATGGTAGAAGTGTAAGTAGTTGGTAAGTAGTTTGTTCACATAAAGAGAAATAGGAAATTAATCAAGCTAGCCAGGATTATATCTGCAACACTCCACTGGAAAATTCATTCTAAATATATCTTCCTAATAATGCTAATTTAGTAGTATCATCTTTAGACCTGCATATTATACCAAAATTCACTTTGTAGCCCTGGTGCCCTAACTGCTTCATTTTGGTTGAAAATATATTGCTCTTGGATCACAATTAATAAGGCAAATAACAAAATGCATTTCACATAGAACACCTATTCTTTTCTTATAGGGTGTTTTTTTTTTTTTTTCAAATGAGGACCCTTTTAACAGAAAACGATTTTGTAAATGCTTACATTCAGCTTATTTTTAGCACCCACAAATGAAAATAATACATAATGACAAAAAGCTACAATAAAAATCAATAATGCTTGAAAATGCCATATTTTATCAGTACAACATCTCCACTCAACTGAAAAGCAATTGCAGGTGTATGCACAAAACCAAATACTTATAATTCACTGACCATATGCAGGGTGCATAAGATTTCACAGACCTCTTGTCATTGTCATGAAAATGACCTCTTCGAAAAGTCAATCCCAAGTCAGAAAACTCTGTGATAGACTGAATTCAGCCAGAAGTCATTTAAAAATGGAGATCTTTGTCACCGCACAGATAGGAAAAGCAAGAATTCAGAATGAAAGGAAATAATAAATTGATTAACAAAAGCAAAGCATATGGTTTACATGGGTAGAGGCTATGGACTGTAATTTTCCTTGAAAATCAAAGAATGAGCTACTTCACATCCAAGGTGAGGAGCTAAAATGATCACTCTCCTCATTAAGCTGTGAGTTCTATATCATGATATCTATTAAAGAAGCTCATCTTCAATATCACCAATTCCAGGTCTCACATCCAAACAAAATCTCTGGTCAATTAGCAGCCTCCTGGAGCTAATGAGGTAATTTAAAACTTAATTCCTTTGGTAGGCTAAATCACAATTGTTACCTTAGAGAGTAAATTCTGTAAGAATAAATTAAGTAAAACATATCATTTAGTATTTATATTTTTCAAATTAGATTTAGAAATAACATATACATGTGAGATATTTTTATATTGATAATATATACAAGAATTTGACAATAAGGTCTTTTAATGCACAAGGCTATGATTTTGATGGAAAATCTTTAAGGGATCAATTTATATTTGTGATGTTAACTTGAAATCTTATATTTGTATATAATATTGGAACATAGAAAGCATTGCTTCTCAAACTTTAGCATGTCTCAGGATCAACGGGAGAGCTTGCTAAAACACAGCTTGATAGGCCCAGTCCTCAATTTCTTATTCAGTAGATCTGAAATGAAGCTTGAGAATTTGCATTTCTAACAAGTTCCCAGGAGGACGCTGACGCTGTTGACCTATGACCACACTTTGAGAACCACTGACTTACAGGATCTTAAGATTCACTTTCTTCATGAGATAAATTTATTAGATTTGTAAGAAATACTTAAGAACTTGAGAAAGTTTGTTAAATCAGACAGATTACTTTAAAAGAGCCAATAATATTAAATTTATAATTGCAGCTTAAAATATTTAAGGAAGGTTAATTATCTAAGTTTGTAAATGGCAATGAATATTAACAAAGGGTCCTACAAAATTTTACTGGTGTTATATATAAAATAGTATGATTTATAAGTTTAAGGAATACTAATATTTAAAACCCAAGTCACCTCTGAATTATATTTTGTGTGTGTGTGTGTGCACAAAACTTACTCTTGAAGACATCAAAAAATCCAGCATTGATAGTAGTCACTTCATTTCCCAGAGCTCCCAAGCCCATGGATTGGTAACCTTTGGCACAAAGGACTAGGTAAATGTTCACCCTTATCCCAAACCATTTGATTCCTCTTCAGATGGGCTTACTCCTCTGCTCATAGAGTCAGGGTTTGCTTTGAAGACAGTGGGCTGAACAAAGAGTCCACATCTTGAATGACTTTGCTGCAGAAATGAATCTCCCGCAAACGCTCTAAGAGCTTTTCTCTCCAGCTCCCCTGCTAACTGTCATTGTCTTCACGCACTGTCAGAGGACACCACAGAAAGAAGAATGGCATGTCAAGATCAATCTTCCTCCAGAGACACTCCTTGAAGTAATGTTGAATAGATGCGCATTTGGAAGCTTTTACTTCTGAGACCAATTATCTTCCTACTACAATGTATTCAGCCTTCACCAGCTTGGCTTCTGGACCCAGCTGTTTTCTGTAAGGCCAGATGTGTTTTGAATCACAGATGTGATCATTTAAATTAACTAAATTTTCTATGTTTTTAAAAAGGAACATTTATTAGCCTTCAAGGAATACAGTCCTTGGTTCATTTTCCAGGTTAGAACTATTGTCCCTCATTTCTCTTTTAGACCTAAAAGCATTACTACATCATAAAAAACACAATGGAAGCACCTAAAATTATCTTCTAATTCAAGGAGGAAACAAAGTTAGTAAAGATCTTAAATTTCCATAGGATTCCATACTCCATTTGGAACCCAACATTTTGAATTCTAAATGCCAATCAATTGCTTGAGGACAGATCCTCCCCTATGGTATTGTTAGAGTCTAGACATGTTTTATTTGGGTTACCAAAGTACTTTTTTCCTGGCAACCTTAATTTTAGGGTATAATCTTAAGTGAAAATTTGCAGAAAGCCATCACAGGAAAAATAAAGCTATGTTAATTTTCGTTGGTCCTCAAAACACCATAGTGTGTGCAAATAGTGTTAGACAAATGCTCCATTTTAAAAGTTGTGTTATTACAGTAGACATGGGCTAGAAAAACAGATTTTCAAATGAGATGCTTCAAAATCTGGATTTGCCATGCCTAAGTCTTTAAAAAAGAAAAAGAATACCCATCAATTTAAGTAGGTATATCACATAGAAGGTGCTCAATAAATGTTAGATTTTTTTTTAATCTAAATGCCTATCAGTCAGAAAATAGTTAATCCCTGTGATGGAATTGCATATGGTCATTAAAAAATGTTTTATAAAACTATATAATGCTATAGTTAAGAAATATTTTAAAGCTATTAAATTATTAATAATAAAACTAAACTTAAAAAACTATATCTAGAAAAAAGACAGAAAAATTTACCAAATTATTAATAAATTGTTATGGAACTATGGCCTTTTAAAAACTATCCTTACTATCTTTCTATTTTTTAGAGATTAATCAGTAAAGACCAAGTGAACAAATTCAATAAATAGAAATTGTAACTGAAATTGCATTGGCATATTGAACTCTATCATAAACTACCAATTGCTATTGTTATGGTATCCAATTGTATTTTACACCCTACACATATTATGATCATATTTAAAAAAAAACTATATCTAAATCATCGATTACATTTAGGATATTGTTTATTTTCAATAAACCTTTGTGGTAAATCGGGTGGCTATTAATTCTTTCCATTTTGCATGTGAGAAAAAGACTTAAACTGGCACATCCAGCTTCTATTTCTGGAGCTTTTACAGACACCAGCAGCCTAGTAAATTATGCTTATTGATCGCTCTGCCAACTTGTTCAACCCTATGTAAACTTTCATTGAACTAACTGTGTGCCCAGGGATCAGATACACAGTCACTCTGGTGTGTATCCCCACCTACAAAATTAAGATATCTGCCCTCTCTACCTCACAGCCTAGGAGAGTCAAACCATGGTGCAGGTGAAAATTTTTTCAATATGTAAATTTAAGGTATTTTTTAAAATAATTTTTAAACAAGATTTAAATCACCAATGCTAATGGTATTTTGTATTGTTTGGAAGGCAATTGCCACTTAGTAGATGCCCCAAAATATTAGTTCTCCTTCCAAGTTCCACTCTTGAAAACAAGAAAATATTAATAAAGTTGTATTACTTCTATACAATTTCAGACATTTTAGAGGCAATTTATTCGACCTTTCCACAATGTCTCTGATATGATTCAGCAATTTGCCTTTTGGCCTATACAAAAAGTGTCATTCTATTTACAAGTCTATCTCAGTAAGCTCCAACAGAAAAGAGAAGGAAAAGTAGAAACTTTTTTTTTTTTTATCTTAAGAGGATTATGTATAATCAAGTGCTGCTTCTTTTCCTATTTTTTTTCCTTTTCAACTTTCTTCTGCTATAGTTGGATTGTTTGTCCAAATGTCTAATTAGGAAATCTCATCTTTCCTGAGTTTTCCTGGAGCATTGTTGTTCCACAGGCAAGAATTTTAATTTTTAAATTTTCATGACATCAAAATAATCCTCCATTGTAAAATAAGAAGAGTGGAGGGAAATTAGTTTCTTGAAGGTTAGTTGTACATATGGGTAGCAATTTGAAAATACCTTGCCTTGAACCTCAGAACTGGATCTGTAATGAACAAACCCCTGCAAAGTAACGATGGGAGTGAGTCTTTTCTAAAACACTCCATCTGGATACTATGGGGTAAGAGAAAGTTTAATCCTTACAAGAACAATTACCACCCTTGCTCAGCAGGAAAATATGTTGAAATCTAAATATGAAAAATGTGCAAATTTTCCCATCTTGACTCAGCTCAGTCATTCTAAGCGCTGTGCCTGCTTTTTAGTCTGTGATAAAGAATAGGATAGCAATGATGACAAGCTGTATGGCTCTAATGGTCAGCTGTACCTAGCGTCCACCTCCGATAATAAAGGCTTGAGGTGATTCTGAGTATTCATCTTACCCCTTCCCATGGCATGAGCCTGAAAAGATTAGGGATGTCCACAGACACATCAAGGTTTTATTCATAATAAACAAGATGTGTTCTTGTGAAGAAAAACTGCATAATTTAGAAAACAATTTAATTAGCTTCAAAGTGTGTGTGTGTGTGTGTGTGTGTGTGTGTGTGTGTTTTAATACAGTTGTAGTACTGTTGGAATCCATCAGCTCCTCTCATTTACTCAAGCCTCAGGTTACTTATAGTAGGAGGCATCCACTTAGAGTAATTTTCATCTCTTTTCATTGAAAGTAAATGTGGCCTCTGTTGTTTAGAAAAGCAGCAATCTCTCCCAGAATGAGAGAGCTTATATAAGTAAGGAAATCTTGGCTGCTAATATATATACCCATATCACAGATAAATTCATTTTATTCAGAGATTAGCTGGGTATCATCACTCAGCCATTTCCAAACTCCCCAAGCCCCACCTCCCCAGAACTCTTTCCTAAGAATGTCAAGAGGCGTTTACCTGTGTAGGTATATGGAGTTTCTTGCAGACTTATGAACTGAGTTCTGTGGTGAATAAAAACCCTGGGTTATACAGCCATTTCCTTTTTCTCAGCAGCCAGTTGAAACCTGTCATAGTGCAAAAATAACTGTTGATACTGTGTTCTGAATAAGGATGTGAAGGCTGAATGCAGTTTGTGCTGCTAGATAGTTCAGGTTGCCTCCTGCCTGTTCCTATTCTTCACAAAGGAGCATGTAGGGAGGGAGGCATGGATGTGGCCAGGTATTAGCACTGTTTTTATTTATTCACCATTTAATTTTACTTAGATATGATTATATAAATAGTATTACACTAATGTCAAAAAACTTGCATGTTTTCTTTAAGTGAGTTTCATAGCATCCTCGAACAAACATTAAAAATAAAGCTATGAAAATCGTTTCGAAGTGTAGCCTACATTATCTTTAATAAGAAATTGGATTCAAAATACCAAGTAGCCAAGAATGCTGAGACACGTGGAGACCATAGAGGATAAAAAGATAATTGACTTTAAAATTTTTCCAATAGTCTATGGACCCGGAAGAACCAGACTTAAATAGACTTAAAGTTTTAGGAAAGTACAACTTCCCAATATGGTTTTTCTTCATTTTTCAGAATCTAATTTATAAAGATAAAACAGATTACCCAAAAATTTGATTTTGGGAGATAGTCATAATAATTCTCTCTTATGGAAAGAAGCGAGCTCAAAGAGTCAGTAAAACAGGTAACCAGCACAAATGGCAGACTGAGGTGATAATTATGCCTCACATTTAAAACCAAAACAGAGGAAGATATTGACATTGTGGCCCATGCTGACAAATGTATCAGCTACAAAAACTGCAGACAAGAAGCTGGAAGTAGATCCCAAGGGTGTAAGCAGGAGGCTGGGTATCTTTCTTGAGTGATGACAAAAAGGCTGACTCAAAGGTCAAGATTGCTGTCCTGTGAGCAGTGGGGAAGTCCAGAAAAAAGGTTAAAGAGCTTATCGAGTTCAGCCAACTTCTCATGCCATTTCTGTGCTCAGTTTTTTTTTTTTTTTTAAATTTTCTTAGGCGGCTAATCATCACGGATATGGATAGCTTGATGCCATGACCCTGCCAGAACCAGGGTCATAAATGAAGATGGCCAGGACAAGGAGCAAAAGGAGAACAGATGCAGGGAGAGAGTGGATGACACAGAAGGGAGAAGAGTGAAGAATGAAATAACCCTCTCCTCACTGGAGAAGAGTAACACTAAATGCTCAGACCAGAAAACCCTTGCTTAAAGCAACTCTTTAGTGGATGCTGGTATAGTCCATCTATCAGTTTCCCTGAGCTTCACTGCCCCTCACTTACTTTGTTCCTTCTGCTACGAAGGAGGGGTGTGCAACACCAAGTGAGGGGCTGTCTCACTCCCACCAAATTACCTCCCTGGTCCTGAGAAAGGGTCTAAGAGTATCTAGTAATATAACTTGTAGACCAAAATATTTTGAGTCCCACAAAACTGGTCCTCACTACTATGCATTGTTGTTACCCAGGCATCAAGACCTTGAGTGATCACTTCTCTCTGGGCCTTAGCTTCCTCATGCACTAGGTAAGAAAAATGAGTTTAAGTCATCTACAGCTCAAATGTTCCTCATTCTTTCTTTTTGGGAACTAGTCACAGAAAGTATTCATGTCTTGGTTTGCTGTTATATTGCTGTTTTTATTGTTGCTTAGTTCATTTATTTGTTTTTACGACTGGTTGATTTAATAAAGTTGTATAGAAAACTTTGTATTTGTAAAATGCTTTCCATTTTAATGATATACTAAGTAGAAATTTGTTTTTTGCTAGGCTGATAGACTTAATGTATGGAGAAGATCATCATACAATCATAAAAAAAGAAAATTTTGACATGAAGATTTAATACTCTTGATCTATATGTACCTAACAATCTACTCACAAATTGGTGAAGCAGAAATTAACAGAAATACTATAAAATATTGATAAATCAACACAAATAGAAAATTTTAATATACCTCTCTCAAAAATAAAGAGTACAAAAATTAATAAATGAATTTTCAAAAACAATTAAAAATATTAACATGATATTCCAAATGGTTCAGATATCCAAAAGTAAAAAAAAAAAAAGAAAAGAAAGAAAGAAACTCCACAAGAACAAGAAAAAAATAATTAAAAAGTAAGATAGACCAATGGATTTTAATGTAACAAAGTATGAAATATTCATTTATATGGTTTCAAAATTCACATTGCAACTAACATTTAGGGAGCTATCATTTATTGCATTTTTGGTATAGCTCGAAAGAAGAATATCTACAATTATCTGAAAAGTAATTAAAATATTCATCTTTTTCCATCTACTTATCTCCTTATCCTTGAACCAAAATAGCATATTACAACAGATTGAATGCAAAAATAGATAAGAGAATTCAACTATCTTCTATTAAGCCAGGCATTAAAAACATATGTGCAAAAATGTTAAACAAAGACACTCTTCTCACTAAACTTATTTTTATGTGAAAAACTAAGAATTTATTTTTATTTAAACATGTTACTTATGTCAACATGTGATGAGGTATTAGTGCTATTTTTAAATGAATATTTAAAAATTTTTCAGTTTTATTTTCTAATATGAGAAGTATTATTAGGTAATTGACATAAAGGAAAATTATTTGGCATCTTTGATAATTTTTGAGAGTATAAAGGGTCCTGAGGTCAAATCCTGAACACATTTGTGATCTGCCCTCTAGACATATCTCTTTGTCACCAGGAACCTCATTATGTTGACTATCATATCTCAGCTCCTAGCCCCAGTATCAAGCTCACAGAAAGCATTAAATAAACACATTTCAAAGAAATGAAATAAAGATAGGGCACTGCTCAAAGGGAAAGATCTGTGCAAAATTCACTTCATCTGAGGATAGTTCTGTACGAAAACAGACACACCTGAATCTACAATGGTTTGTCTTCCTCTACCCTGGTAAAGTCAGACTTCTCTCTAGTTCTAAAATAACTCATTTAAGAATATCAGGAGATCCTGGAGAGGTTTCATAAGATCCACAATGATGATTCAGTTAGAATAAAACCTAAGTGAAAGTTAGATTATTTTTTTTTATCAGATGGAACCTAATAATGCTTGTCAAGTAGGTTCCTCCACAAAGCACCTTGACCAACTGTTCTTTGTACCCATGGAGGCAGGAACAAGAGGAAGCAACTTAACCTGAAACCTGCAGGATTTAGAGTCAAACACCATTTGGTGGTTTTGAGGATTATTAGGCTTTATAATGGGATTGTTAGGAACAGAATGGGGCTTTGCATTCACTGAAGAGCTCTTCTGCTGAAGGAATGGAGGCAAAATAATGTTCTCTCTCTCAACTGGTTGTATTGATTTCAAGAAACAGGTTGAACTACAGCATTCAATAAAATATACTATTTCAACTAAAAATTCAAGAAATACATGAACTATCATACTTCTTTAAATAGTATTATGGTTTACTCTTAACAGATAAAATGTAAAGGGCAAACAGCAAGGCTATAGTTAAATAAATTAAATTCACATTATTAATTGTTTCTCTCTATTATGGATGGAATTGTGTCCTCCCCTCCTATATTCACGTGTTGAAGTCCTAACTCCAAGTACATCAGAATGTGAACTTATTTGGAAATAGAATCATTGTAGATGTAACTAGTTAACGTAGGATAAGGTCAGACTGGAGTAGGGTGGGCCCCTAACCAATGTGAATCTTGTCCTTATACAAAGGGAAAATTTGGCGACAGACAGGTACAGAGAAAAGACAATGTAAACACACATGCGGTATACCATATGAAGATGAAAACAGAGATTGGGATGATATTCTACAAATCAATGACCTCCAAAGATTGCCAACAAACAACCAGACGCTGGGAGAGACACATGGAAGAGATTTATCCCCACAGCCCTCAGAAGGAACCAACCCTACTGACACTTTGATCTCTAACATCTAGCCTCCAAGACAGACACTAAAACCGATGATAAATTTCTATGTTTAAGCTACTCAGTTTGCAGTACGTTGTAATGATATCCCTAAGGATCTACCATATTGCCTCCAGCTACAGAGAAATTTTAGTTTTAAGGGCAAGAGGAGTAAACAGATGAGTACATCTAGTATTATAAATGATGCAGTGGGGTGAGATGCCTATGACTAGTCCCAGATGGGCAGCAATCTGTAGCTTGGTAAAAAGAGTCTGGATACAAGGATATGATGCCCAAGCAGCTTGTCAGGGCCTTCCTCTCTCTTCCTCTAAAGCCACTCATCACCATTGCGTATCATAGCCACACTTCTCAGCCCTGAGAACTGTGCTAAACAGAATGCAGTTCACCTGTGTTCAGACCCTCAAAGCCTCCCCTACTCGATTAGCCAGCCCTGGTAGCATAGGTCATGGCAGTGTTCATATACAGCAACGTAAAGCTGTGATCTGCTTTAAACTCATCATCTATGCAACTTAATGGTTAAAAATAATGCTGCAGATTGAGAGTGGCCATGAAAATTATGGAGAGTCAAGTCATATGTGTGCGTATATAAGGTATTACAGAGAGTCAAGTTGCATGTGTGTCTTCTGTTTTCTGCTGTTCGTCAAGCTCCCTAAAGCACAGCTCAGCTAAAGCTGTTAGTACTTGAGTCAAAAATGATGTCAAAGTACACAGGAAAAAGTGAGAGCATTGATTTTGCCTAACAATTAGGTTGATTGAGAAGTTAATTCGGTGATATAAGCTTTCATTCAATCTCTAGAATGTGCACCAAATATTTCTCTGACCTTTTATATTTCCCTTGGTGGTGTATATGCAAGCTTTCTGTGCCCAATCAAATCTCCCCACATTCTTTACCTCTTATTTCCACTCCGTTAAAAGGACAGCAAATATCTCACTACATTCAGTGTGAGGAAGCTGCCTAATGTTAATTAGCTGCAACCATTCTCAAATTTAACTTGATTCCTTTTTATCCTTCTATATCTAAATTTTGTTTCTATTTTCAAACTCAACCTTTCTGAATTGTTTCTGTCAAGCTTTGCCTGAGCAGAAAGCAGATACTTGGGAAATCAAAGCAAAGAACAAGGAATCGGAAGAGGTGTTGGCTTTGATTGTTTAAAGACCGAGCCAATTATCTCATTATCCCAGTTTTCCACCCAGTGACCTGTGGAATGAGAGCACTCCTGGGTCACTCTCCATTCTGGGGCACAGGCTGGGCTTCATGCTCCACCCCTTCAGCTGTTGAGCTCCTTCCTCCTCCTAAGACATTCTTTTATCTACTGAGGTGGGTGTGCAGGTAGGGAGTATTTTTAAGTGTAGCATGCTACACTGTCTGGTTTTATTTATCTTGTAACAACTAATTCATCAGTAAAGTTAAAGAAAAAGTTCTTTGATCCCAAAGGATAAAACTTCCCTTCATCAATCAATCTTCATCTACTATACTGTAATTATGGATTATTTACCCAGATCTTATTTCCCCAACAGCTTGCAGCTAAGACGTCCGTAGCTAACAAATGAGATAACATGCAAGGTGATTTGTCATGATTGCAGGTCATTAGTTCTGTGTGTGAGTAAACTCATCCTTTCCACAATAGCTATGTTTTCTATAGTGCTGGGTCATGGAAGACTTGTGAATTTGGACTTTATTAGGAGGGAAATTATCTGCATTTGCTTATAGTTTCCCAAACTACACACACATTTCAAGTCTCAAAGGGACAAATAACAACAAAAAACTAAATAAAAAAAGTTAACTGTTGTTTGGTTAAGACAGAAATAGGTACTAAAGGAAGTGTTTTTAATATAAGGAGTTATAAATACACGAAAGTTAAAGTGTATTCCTGTATTGACATTTTACTGACAGCTTCATTTGTTACTATGAGCTTCTGCTATCAGTCTGTCTTAAAGGGGAGGGGGAAAGGGAGGGGGGAAAAAGCCTGATGGCTGGGACTGTGCCCTTAGTCATGAAGACACTTGCAAACAATGTTTTTATCATCTGTTCCCTCTTGGTTTCCTGCTAAGAAAATGTAACTGTGCTGCCCTCTCATGGCTGTCACCTTATAGGCTTGTGGTTGCCAAAGTTGTGCAGTCGAACTACCATTGCAAGAAAAGTCATCAGATATACAATACAGAAGATAGACTCCAAACTGAACTCACATATCCTTTTCAACTCCCCTGCCCCAATCACCATTGTTTAATTAGCACTAGAATCACCACTTTTCTACATTTGTATTTGACTTGATAAATTATGGAACTCTAAGAACCCAATAATGTATACTCTTTCATTAATAGATCATGGAGCGCAAAGGATCCTGCTTTAGATAGTAATACACTGAAAACAAAGTAGATATTTACATCAGGAAGCAAGTAAGGCCTGAAGTTGTTAGTAATGCCTTTTAAGTATACTGATGATTTGTCACATTTATATCTGGGTGTGTATATGATGTGTGTGTATATATGTATGTATTTCTCTTTTAAAGGTGTAAATTCATTAACCCAGGTCTCAATTTGTTTTGGTAATTTCCCTTATGTCAGATTACTTATTTCTATTTACATAGGCAGAATTACTCTGTCAAAAGTTAAAACCAAAATCTTCTTCCAAGGTTCATAGTTTGATCTTCCAGATTTTCTACTATCAAACCTATACTTTATTATACTCAAAAGCCCTGAAGGAAAAGTAGAAAAAGCATTATGAGTTGGTTGTGTTTGGCATACTTTTGAGCCCAGGGTCCTGACCTTTCGTTATCCCTGAAGTATGTCAAAGAAAAAAACCAGCTCATAATTACAGGTAGGCAAAAATAGAAAGGTTTCTTCCACACAGCCCAGGGAAGAACAGCATCTGAACTAAATGATCGAATCACATAAATATTAATAACACTGTTTTAAAGTGGCATGTGGTTTTATTGGACAGGCCTCAGCCAAAGCAGCTTCTATAGCCCAGCTGCTATTTGCTGTCTCTGAGATCCATTTATAAATAATTGAAGTATTTAGTGTGAAATTACTAGCCTGTATGTGAAAGAGATCATTGTGCAAGTGCCTATCAGATGAAGAATCCCAAATTAGTGTTAGGTTGAAGAAGATGGGGCAGACCACATTATCAGGATATGCGTGCATGTGCTTGCCTGCAACCGGCACATCAGCGATCTTCTGTGAGGGAAAGGGGAAGAATGATGCTTCAGTTGTTCCTTCACCTTCTGCAAATGAGTGTTCTAAGTCAAGGCACCAGCTTTAACCCAAAGCTCTTGTATTTTCTTCCAGCTGGAAAAACTAGATTAGAGTGAAAGAGAAAGAAGATGGAGAAAGGGAAAAGCAAAATATCAGTGTGATAGCATTGCTATTACAGCATCACAGAAGTGTGTTTTGAACAGTTAAAGAAAAATTCAATTCACGCACATAAACAGAATTCTCAGTAACATTATTCTAAGAGCTATAAAGGAGGAAAAACTGTGTAGATAGCAGGAGAGAGAAGAAAAGTATTATAATTCTATTGTTCCAGAAATAATGGTTTTGGGATGGGGAGGAGAGAGGTAATCCACATGTCCAATTTCTTTATAATAGACTTTTTTCTTTTTACACAGTTTTCTTCTTCAATAATTTTTGTCTAGAATGTAAAAAGAACCAAGGTATACATGGTTGACAAGTGCCAAATCCAGATCAAATGAGTTTTCATTTTAAAAACTGCAAAATATCCTCACGTTATCTCCTCCAGACAGATTACATTAATTCTGAAATTCGAGTCTGGATTTATTAACAAATATCTCCTGACATTTTTTTTTTTTTTAAGATGCTGATGAAACTAACTTGAAAAGCCTGGTGCAAGAGTTTTTTTTTTTTTTTTTTTTTTAAATATGCATTATATTTCCCTCTTCCAAAATATCCTGGGATAACTCATTCCTCAAAGTAAGAAAATACTGCTTCAAATACCAGCAATGATTTATTGAGAATCTTCCTTGTTTAAAGTATAGTTTTGGACTCTGTAGGGGGTTCAAAGATTTATAAAGCAGGATCTTTGCCCTCGAAGGACTTGTAGCACACAGAGATGTTCCAGTGGAATAAATCCATGTTTCTTCATTGATTTTTGGATGATATCTAATTCAAAAGATTTCTAGACAACTCTCCCCTACAGAGTCTCCTCAGTTCCTATTGAATCATAAATATGAGAAATGCAATAGAGATTTTTGACATAAAATTTTCCTATAAAAAGAGAGAAGGCGCAAACAATAAAGGCTGAACTCACAACTCCAGTAGCTTTATACTAAGATTATATTTGATCAAATTGGAAGAATTGTCCAGTTTCTCAGAATAGCAAGAAATTCAGAGAAGGATGAATAGAGTTTAATTGTTCCGTTTAACCTCCAGAGCCCATGCTGTCAAAGGGAGACTTTTAACCGTACTAGGGCCTAAGATAAGGAAAAATGAGGATGACCATGGAATATTTTTGGTATATTCAAAAGACTGTATTACCTGAAACAACTAAAATAGGCTGATGCTGAAACAGCTGCTATAATTGAAGCAAACCTCATTTGAATCATCATCTCACATACTTATTTCACTGTGCTCAGTTACCGAGCTAAACATTTGTGCTACCTAGCCTCTCAATCAGTGTGTGCAGCCAGACTATTTAGCTGACACATTTCTAGGTTTCTGCACATCTCCGTGTCCTGTAGAAAACCATGGGGGTGGCAAACACACTCTCTTTTCTTTCAAATTCACTTTCCCTTGGGAATATGAGCTGCATCTTTGGTGCCATAATGTGGGAGGCGAGGGTGTTATATCCTCACAAGCAGCTGTTCTGTACTTAGAAAATGCTATATCCGTCAACAGTGTTGGCAAAGTAGAGAGAGACCTGAAAATGATGGACAGCAAAACCCAGACAGTAGAGAAAGTATTTCCTATTCATTGCTTCATTTATTTCTTCCATTAATCCTGAGTTACCCTGAGATCCTCTCTATCAATGTTTTCTATGTATTGTGTCATTTATTTCATCCCTTACTTCAGAAACTTTGCTCTGAGATCCTTTATGGATCTTGTACCTATATCTATCAATGCTACAGAGATCACAATATATCACAGCAAGATGATTTTTACTAGAATTGCTGCCAGAGCGATGAACAGACCCATGTGCAATATAACATGGGATCCAGGAATCTAGCTACACTAATCCCTCTTTCTTTTCTTATACACTGCCTCAAACTATGGTTTCTTAGAAAAAAATGGAGCCAGATTTGAGAATGAAAACCTTAGAGAGATCCAATATCATTTCTGTCCATGAGCAATCATGGGTCAGTCAAGGAAATACCCTGCAACAAAAAGGTATGAAGATGGTTTGACTGCAGATACCCACCTACTGATTTCATCAATTTGACCATTGGTCCTTCTTCTCTCTTTATATGAATCTACATGCTTGATCATTCTGGCCTTGGGGAACTGAGCAACTGACATGTCATAGAAGCATTCTCTTGTGGCACCTGAAATTTTCCATGTCACTTTTAACACGTTTACAGCTTGAGAGGAAGTGCTGGGTGAAATCCTAGAGACCAACTCTGGAAAGACTAATGAACTATATACCATCAAATCAGATGCCAGGATCTCTCTTAAAATCCCTATCTGTGCATGTGACATTTATGTTTTTAATATGTCTGGTTTTCCACTATTCCTGTGAGATCTTTGAGAATAGGAAATATGTCTTATCCATTTTTATAGATCCAGCACCTTGCCTAATACCTGGAACATACTAGCTTCTTCATATGAGGTGCTTACCTCAAATCACAGGATTGTAATAATGAACATATACCTACTAAATTTGCTTCTTAGCCCTTAAGAACTGAAAAACAATAAAATACTGCAAGTACTGTTGGTCTGGCAACAGAATGTTTCATGTATAAATATAGACACATGAACTAAAATTAACCATAAGGACCAGTTTTAGTTCTTTTAAGAGTAGCTTTAAACCCCCAAGTAAAAGATTAAGCCTCATATAAAAAATAATCAGACCTTAATTCTTATATTGTCTGATAGTTATACCATTGAATTAGCAACCTTACAGATATCATGAGTCTAAGAAAAGATATTTTTGTAGTTGTTTTTTCTAAATGTAAAAGGGAAATCTACACTTTTGAAAACTATTATTGTGAAAAGAAAAATTTTTCAGTCTATTCAATTTCATTATGCACAATTGCAACATACCTTACGTCTGAAATTCACAAGATCATTACATTACATACCAAGAATGATCCAGGATCTTAGGAAGAACTGAGATCATCTTGATGTATATAAACTCAGTCTCAGGTGAGTCTCAAGAAGTCAAAATATAAAGTCTTAAAATATATGCTAGATACATGTTTCTTATTAATACATTGAGACAAGCAATACATGACCTCTCTAAAACTCTTCAAAAATAAAATTCAGAGAAGAAAAGAACACTGGAATTAATCAGCTATTATCCTTTGGAAATATTTTGTAAACATCAAAACATTAGGAATCTATATTGAATTATTAATGTTTAAAATTTATGAACAATGCTTCTACTTTATCTTGTTAAGCTGGCTAACTAACTGAAAACTACCAACGGAGCAAAAATAAGCTAATTACTTAAATTTTCTGAACCTCAGTTTTATTATCTGTAAATAAAAATACTTACCTCTAAGTATTGGTTTGTGACTGAAATGAGGCTATCAGCATGTCAGAAACATTAAAGTCTTCATTAGATGTAAGTTCTGCTTACCCACTTTCTGTCACTGAAATACAGTGACTTACTTAATTTCAAAACCTTTAAGAGCAAAAGAAAAGTCCTGAACCTGTTAAAGAAAACACATAGAATCTTATGTAAGACAGAGCATCAGTGAGTAATAAGTTTACAAGAAATCTGTGTTCTTTAATGCCTTCTCAATATTGACATTAATTTAAATGCCATGACAAACTGACAGAATAAAGACTATACAGAAAACAGAGGTCCAAAAGGAGCAAGAGGGTAGGAAACAGAACTAAATAACCAGGTCAATTCAAAGGGAAGGAGGAGGAGACAACACATTATTTTTCGTTTTCTATATGTGATGTCTAAATGTGTAACTAAGTTGAAAGCTTTGCTAATTTGTTCAGAATATCCATGAACCAAAGCCTCTTTTTATACATTTGTGAAACTCAAAAAACTGATTTAGTTTAAATTTTCTTTCTAAAATATGTCTATGAATTGAGATGAAGCAATAAATATGTCAATTCAATAAACCTGACAATGGGAAAATGAAAAGATAATGACAGTGTTTATAGCTTCTCAGAGCCAGGCTAGGAACTCAGAGAAAAACAAACTGAAAAATGGCAATCTTAGTCCACCAAATCTACAATAGAAGAATTGTGTTGGCTTAGTTCATATTTTTATTCAAAATATAAAGTCTTATATTTTGGGGACAGTGCAGTTGAGTTGATTTAGATTGTTTGGCATGACCAATACTTAGCTAGTCAGTACTTTTCAGCCATATCTTAAGAAGGAACATAAAGTTTAATTCAATAAGTATTTATTTTAATCCCTACTGTTTATAAAGCACTGTGCAAGGTATAAATAAAATTTATCTTTTTTCTTAATTTTTTTCCATTATGTGTTTATTTACTAACATTTTAAATGCTTATAGCTCAAACTATCTTAACATTTAATCTGTCTTCATTTAAAATTTCAGGTTTAGAAACTCAGTCAATTATGTCCATATTGAGAAGCAATAGAATTTTAAAACAGCTTCTAACATGCAAAAGAAACGAAACAGGTTCTGCAGCCTAGATAATTTAAGGGCAATTATTTTTTAGTTACATAGACATTTTCAGACCTCTAATTGCTCCAAATTTATCTGCTAAAGAGTCATTATAATCCATTTTTAACCCATCTCAGACATCAAGAACTAATGCTGTAAATTGAACTATGTCATCATTGATCTCAATTCAAAACCATTAGAAGCGATGGTCTTTGCCTTTCACTGCAATTGCACCATTTTTCTCCTAATCACTCCAGTGCCTACAAATATGCAGTATGTAACCAAAAAAGTATTGTTTAAAGTACAGCTAGATGCAGTGAATGGCATACCTTGCTTAGTAGACTATAATTTGCTATTTTCACAGATTTAGAGTAAGAATAAAGGCAGGCATCTCTATTTTTAAAGTTCATTTTCTAATTTTTTTTTTCTCATTTTGGCCATCAGATCATTTATAGTAACTTAGTTTGCTTACCATTATTTATAATGGAGATAAGAAAATCAAAGAATTTTAGATCTGCCCCACTGCTGATGCTAAATATATCAAACAAAGTCTTCTCCATAATGGATATGAAACTAATTTTAAAAATTCCATAAAAGGAAATGGTTAGAGCAATTGCATTTGAGCCTTGAAATTAGAGCTGTGCTCTAAAACAGTTCTAATACACTCTTAACATTTGTTATAATCATGTTCTAAATCTTCAACTTCAGTCCTATCCTCAATGGAGTACAGAATTTGATGAACATTAAATTGATCAAATTGTTGGATTTCATCACCTAATATAGGAGTCACAAATTATTTTTTGTTGTTTAGCACAACAATGTGTCTTATTTATCATAATGTCTATAAAACTTTATGCTTAAAAGAAAATAAAGCCCCCCCCCCTTTTTTAAGCTCAGAAGCTGCTAGAGCACTTATCTCATCCCTTTTTCTACCATAAACATGATTTCATAGAAAGCGAAACTCTGCCCCCAAACCAGGCACCTGGCAATGGAAAGAGCAGGGGAGAAGATCGGGAACACAGGCTTCTAATCTCAGCTCCACAGTTATCAACCCATGCTTCACTTACTCTTTCTAAGTTTCAGTGTCTTTACTGTAAAAAGGGGAGTTCAAATAAATAGAATCTAAGTCCCTTCTGACTTTCTTAAGATTAAGAAATGAAAAAATACACAGGATCATCATTATTGTTTTGTTTGAATGCAATATCAAAGATAAAGCTGGACAGTAATTAAAAGCAGAAAAGACAGATTTAATTCAGTAATAACTATTGCAATAGAAGAGAGAACCCAGTGTAACCTGAGATCGACTCCACTAAAACAGAAGGCAGGAGACTTTTTAAGTGTGGGAGTGCACTAAAGAAAGATGCTGAAGGGCATTAAGGGGTGGAAGGGTTGAGCTATGTGGCTGGGCCATCTGGGTTTGCTAATTGGCACTCATCCAGAAGAAAACAAATTTCTCATATATTTATGACAGGAGGTATAATGGTGCAGGGAGCAAGATGCCCACCTAAGTGTGGCCCTTGTCCTCTTCAGAACTGGAAAGTAAGAAAGTAAGTTTTTCCTCTGGATGTTTTCATTATAGAGAGACCGCTCCCAGGTCCTTGAGGAGATAATTTTAGGTGGTAGAAGAGTTATGTATCAAAGGTTAAAGAAAGGATTTATAACTGCTAGCTTTTTCAGGCAGGCATTTTTAAATGGGGCTGGAATCATCCCAGTGACATGGCCTTAAGCAGCTAGAAGCCATATGAGAGTATGGACAAAGAGTCTTTGTCAGTAGAAATGGATCAGTTGATAACCATATGGTGTCTTGGAGAAGACTAAAGCTCAGATGAAAATATCATCTACTGTATCATAGAACCAAATTTTTAGAAGGTACAAAAAGAGTCTATTCATATAAATTCTTGGTTCTGCCATATATATGGACTCTTAAAAAAAGAAAAAAGGGAAAAAAATTTGACCCAAAATATTGTAGCCAATGGCTGTATCTAGCTTTATTACAGCACTGTCTTGAGTCATTAAATATATATTTGAGTCATTGTGTGTGTGTGTGTGTGTGTGTGTGTGTGTATAACACTACATTTCTCTAAAATGCTTAACAGTTGACTGTTTAGCCCATTTATTTGCCCTCCATAAAAGTGGGTCAAGTATGACAATCAGAAGGACCGTTGTGAATGACAAGGCCATTCGATTTGTATCAGTAATCATAATTCTTCACATTCTCTTATCATCTTTTCTAAAATAAGGGATTTCAAACTGAAAGATTTTAAGAGGGCATTTCTCTGTAAGGTCTTATTTAGCTTTGATAAAAATTTTAAATGTGCGCTTTTGTAAATGCAAATGATAACATTAAAGGTGCTCAACATATTCACAGAGCAGATTAATATTTTTTCATTCAATAATGTTAATGTGCTGTGCCCTCTGCAGTAGTACCATAATTAAATCTGTTGGCATTTCCATTTTAAACCTAGTCATAAAAAATCCCTCTGAGCAATAATGTGTCATTCCAAGACTGAAACCAGCAGTTTCCACTGTTTAGGAACAATATTTGAGAAAGTTTTAGTAGAGGGTCAAGTTTTAATAAGGTAAAGCATTTAGCAGATTTTTTTTTTTTAATTTCACCCTAGGTGCTTGTTTGCCCTCTGAAAACTAATTTCAATTTAATGTGTGATGTTTATAAATAGGACAGACACATAGCACGAGAACTGTATTCACACTCTAACTGAGATAGAAAATATAGTTTATTACATACTGGTATATCCAGTTTTGTTGGACCTGGAGTTCAAATAATTTATGAGGATGATATTTAAGAAAAAGATAAAATTACAAATAAAAATTAGAAATGAAAGTGAACATTTAGAATGAGAAAAGTAGTTACGAGCTGTAAAGTTTGAAAGGCTGACAAATACCACAAATAGAAAATTCAGAAGAATCATGAGATAGGCTTATAAATTAGCTGTTTCACTCCCATAATACATTTTTTCTTATATGTTTTGGCTGCACGCTCTTTGATCACCTCCTTACATAACAAAGATTTTGTAATATCATTATGGAGAGAATTCAGTCACTCATCTACTAACCAGAAGTTGGCAAACTTTTTCTCTAAAAGGCCAGATAGTAAATATTTCAGGCATTGTGACATATGGTCTCTGTTACAGCTATTCAACTCTGTCGTAGCACAAAATCAGTGATAGACAATACATAAATGGATGAGCATGGCCGTATTCCAATAAAACTTATTTTTGGACCCCGAATTTTAAATTCTATGTAATTTTCACATGTCATGAAATAATATTGTTCTTTCCTCCCATCTTCTAAAAATGTAAAAATCTTTTTTAGCTTGTGGGCCATACGAAAACATGAACCATAGTTTGCTGACCTTTGTTCTACTTGGGTTGATAAACATTAATTATTGATAGTTTTTAAAAGCTACTTTCACTTTCTCAACCATTGTTAATAATATGCCTATTTTATGATCATTGTCAAATTTGAAAAAATTCCTTTTATGTATAAACATTCTGAGTTAGTTTTTTTTTCTGCTGTGACTGTAATGTTAAGTGTTCTTTGAATTGATGATATTTGTTAACTAGTTTATCATCAATGATCTCAATGTAAAGGCATAATGTAAGTTTTATTATCTTCGTTATATTATTTATATTTTGCATTAATTCACCAAAAAAGTTTAATATTTTCCCAGAGTTTTATTTTTATTCATTCACATGATTCGATCTAAGAACCTATTCAGTACTTCTATCAGAAATTTATCACTTACTCTTAATTATTGTTTTTGCTATGCTTTGAAAAAAATTGGTTATAATTATATGCTCAATGTTAGCATAATTTCTATTGATTTTGTCATGTATTTTATTTTTTAAATCTGAAATTTCATTTCTTTAATAAATAAGTTTGAAGAAGACAAAAGAAGGGACTTGTTATATACTTCTACATCAGGTCTAATATCTCATGTTTTATTAAATCATTTCAAAATATCTATTTAAATTGCCCAATATCTTTTAGTGTCAAGATACCAGGTCAGTTGGCATGGTGAGCAGGAGTATTCCAGGAAGACATTGCTCTGCCAGGACAGTTAGCATTCAAAGAACTGTACATAGAAATGAATGGAAATCACATCAGTATGTTCAATCGAACTAATGATGTATTCCCAACGGAATTATGCCTTAGCCAGATACCAAAAATACCTCCAGCCACTCCAATACTACCTGATGTAAGGGGAAGAGGTGATGGAAGGGAAAGAGACTGGAAAGTAATAACAAAGTTTACCAACTGCATAACCATGCTAAGACCTGGGTAAGGCCCCTCTCCTGGCCTTGGAAGGTATTTGCACAGTTTAAGTTTGCTTTCACTAGTCTCCTGGTCAATCCACCTCTGATTGTGCCCCAGGAGGTCTGTCATGCAGCTAAGAAGTCCCTTGCAGCACCACCTAGCACACTCTTCTGACCATTCCATTCCATAAATAGCCAAAGTTGAACATTCAGTATGTAGTAGTCCAGAGAGCTAATGAGAACACATGTAATTCAGCTTACAAATTACATAAAAGGTAAATTTTTGTAAACACAGACAGTAAAGTAATCATTCAATGGCTTTTAAAAAGAACAAATTAGAAATGTCATCTACTGAGATATGAATGTGATATATGTGCTTGGAACACTGTATTTGACAAAGCTTAGTAGAAATTTTTATATCATAATCGTACATAACACTAGTTCTAATTTAATTATGTAATTGTACATATTTATTTGTTCTAGGAACTATAACAAATATATAGTAATTAAACAGCATAACTAAAAGGCTCAGTTTTTGAAAAGAAAACAAAAAATTCACAAAGCTTCTCACATAGTAAAATAACATTAAAAAGGTCAACTACAAACTTACAAAAGCACAGTCTATTCTGATTTGAAAGATAATTATAGTCAGCTCATTGCCTTTCTCTACTATACCTGACTTTTTTTTTTCCAAGAGTTTCAAGTGAAGGAGAAAGTTTTAGGATGAGAGTTTCAGACTTGAGTATCTTCATAGCTTAGAAAGCAACCATTATGTACCTAGATGCTTCCATAAGATTCCTTTTGTATAAATGGAGTCATTTGAGGGTTAATTAATCTGCAGCTCAAATCCTCAAATCTCCTCGGGTCGTTTCTTCCTGAATTTCTTTTAGCATTAGAGTCCTCATAATACAGCTCTGGTCCTAAACCTACAAGCTTTTGAGTGTCTATTTTTTTCCTAATATAAACCTAATAGCTTTTTTCAGTATTGTGATTATCTATATAAAAGATAATTAACTCCAAGAAATTACTTTTTTTTTTTCAGATTTAGACACTATAGCAACATTACAGGTACATCGAACTATATTTCTCATCCTATTAAACTAAATACTACATTTAATTTATATATTTATATGGAATTAATACATGTTCACAGTCTGCCTAACCTTGAAAAAAGTCAAATATAAGACATAAAATAATAACAGAAAAAAACACAGATAATGTAGAATAATAAAATTAGTCATGTTACACACTCAAAAAAATGCTTCAGTATTTCTTCAATTTGAGGTTGGTCTAAATTACAAGCTAGCCTATGACATTTAAAATATGGTTTATTTTTTAAAAAAACTTTAATTTATACACATGAAACTGTCTCTTCCTTCCTCATGCATTTACCAAGCATTCTTATTAGGGTATAGTTCTCCCTGCAGTAGTTTATGTCAGTATTGGGAACATGAGAGGCCAAAATAATAATGTTTTCATATCCTTCACAATATTACTTATCTATCATGATTATATCAAAGAGTTAATTTCTATGAGTAATTCTATTACTGAATAACAGACAATTTACAAACACTGTAGAGCCTTTGGGAATATGCTTGGAGAAAATGCTTAATTAGGCAATGGTGTGAATTTTGACATTTCTTCATGGTTCACAGAATATTCTTTTGCTAACACATATCTTCAACAGTTTGATGAACAGAAAATCTTATTTTCCCAATTTTAAAAACAGTATTACAGGGTCACAATATTGTGAAAAACAAAAGAAATGTTTGTTGTATTTATTTTTTAATAAATGCCATCAAACTCGATAAGCTAAAATTATCTAATAGCACTGAAAAATAAAATGCATAATAAAATGTACCACTCACAAAATGTGGTAGATATGTAATGTATAGGAACAACTAGGAATCCAAGAAGCTCCACATTAGTTGAGAATAAGCTTGAGGTATAATCATGTTGCTTCAGGGAGTTTGAACAATTCACCCACCGCTTCACTGATACTGTTCGCACTAGCATTTCCTGTGCTGTAAACTTCTTGTCAAAGAATGTACTAACACTATGGACTCATGCAGTAAGTCCCCCAAAGTCCATCAAATAGAATTTATGTTAAAGAATTTACTTTTTTCTTCATTTTTTTCTATATTTAAATAGGTTACGCAATTCTAAAAATGAAGACTGTAATGGAAATTACTAACATGGCATTAGATTTCTGAAGTTTCTAATTTACAAGAGGTTAAATCATAAAATGTTATTAATATGTAGCATCAACCCACTGACACCTATAGACAGTGTGGTTCAACTCTATAACAATTTAGGTACTTCCTTATATTCTGATATTTAACCATTTCATGTTTTCAGGCATGGGCATGTATGTGTGGTCCACCCCTGAATTCTATACCACTTAAACAGTGGCAATGAACACTGTGGTTCTCAGTCAGCCATATTCGCCAAGATTTTTTTTATAATCAAATTTAAACACAGCATGATGTAAAACATATACTCTCACAACATATATTCTCACAAACAAATTTCTCACTAATAGACCTTTATATGTTTAAAAAAGAAGAGGTATTCAGAAGAAATTTTGTGATTCATAAATTTAATTTAGTCTCAGAATTGGAACTATTCAGAAGTGAGACAGATGTTCTGCCAGTATAGTACTTGCTATTCAAACACAGCTTCAAGACAAGTCTCCCCTCATTTCAAACATAATATTGTCCCTTGGCTGCTCCCAAAAATGAATGCTAAAGCTGCTCTTATTTGGAGGTTGTAATTTTTTAAGATCATGTAGTAATAAAGAAAAGACACTTGTGCAAGTCTGTATTCTTCTCTTTAGCCCCTAAACCTTTTTTCAGATATTCAAATTATCAGAATTTATCTTCAGAATTCCAAATACATTATGGAATAGGTGGAACACCCAAGTATGATGACAAATGAAAGAATATATCTGTTACTATCATGTGCAGCTGAGTTTGAACTTGTGATGAAAAGAATTGGTAGTGAAAGCCTCAGTCAAGATGGCAGAGTAGTGAAATGCTGTGCTTGCTTCCTCTCACAACCACATCAAAACTACAACTAAACTACAGAACAACAATCATTGAAAATTGCCTAAAATCTAGCTGAACAGAAGTCCTACAATTAAGGAAATACAGAGGAAGCCAACTGGAGAGTGGTAGGATACCTGTATACGGTGGTTAAAAATTCAGAGAGATATCTCAGCTGAGAAGGTCCCCCTAGAGGAGTGTGGGGTCCCAGCCTCACACCAGGCTCCTGGCCCATGTTTCCAGTGCCAGAAAGAGGAGTCCTCATAATTTCTAGTTGTGAAAACCAGCAGTGATTGTGGCTGGAGTCCCAGTGACTCCTCTTAAAAGGCCTGCCATGGACTCACTTGCTGACTAACTCATTCACTCTGTACTTCAGTGCTAGTGCAGCAGCTTGAAAGGTACCATACAGAGAAGAACTGAATTACCTCACTACCGAAGTCCACGCTACTAAGACCAGGAGGCATATCAGCCCTACCTAATACATAGGCACAAACACAGGCAGGCAGCTAAAATGGAGAGACAAAGAAACATGTCCTAAATAAAAGCTCATTACAAAGCTCCAGAAAAAAAAAACTAAATAAAATGGAAACAAGCAATCTACCAGATGCAAAGTTCAAAACACTGGTTAAAAGGATGCTCAATGAATTTAAGGGAAGAGTAAATAAACTCAGCAAGAACTTTAACAAAGAGATCGAAAACATAAAAATGAAGATAATAAAATGTGAAAAAAAAAACCCCCCAGAAATGAAGACTACAATAATTAAAATGAAGAATACATTATAAGGAATCAACAGTAGATTATGTGGAGCTGGGGATCAAATCAGAGATTGAGAAGATAAGGTAGCAGGAAACCCCCAATCATAATATCAACAACAACAAAAAATTCCCCCCAAAATGAGGATAGTTTAAGGGATATCTGAGATAACATGAAGCATACTAACATTTACATCAAAGGGGTACCAGAATGAGATGAGAGAGAGCAAGAAATTGAAAACTTTTTTGAAGAAATAATGATTGAAAACTAACCTAACCTGGACAAAGAAATAGCCATACAAGCCCAGGAAGCTCAAAGAATCCCAAA
The DNA here is from genome assembly GCA_028627145.1 of Eidolon dupreanum. NCBI lineage: Eukaryota > Metazoa > Chordata > Mammalia > Chiroptera > Pteropodidae > Eidolon > Eidolon dupreanum. The sequence continues at coordinate 57,552,844 of CM053504.1, forward strand.
CAGGATGAATCCCAAACAGGATGAATCCCAAACAGGATGAATCCAAAGAGGCCCACATCAAGACAAATCATAATTAAAATGCTAAAGTTTAATGACAAAGAGAGAATCTTAAAAGCAGCAAGATAAAAGCCCTTAGTTACCTACAAGGGAGCTCCCATAAGACTGTCAGCTGATTTCTCAACAGACACCTTGCAGGCCAGAGGGATTGGCATGAAATACCTAAAGCGATGAAAAGCAGGGACCTACAACCAAGATGACTCTACACAGCAAAGCTATTATTTTGAATTGAAGGACATATAAAGAGCTTCCCAGACAAGAAAGAGTTAAAGGAGTTCATCAACACCAAACCAGTATTACAAGAAACTATAGAGGAACTTCTTTAAGAAGAAGAAGGAAAAAAAGATTAAAAATATGAATAATAAAATGGCAATACCTATCAATAATTACTTTAAATGCAAATGGATTAAATGCTCTAATTAAAAGATAGAGAGGCTGAATAGATAAGAAAACAAGACTCTTAGATATGCTGCCTATAAGAGACTCACTTAGGATCAAATGAACACACAGACTGAAAATAAAGGGATAGAAAAATATGTTTCATGAAAATGGAAACAAACAAACAAACAAAAAAAGCTGGGGCAGCAATACTTATACAGACAAAATAATGTTTAAAACAAAGGCTATAATAAGAGACAATAAAGGACTCAGTAATCCCACTTCTGGGTATTTATCTGAACATACTCAAAAGACTACTTTGAAGGAACATGTGAATTCATGTGTTCATTGCAGCATTATTTACAACAGCCAAGATATGGAGGCAACTTGGTTGTCGATCAAGGGATGAATGGATAAAGAAGTAGTACAATGGATATTACTCAGCCATAAAAAAGAAGAATTAAATCTTGCCATTTGTAATAACATGGATGGACTGTTAGGGTATTATATTGAGTAGAGTAAGTCAAATAGAGAAAGACAAATTTATGCAATTTCACTTACATGTGGAATCAAAAGAACAAAATGAACTAACAAAACAGAAACAAACTCATAGATACAGAGCACATTTTGATGGTTGCCAGATGGGAGAAGGATTGGGGGATGGGTAAAATAAAGGGAAGGAATTAAGATATACAAATTGATAGTTATAAAATAGTTATGGGATATAAAGTATAGCATAGAGAATATAGTCAATAATATTGTAATAACTACGTGTAGTATCAGATGGGTACTAGACTTATTGGGGTGATCACTTCACAAGTTATATAAATGTCTAATCACCTGGAACTAACATCATATTATATGTCAACTATAATTCAACTTTTTTAATTATTAAAAAAAAGAAAAAGAAAAAATGAATGGCTGGGTTTTTATAAATTTGAAATGAAAAAGTTTTAAGTTCATGGTCTAGAATTCATTCTGGAAATGTATGACAAGCTCAATAACCTTAATATAGGTAAGTGTAGAAGACTGTGAAGAAATCACCTTGGCTTAGTATATTTAGTAAATATGTAAAAGTCATTTATTCTTTTATTTCTCAGAAGATTAGTAAGATTATTTTATTAGAAATTACTCAGATAACTCATTAACTTTAAAATATCTTAGAAAAGTAATGATACTTTCAAGAGTTGTATATTATCTTATTTCATCACCAAATAACGGAATTCACAGTAGTTTTGACTACATGTCTGGCCTGTGGTTTTTAGTGATCTTGGCTGAGGTCTCCATCCACCTAGATAATTCCTGCTAAGGGCTAATAAAAATACCAATTTGCATGTTGACAATACTTTTCCTTCCGTATATTTCATTCTAACAATGAAAAGTTTTTCAGAATTTTAAGTCTTTGACAAAAATAGAAATTAATAATGTTAATTATTTTTTGCTATCACTAAAATAAAGTTAATTATACAAGTAATCATGTGGTTCCAGATATAACAGAGGTCAATATCATAATATATAATGTGAATGAAAATACAAATTCTGGGCATTTGGGTAATTCATACAACTAGCACCATACTGCTCTATATTCTCTTTTGAAATAGAGATTTTCCCATATGAAAATCCTATGTTTATAAGTTCAAAAAAATAGATGCACAATCAAGCTGAACTTTTCAAAAAGAGTCCCTAATCTACTATCAAGACCCTCTGTCTTTTCTAGATTAGATAGTTCTGACATATCTAGCTAGAGGTCTATTGCCCTATCTCTTTCTCTACACAGTGAACTACAATTCTTACTCATCCAACCAACTCTCTTAATCTGCTCAGGGTATAAAAATACCTAACTTCGCATTCAGTGTAGGTTTAGTTATTATTTTCATTTTGATCTATCCAGTAGTGCTATGTTAAATCAATCAAGTTATTTTAGATAACCAGGTCAAGATTGGTATGATTTTCTTGATTCAGCACCTGGCCCCCTGGGATGGTTACTGGACACTCAGTACTATATTCTCTGACACCAGGTGACATGAGATGCTGCTATTGATGGTGATATAAACATTCCAGCAAAAACAATGTACATGGCTATAAAGCAGTTCTCAAACAGAGGATTGGGCCTGGTCTTGGGGAAATGTATTTAACACACACCCCAGGTGTTTCTGATGCTGGTGGTGGCAACCAGGCATTCAGAAACACTGCTATCAAGAAGTCACAGCCAAGTGTCAATGTCAGTGTCATGGCTTTATATGCACGCTTTATATGCGCACTTTATACTCTGCTTTTGATACAGTGAGCTTGATATTATTTTTTTCCTTCAAAATAGAATTTAGCAGCTTGTCCTGTGGGAGAGTCCCATGAAAGTGTGGCCCAGAATTTGAAGTTAGGTTGTGTTGCTGTTGAGTAGCATCAAAAGAAAGCTCCCTGTGATTCAAAATGCATGACACAGAGGTACTCTTTTACGTGATTTACATATATTTTCTAGTTTAATCAAGGGCTAAATGCTTTATTTGACATGAATCCTTATAAGAATGATTTTGTGCCAGATGCACTAACTGATGAGGATACAGCAGTGAACAAATTATACAAAATCCCTGTCATCATGAAGCTTATCTAGTGGGAGAGACAGAACATATAACATAGTACGGTTAGATAGAAAGAAGTCCTACAGACAAAATAACTCAGAAAGAGAAAGACAAATGAACATGATATGGAGTGGTCAGGGTAGGCCTCAGAAAAGACACCCTAGAAACAGAGGTAGTGAGGGACGTGGTTGGGTTTGGATTCTTGATTTATTTTCAAGATGCAGCCAACAAGATACACTGATAGCTAGATTAGAGCAGGATAAAAAGAAAAAAATTAAGGATGACTCCAAAACTTTTGCCTTAAGAAATAGAAAGAATGAAGTTCCCACTTATTGAGCGGGCAAGTGATGGGGTTATTACTTGCATTGTTCTAAAGATTATGGGCTTGCCACAGGTTACATAGCTTGTACATGGTGGCTTTGAACCAAATCAATCAGATTCTAGTCTATACAATCATAAAGGCAGCTACAGGACCCCCAGGACCCCTAGGACCCCCAGTGGCTTTGAACATAGCCTCATAATCTTAAGCAGCTCAGAATGAGCATAGATGGAAAGAGTAGGACAGGAGTCACTGCATCTGTGCACAGAGCTTTGAGAGCACTGCCATGTCAGTCTATTGATACCACTCTGCACACTCTCAAAGAGAACAAAGAGACCTGCCTGTTCCTTTGGCTTGACATTTCAGAGATTCCTGCTGCTCATTTCTATCTATATATAGGCAGGTCCAGCCCCGGGCAGGTGCAGAATGCAGAACAAATCTCAGTTCCTCTTCTCTGTACCACCATCCTCCAGCATATGGTATGTGGGTGGAAGTAGGTTAAAAAGAACATCAAGGGCAACCTTGGAGGAGAAATAAAATCACTATCAAAAAATAAACATGCAGTGGAATAAAGGGAAAATGTTGGATGATAAAGAAGGTGTTGGAGTACTGATTATATGTACAAGAAATCTGCAGCAGACCATCTGTCCATTGTTTTTCAAAACTTTCTACATAAACGATTAAGTTTCAGGCTGGGTAGAGGAGGAGAAGAAAAGGAAAGAAGCATTTACTGATTATCTGCTATGAGCCAGACACTGGACTAGGTGATTTGCATGCATGTTCACAACACCATGTGGCATCGCCATTATTATGCTGATTTTTATGTAGATGGGGTCACTCAAGCTGGGACTTGAGCTTTAACTCTGCTGCACAAGGTCAATCTGCGAGCTCCATCAGAGCAAAGACTATCCCTGCCAGGTTCACACAGTAGACCCAGTGCCTACTGCAGCGTCTGGTACCCAGGGTTGGGGGTGGGAGTGTTCTTTAACTCTTTAATGAGTTAGTTCTTCTCTCTTTTCCCAGCCCTGGAATCACCCCTTTCCCCTCCACCTGTGCTCCCAACTCCCTCCTCACCATGAGAAGAGGAAGGATTTAGATTCCCAGGTCACTTCTGCTATGCGAGTGGCTGATACTATGGATTGTGGACTTGGGGCATCAGGAAAAGCCGGGGGAAGCACCCTCCAGTAGTGATGGTAACCACAGAAAGGGAGCTAAGGATGGAAAAACTAGGAAAAAGGGCAGGTGTTCCTGGATACCTTGCAGCTTGCCTACTCAGTTTGCATGGAGCCTTCCCTTTTAAGGTGAGAGTTGTGTCTGCCTACATAGGTGAAGACATGCTGAAAGTCTATCGCTCTGCTTTGGAGTATAGCTCTGGACAGATGCCTCAGTTACCCAGGCTCTTGGCAGCTGGTCCAGCAACTTCCTCTTCCTGCCACCTATTTCTCTTAGTCACCAGCCTTTACATTTCTGATGTACACCCAGTCCCCCTAATGGCCTTAATTCATCAGCAGTTATAACCAGTTGATATCTGGGTAGAGCCAGTTCCTAAAATTTTCAGCTTTAGAGTAAATAATTCAAAATACCAAAAATTAGCATTCTCTGAATATTCAAATGTAAACAGAACAATGAATCTCTCATTAGAATCTCACTTTTACCTAGGAAATAATGTATGATCTGTAAATATTTTGTAATTTTTAAGGAAGATTTAAAAAAATTAAATAGAAAAATTAGTCTCATCCCTTATTTCTAAAGTAGATAATATCTATCACTTATTCATTAATAATGCATATGGTTTATTTAGCCAAAACTAACGAGAAATCTCAGGTTCTCTGAGATTTTTCTTGCCATAGTTCCTGGCTTTCTTAATGCTGATCAGTGGAAGTTAATTCTGTATTATCAAAGCAAGTTATACCTTGCCTTGGTCAGCCCCACTTCAGCTACTCTGGTGTCAACATGCTACCAACTCAGATGTATTTCTAACCCAGTATCTGCAGAAGTAACTAGTCCTTATTTCTTCCCCTCTAAAATGATCTTTGTTTTCCAGTCTTAAATGTTTCAGTTTTGTCTTACACATTATTTGATAATACCAACAGATTATTTTAAGAACAAAAGTCTCAGATTCCATGTTTTCTTCTATGCTATATAAACAGAGAGAAAAGAAAGCAAGCATTGTTCTACATTTGTTTTTTCTGCCCTTTACGATTATTCTTTTCAGAATACACCATATTATTTGCCCAGAACTGAGCTTTCTTTAGTCGTAGAAAATCATGGGAAATATGCAATGCTCAGAAGCCTGGTTACGGACCCCATTTTATCCATGTCACTGGGCATGTTCTTTATTACATCTTCTTTTAGAACTTCACAGGCGCCAGCACAAATACCATAAAGTACTATGCAGCTAGAAGACCTGACCCCGAAGTTTCTCACTTTGGCTGTGGATGGCATTTGTCATACAACAAAAATGTAAAGTCGGTGCCCCCAATAAATGCAACACAAACTGTTCTTGAATAGAAAGAGGGGGAAAAAATAACATGTTCAAATGCACCTGCAGGAAACAGATGCTTCCTGGGAGAAAATGTGAAAATTAGATATGGAGAATCCTTGAGATAAGTTTCACAACAATTAAATGTGAGATGGTAAAGAAGTGGTGTCAGTTCACACTGAATAGAAATACAAAATAGTTTTTTTATTAGAAAAAAAAAAGAATCACTTCTCTACTAGAGTCTGTAGCCACAAAAAGGCTGTGGGCTGCCCTTCATTCAGAGCTCTGTGAGCTCAAGCCCTTTGAGGGATGGTTCCAGGGCCATTACGTTTTGGCAGTATGCACAGACTGATGGTATGTGAGAAACACCCCTAACTACTTTTCCTCAACAGACATGGATTGTTTCCTATTAAATTGACAAAGGGAATCTCTTTTACTTCTTGAGGGATTAAGGAAAATAACAACTAACACATTGTGCTCACAGCCAACTAAGGAGGAGAAAGTTCAACAACGTGTGTCTGTGTCACAATAGGAAATGCTGTGGGCCTAATGTTAGGACCCAATTCTTCTCTCTTTTTTTCAGCATTTTTATCTGCCTTAAAGGAAATGCAGTCATGAAAGAAGAGTTTTAAAGTGGTGATGGTGGTGATGGTGACGTGTGTGTGCATGCACATACACACGTAATAATGTAGGTATGCATGCACATACACACTGGAGGTCAGTGTGTGTTATTGTATTTTGCACCAATAACAACCATGCATGTTCACAGTGCTGCTCCTTAAAGAATTTAGTATTATCAAAATTTTAAGTGAAGGAAAAAAATAAATAGACAAGAATCTCTGTCTTTTATGCCAACCCATCTTTAAATTCGTTCAAGTTCAGACTTTCATTTGCATTCCAGAATGACTAATGAAATTAATGCATCAATCAATTCATCTAATTAGATATATTGAAATAAACTTTGTATACTGTTTTAGTATTACCTGACTACCAAGAATTAGGTTCTATGGTCAAGATTTATGTAAAACCTGCAATTTACTTTTCAGTTCAAAAGCATTATAGCAGAAGTTGATTGGTTGAAACTCAGAAGAAACAAGTTTTCATAAAACTAAGATAAAAAAGTATTTGATGAACTGAATTAATAAAAAAAGAAAATAAATTTCTTCATTGTCTCTTTTCTTCTCTCCTACTTGCCCCCCTACAAATCTGAATATAGGCTGACAAAGTGTTTAATTGTAAAGACTGAATATTTTCTTTTAAAAATTCAATCTTAATACCTACTCGATATGAGATATAGCCTGATAATTCTGTTCAACAAAATATTCCATAAAAATTGAGGAGGCTGGAGAAAGAAAGATCAGTGAAAAAAATACTTTTACCTTTCATGTCTGGCTTATGGCATTCTATGACTGCATTGGTTGTCAAGTCTCTGGATTAAAAAGGTATGTGCAGGTCCACTGGAATTGATCTTGGTGGCAATTCGTTTTCCCTCTGGATCAAATGAGAGTATTTAAACTTCAAGAAGAAACCAACAACTAAAAAGGGGTCAGCACTATGTTTGTTCAAAGATGTTCCTAAAATTTTACAAGGCTAAAAATCAATTATTGTTCATCAAATTCTAAACAGATAAGTTGTTGTGATGGAATACATTACTTATTCAATTGGACAACACAAAAGACTTTGAAGATTTAACAAACATCTTCTCACATACAATATTTGGCTGTAAGAAACTCTGGATATGGTATCAAAAAATTGTTCAATGAGGAAAGTGGCTTAAGACTGACCACCAGTGTTTTGGTCACTTTTGACTTCCAGTGCACGGGTGCCTGATATGTCACAGAGAGGATATTAACTGATAAATGAAATGTATTTTAAATATTCTTTGAAAACTCCAAGGAAATTGATTCAGTTTTCTAGTGCTTTATGTAAAAGTTGTACATAAAATTGCTGAAGAATAAAAGAGAGTATTGTAGCCCTGCTTCAATCTCCAAAAAGATCAAACTTTCTATTCAGGAGAAAGACAATCTTCTTAACAATCATAGAATATCATAGCTGGAAGGAGTCTCAGAGATGACCTTTCTTCTTAATTTCACAGATGAGAAAACTGGGGGCCAGATAATTTAAGTGACTTATGGTCAGCTTTATTCTTAGCTTTTAATGAGATTTAAATCTGCTAAGATTTGTACTGTGGATTTCCTTCACTCAGATGCAAACCACAAAGGTAATAGAGTATGCACTTTTGCATGGTACTTACAACTGGAAAGTGAACTGTCATAGCCGAGTCGGTTTCAGCTCCTACGGTTACATGTGAGATGAATTCAGCTCTTTTATTGCCACTGCCCTTTACTCCCAGTTTTAAAAAGAAAGTACAATGCCTATTTCTCCTTTAAGTTTCTCCATATCATGGGTTTCTATTGTCAGCAGAAGCAGGCAAATAAAGTGATATACACTTTTCCTGAAGACAGATAATCTGAGAATTCATTGAGGAATCCTGTTTGTTCAAATAATATATGTATATCAAAAAAAATTGCCAACTGCTATCTTTAAAAGAATTTTTGTTCAGTATCATGTTAGTTATGTGTAAAGCCAAATGACGGTGTGTTGGCCCAGGTACAGTGGCCATGAAATAAACTATCAAGACACATGAAGTTGCCAGATGAGAGAGAAGGGACAGAACCAGTTAAGTACTATTCTGCTTCACTATTCCTTATTAAGGAAAAGTACCTTAAAACTTAAAGCATAATGAACCAGAACAAATTCTAATATATTTGTAGCAAGCAAGAAAGAATCTAGTTATACTAAATAAAGTGAATTATCTTGCCAACTATTGAACCATCTTATAAGTGTGATCAAGAAGCATTTGTGGTCATCTTTATGCAGTCAGGGGGAACAGAAGAATAGACTGAATAGACTGAGGATGAAAAAAATCTTGGTTCAAATTTCAAAAACATAAATTCTAGAAATTATAAACTGTCCACTGACTCTAATCCCTGATAAAATTCTACAGTAGATCCATCAACAAATGGCTTAGAAAAACTGAACAAACAAGCTAACATAGTTCACTAAGAACAAATATTATGGGAATTTTGTTTGTTTGTTTGCTTGTTTGTTTTGAATTATACATCAGAAAAGAACTGTATAAAGTAAACCAAGATTCTGCCAATACATTCAGTATATTCTTGTAAGCAATCTGGAGAAATGTGGATTGGATAGTGCTGTGGTTAGATGGATTCTTTACTAGTTGAATAGACTTACACAAAAGCTTTAGTAATCCAAAAAAAAAAAAAAAAAAAAAAGGCCTAAACCCCATATTATGATCCACAATGTCCTACATGATCTGCTCCACCTACTTCTCTCCCGGTTCACTAAGCTTCAGTCATGCTGCTGACTTTCTGTGCTTAAATGAGCTCATGCTTTTCTGCTTGCATTTGCTATTCTCCTCTGCCTTGACTGTTCTCTCATCTTTTTGAATAATTGGACCACTCTCAAACTGAGGGCATTAGTTAAATATCACCTATTCAGAAATTATCTCTAAATTAGATGGCTACTTACCCAACCCTTTCAATCTCTATTCTATCCCTGTTTATTTCCTACCACATTCTGTTTATTATCCATTTCCTTCATTAAAATATCAGCTTCATAAAAGCTAAGGCCTTGTTTGTTTATTCACCAAGTAACCATAAGATTGTTGTGTTATGTTTTGAGTTTTGAGGGTTTGTTTGTTTAGTTTTTCTAATTACATTGTACTGGATACATATGCTACATGATGGAATAAGAATTCAAAAGGACCTTGAGGAAGTGAAGGGCCAAACACATGTTACAAAATGGCATAAAACAAAGATACACGGGAAGTTCTATATTTAGAATCAAAGGAATTTTTTGTGCTATTATGGGATGGGAAGACTAGTTTGTCATCAGGATTTGTAAAAAGTACCTTGGGTTTTAGTTTTATCATAATCATATCAGTAATGTGATGTGGGCATTATAAAGCACTGGAGTCTTGAAATCAAAAGATGGTACCTCCAGAGCAAATTACATACTGGTTTAATTATAGACATCGACATTTAAGAATACTGGAAAATACTAGAGGTAGTTGAGAGAGAGAAAAATGATTATAAGAAGCATGGAAAATTACTCTTATAATAAAAGAACCATAAGCTTTTACCAATAACCTCAATAGGAAGGATTTTCTAACAGTCTAGAGCCATCCAAAAATATGTTAAATAATTCCACAGAACCATGAATTCTTTGTCAGTATAGATTTCCACTTCATGGTTAGCAGTTGAAATAAGATATAGAGAATTCCCACAGAATTCTAGTTTTGGTTAATGATTGATAATTGAGATATATATTCTTATAGTGGAGCATCCATACTCCCCAGTTTCACTACTTGCATTTTTCTGTCTTACATTGTACTATACATGGACAAGTTGGTTGAAAGGTATACACATTGTCAATCTGCAAATGATAGAATAATTATTATAATAAGTATTTTATTATATGTTCTTGGACCACAGAGACATTAAGAAGAAATCAGTCACCCATTCATATACCCAGGAATTGAATATTAGTTAATAAAATTGAAATATTAATATACAATGTATGGTATTAGCCTTGGAAGGAGTAACTCGGGAGGTTATCTCTAAATTGGTATCACAAGATATTAGAAAGACCTGAAAGTAATGGGAGAAAAGCAGACTTGGAAGATGTCTATAATTTTAAAGCAGAAATATAACTATGTAAGTTTGGAGAAAAACTGTGTGAACAGAAAAAGGACAGTCAGCCGCAAAAATAAGGCAGGAGAACCAGGAGTCTAAAGTTGATCTTGTTTATCAAATCCCATAAAAGACATATACTTTTGGGGTTCTTATACTGATATAATCTATAATGATGAATGATTCAACAGGTTCAAAACAGCCATGGTGAAATATCCCCCGCAGCCGCCCTCTTTACTGCATTCACTAAGCAACTCTAATTAAGTCCACGTCACAGGGATTCTGGTACATGTCTTTATCTCCATCATGAAAAAAGTATATCTCCATTCTAAATGCTCATTATAACTTAGATATTTTAGCATCATGCAATTTTGATTAGTGTGAGTCAGACTTCCTAAATCTATAAAATGCTGAACAACATAATAGGGAGGTAGATTATGGACTACAGTAATATCACGACATAATGGCACCTTGAGTGGCTCCTTGGTAGATAGCCATATGGCCCTCAACTGACTTCAGTGTTACTCCCTTTCAAAACTACATCATTTTGTATTGACTATAGTCTTAAACACAAGCTATTTAGCTGAGGCAGAATTAATATAAAGAGACGTTTGATTTCTGGGTGTGAATAATGACCACTGAACATAGAAATCTACAGGTTAGAAAGTATCAGAACGCTGCAAAGCACATTGGATTATCTGGAAAGGAAAGGTTAAAAGGTCAAATAAAAGTTTTTTTTTTTTTAACAATTGATTATTTTAAACCTTGTAAGTAAGTAAAAAAGCATGATTGTCACAAGGAAATGACTGATACTAGACAAGAAGGTTAGTCTGAAACTTGGCATTTGGAGGAAAGCTATGCAATTAACTATAGACCTGAGGTAGTTCTACTCTCATGGAGGATTCTGTGTAGAGGACTTGAGATGAAAACTCCCAAATGACATAAAGAGGCACTTGAGAAAATGCTGTTGAACAGGTTCACACATTTAACTAGAAAGATGACAATGAAGCAGTATTCATCCATGTACATTTCTGGAAACACAAAAACTCCTGTTTGCCTTTTTCCTTCCAAAAGAGTGGAACGAGAAGGTATTCTGAGTGTGGCTTAGATTAAAGCTGTGAAATCCATCAACTTTACAATGGAACATTCAAAAACCAACTGCTGAGTCATTCTCTCCTCTGTTCTTAGGTGTCCTTGTCTCGTTCCATTCATATATTATGTGACTCAGGACTAGCAGTCCACAAGAAAAGAAAGTTTCTATCCTTGCATTTCTTTATGCTTAATTCGTGTTTGAGAATGGCATCATGACATCAAAGCAGAGTTTATAAACGATATATAAAATGAAATGTTCTTGACCAGTACATGAAGAGAATATCATCGTAGACTTCTGTGTGATCCTTGTCATTGTGCATTCAGCTCACAGAAAGCTGTGAGAAACATATACTCAGAGCTCCCAACCCATTACTGCCTCTACCTCAAAATCATTCGCTTATATTCTAAACTAATACATTATTTATGTTTGCCCCTCTCATTCCTTAGACATTCACTACAAGATGTTGTACCATGACCCTGATGAGCAAATTATATCTGTATACTAACAAAGAGTAGTCTTGTAAATTTCATGAAGAAGGAAACATTTTTCTTTTTACCATTTCAATGAAAGTTTTTGAAATTTAGATGGTAGAAGAATGAGGCGAAGAAGAGAAAGAGCAAAATAATGCCATTTGGCTTTCTGATTGGTGTATTTGATGGCTAAACTGAAGTTGTTACTTGCCTAGAGACTTCAGGCCAAGCATTCGGCTACTTCCCCAGGCTTAATTCAATCTGCAACTGACCTGCAAGGAGAGGGATATGTGCTTGCCTTCCAGAGATAAATAAAAAAGTCACAGAAGATTTGTGATCCATATCAGGTATTCCAGTGAGTCAGTGCTCGAGGCAGAAATTAAGAACTCTTATACCCATTTCCTTCTCCCAGCCACTAGATTTAATTTTAACCTTCAGATGATATAGCAGCTGTCCAGTGAGAATCAATGATACTTTTCCTGCACATGTACATATGTTTCAGGTGACAACATGTAGGTTTTTAAATATTTTTGGACAAATAAACATGTATTATTCCATATGTTGCAAAACATTTAAGCATCTGGAAAATATCTAGAAGCATAATTTTGTATCATAAATATAAACTATGAAGTCATTATGGGATCTGAGCTGTCTGTAAATAGTGTTATAATAACAGAAAAAGAATCTAGAATGGCCCCAATAGCCTACTCAAATCAGGATATATGAGCCTTTATTTATGTACCATTAACTTACTTTTGAAAATAGTCATTTGTAAAACATCTGGAACTTGATTATATAAGTAAGCAAGGGTAGTAATTATCTTCAAAAGAAAACAAAATATTCATTTATTCAGTGGCTACTCTACTTCAGCAATTATAAACACCTCTTCTAGCGGTCTTGGATATCACCTGCCTATATCAGTCCATCGAAGCTTAGATTTAACAAAGAAGTAAGATTCTGTGCAAACTTTAAAACATGAGAGTAATGCAATCTACCATTTGAAAAGGACTAATTCCTGGATAGAAGTAATGAGAAAGCTAAGCTGGGAAGCTAATTTATAGAAACCACATTCACCTGTTTCTGAAGACATTAAGAAATGATCAGAATATCTCATCAGTGTGTCAAAAAAAAAAAAAAAAAGGTGAGGCAACCCTCTTTTATCTGCATGAAGGATGCTAACAACAGAGTTGTCTTGTAATTGTTTCAAAAACAATGAGAGGCAGTCACACTGCTCCAGGTCTCCATCTAGGTTGCTTATCTCATGAACTTCCTACAGAGGTTTCAATTCTTCTCAGTGACTCTGAGTGTCACAGCTTGATGTGGTCATGGATTGTCATTAACACATAGAAATAACTAAACCCATGTGTTGTATTCTGCCTCCACTTAAGAAGATCTCCTAGCATGTGCTGATGTTTAAAGCATGAAAGATCATGGATGGACTTAAGAGAACTTAGTTTTGAAGTTTAAAAAATTGAGAGGAATCTCTGAGATGCCTGAGGAAACAGGTGTTTGTTCTCTTTCTGAAATAAATGTTTTTTCATGAGAGGTTTATGGCAGTTTGGTAAACCTAACACACATGATTGGAATTAAAATACATTCCTCCCTTATTTCAATTCAGTTCATAGTAGGTATAATTGGGTGATGTTTTTATATGGTATGGGAACTGAGGATATCAAGAATTCTTCTTTAGCATAAAGACTCATTTTGTTCCGAATGCAAAAATGCTCTTTTCCTCATTTTCTTTAGGTAAATTTGCAATGGTGTTTTAACATTTGAAACTGCCATCCATGAATTTGAATTTATGCATCATTAAATAGGCAACAAGGTAGTGCTGGTTGATGAAAATATGAGCTGGAAGATAACAGCAGCATATGGAATAATGATCACATAATGAACCAGAAAACTGAAAACTGGATGACTCAAACTGCTTAGAAACACAAAACGAGGTTATAGTACTCTTCTGAAATTACCACCCTCACAAACGATAAAGAGTATTACCTTCCAAACTTGATATTATCACCTCAGTTCAGTGAATCTTACACTGTTCCCAAATTGTTCCTAAGGATGTAGGTAGTTCTCCTGAGCTTCAAAGAAAATTGCAAAATATTTTAACCCTTTTTTTTCAAACTTTAGGACATACTTTTGCCTCACTCTATTTCTATCCCACTGAGAGTGAAAGCATGATGATGTGCAATATTATTTTCATTTTGAAAGTTCTAAACTTCTAGTCATAGTCATGGCTGAGACTTATACAACCAAATTGGTATTTTACTAATAGCACCTGGTTTCACTGAGCCCTGAGTCTTGCAATGATGATATTAAAGGCAATGTTTTATTCTACTATGTTTATTTTTACTCAAGAGATTTTGATACTTTAGGTTTAATGAAGTACTATTCAATAAATATGGCTTGAATAACAAAACAAAAAAAGTAGTTGGATATACTTCAATATTGTACATGCCATAACATCAAATAACATGTTAAATGAGTAGTAATGATTTAGAATGCTCCCAATATCTAAACAACACCCAGTGAATGTTGGGCTTTAAGAGCCACTGAAAACATTTTAATCATTTTGGTCACTAGAATGCCTTGAATAAAACACTCAAAGAGTCTAGAAGTGCTCTGGCATAAATAAAGGTAATAAAGTACATGTGCACTCTATTTCTACATGAAATATCTAATCTAATTCTCATGAAAAGCTTGTGAGCTAGGTTCTATTATTCATATTTCTCATAAGACAATTTGAAGGATTTGTCCTAGATCACATTAGTTAATGTAGAGTCTAAACCCAGAAGAATAATACTAAAACTTTTATAGCATTTACTGTGTATCAGGCATTGTTCTGAGAACTTGAGAGACCCATTTAATTTAATCCTCAGGAGAAGAGTCTGAGGCCCAAAGTTCCATGATTCACAGTTGGCAGTGTGGCTCCAGAGTCTGTGCTCTCAGCCACCACTGTGTGCTTCCTGTTCGATCTCTAGAGCCTCTGGATGAATTAAAGAAATACTGAGGTTTAATGTTTTGGGATCCTGGCTTAGCTCTGCATAACACATATAGCCAAATACAAATAGTTAAGAAAGAAAAATTGAATTCTCAAATGTTCTGCAAGTAAAAATAATAAAATGAAATCTTAAGGTGCTAAAATTCTTATTTCTATGTCATTCTCTTGACTTCTTCTTCAAAAAATAGCTGTCTTGCTTCATACTGCCTAAAAATATTTTAGAAATGGTAATATATTCATCTTCAAGAAATTTCTGAAGAGACCATTGTAATTCACTATGATATTCCATTATCACATTGGAGAAGGTTTGGTCAAAACCAAAGAGAAAAGCGAATGGTTATAAAATTGGTTTGATATAAAATATCACATATGTTTCAATTGATTCTGTTATAAGGACAAGAAGAAATAGGACAAGCAGGACACACGTATAACAATAGAAATGACTAGATAATTAGCTACTTAAAAGTAGTTCCAACAATAATAAAAAAAACTTTAAAGATTTCATGCAATTTTTTTTCTTTCATATTCATATCTGGAACTTTTTGTCATACGGAGCAGATGAGCTATTAATGGACATAAGAATATTCTTTATGAATATCTTTAGAAAAAATTTGTGGCCGATTCTGTACAAAAATAGAAATAAGTACTTAGCCACTATAGGTGTAAAATTTATAGCTATGTGCAATTGTTTATTAGGTATTACATATATTAATATGTATTATGTTAAATATTATACATTAATATAAATTAAATATTTATTGAGACTGATGGGTAAACCAAGTTTATTAGACATGATGATCCTTGTCTTGTGAACTATATTTCAATATAGCAATAAGTCACAAGGGATAGTTTACAAAGGAAAAGGATAGTTTAGAGGAAAGCAGGATTTTAAATGGCAATAACCAATTAACTTTCTATTATACAGAGAATGCCCATAATTACATGTGAAAAATTGTTTTTAAAACAGTATCATATTAAAAAAGAAAGTAGATTTTAAAACAATCTAACTGGGCAATCATTGAGATACGTGATAGAAAAAACCCATTGTTCTCATTTACAGAAAATGTAGAGAAAACTAAATTTCTCCACCTTGTTCTCATTTACAGAAAATGTAGAAAAAGCTAAATTTCTTCAATATGGATATTGTAAAAAAATAAAGAAAAATAGCAGCAGACATAATTTACTGACTGTCATTTTGAACCTTATTGACCAAGAATTGCAAAGCACATACTCAAAAAAAAGAGTCTTCTTAGAAAAAACAAAAAATATAAAAGAATAAAAAAGAGAAAAAATTAGATGAAGCAATGCAGAGGTCTAAACAATAAAATCTGAAAATTACAAAGTTTAAGCCTAATTTTGCTATGCATGCGATTGTTCACAAGGGGAATAGACTTTTCAATTCAACTGTTTTCTCAATTATAAAGTTTGTTCTAGAATATGAACATTATAATTCCTACGAGGACTCTTGTGCAAAAGCACTTTAATACATTAACTTATTATTACTCTAAAATAAAGTGCTCTACAGAGAGAGTTAACCAAATTTGTGGGAGTAAAGGATTTAAAAAAAAAAAAAAAAAGTTATTTTCATCAAGTTATTACCCTTGTGTCTGGTGCAGTCCTGGTACACAATAGGCACAACAGCCTCAATACACAATAGTCCCAATACACGATGTATGAATTGTGTCCCCCGAAAAAAAGATACATTGAGATTCTAAGTCCCAGTATCTCATAATGTGACCTTATCTGGAAACAGGGTCACTGCAGATGTAACTGGTTAAGATGCAGTCATACTGGAGTAGATAGGACCCCTGATTCAATATAATTGGTGCTGCCCAGATGAAGACGGAGACACATAGGGAAAACACCATGTGATGACAAAGTTTAGAGTTATGCAGCTGCCAATCAAGAAATGCCAAATATTGGCTGCAAACCACCAGAAGATAGGAAAAGAGATAGAAGAATTCCCATACAGATTTCAGAGGAGCACGGCCCTGCCAGCACTTTGATTTTGGACTTCTAGCCTCCAGAACTATGAGACAATACATTTCTGTTGTTTTAAGCCCCCAGTTTGTGGTAGGCTGTTACAGAAGCCCCAGGACACTAATATAAGCACTATATAAATTATATCTCTCTTCCTGAGCTCCAGTTCTGGAAAATGAGAATAATCCTCTGTAACATTCTTAGGAAGATTAAATAAGGTGATATATCTAAAGTGCCTGGTACATACTAGCCACTGAGTAAATGTTAGTCATAATCTCTCTCTCCTCCATATAATGTTGGAATAAAGGTTAAATAAGAGGGGGTACATAAAGTGCTTTTATTTTACATACTATGCATTTTATTAGACTGAAATCACCCACAACTTAGGCATGCCATGAAAGGCTCAAAAGAGCCCCATCTGAGAGGCAGTTATTGAGACACCTGGAGCCTAAGAAGCTAACTTAAAATGGGTTAGGGCTGAGTTCTGTGGGATCAGAGCCTTTGCCCTTAACTGCAAAAGACTTGGTGAAATATAATCCCTCTCAGATCCCTAAAAATTCCCATCAAGCATCAGAGAAGGCAGCCTCACATGTGTTTCACAGAACAGTTCTTCGAGAACTTGCCCTGAATGAGGAAAGCATTAAACTTGAAAGAGCAAAATCACATTCTATTGGAAAGGAAGTAGGTGAAAGAGGAAGGACAAAAACACCTATTAGTTATACTTGCTGCTTCAATGAACATGAGGCAGAACTAACAGTTCATGTGAGATGTCCCAAACTGGAATCAGCGGTAACAACTACCAAGCAAAGTCAATACTAAGTTCAGAGGAAAACCAGGATCCAGCCCCAGATTGATCAGTTGCAATTTCAGAAGCACCACTAGGAAACTGTTACATTCATACCATGGAATACTACTCAGCAACAAACAAAACTATTGATGCATACAGCCACTATGAAAATACTAAGATTCCTCAAGAAATTAAAAATAGAACTACATATGATCCAGCAACTCTACTTCTGGGTATTTATCCAAAGGAAGGAAAAAGAAAATCTCACTGACAAAAAGATATCTGCACCCCCAGGTTTATTGCAGCATGATTTATAATAGCCAAGACATGGAAATGACCCATTTCTATGGACAGATAAGTGGATAAAGAAAATGTGACATGCATATGAGTGTATAGACACACACAAACACACACAATGGAATGTTACTCAAACTTTAAAAAGAAAGAAAATTTTGCCATTTGCGATATGAATTGAACTTGAAGGCATAATACTAAGTTAAACAAGTCAGATGGAAAGACAAATACCATACAATTTCACCTATATGTGGAATCTAAAACAAAACAAAACAACAAAAACCCAAGCTCATAGATACAGAGACAAATTGGTGGTTACCAGAGGTAGAGGATGAGGGGTGGGTGAAATATATAAAGGGGATCAAAAGGTAAAAACTTCCAGTTGTAAAATAAGTCCTGAGGATATAATGTACAGCATGGTGACTATAGTTAATACTGTATTGCATAGTTGAAAATTGCCTAGAGTAAATCTTAAAAATTCTCACCATGAGAAAAAATATAATTTGTAACTATGTATGGTGATGGATGTTAACCAGACTATAATAGTAATTTTGCGATATATACATATATTGAATCATTATGTTGTACACCTGAAACTAATACATGTTATATGTCAATTATATATGAATGAAAAGATATATGATACATAAAAATTGGATTATTCTCAAATGCTGAGTGAAAATGTCCCATACTGTATGATTATATTTGTATGACAGTCTTAAAAAGATAAAACTATAGTGGTTGATGACAGATTAGTGGTTGACAAGGGTTGAGGATAGGGGAAGATGTGACTACATAGTGATAGCACAAAGGAGTTTTGGAGTGGTGGACCTGTATCCTAATTACGGTGGTAGCTACATATATATACAGATACACACACACACACACACACACACACACACACACACACACACATACACACAGATATAGATATGTGTGTGTGTATGTATATATATGTATGTATGTATATATATGCATGTGTGAAAATTCATTGAACTGTTTATCGAAAAAGGACATTTTTAATGTATGTTAACTTCTGAAATAAAATGTTTAAAAACTGGATGTGGTGGGGAAGCACCACCACCAGGACTCAGAATTCCCAGAAGGCACAAAGGCTGTTTGATTCTACTCTGCTGGTGGCTTAGTCCACCTTGAGTAAGCTTCAGCAATCTGCAAGATGGGAAGAAAAAAGAGATTGTTTTCATGTAAGAAAAAAGCAAGAATTACTTTTGAGAAGAAGGAGAATAGAGGTGAAAAAAATCCAGGCATCTGAGAAAATGCTTCTGAAACCTGAAGAGGCAGCCAGCCGTCAGATACCCAGTCTTTGGTTCTTCCTGTTTGAGTGCTTTAATACAGAAGAAAGGGCAATTTTCTCCCCACATAAAGGAAGAGTTACTCTGTGCCAAGTCTCTCCTTCTTTAGTCCTCTCAGCTAACTCAGCTAAAGATGGAAAGCAAAGCCATCACAGGTACTGCTAGCTGTGCACCCCAAAGCACATCTTTAAACTATTTTAAAGTAAAGAAAATTCTTTCCTTAGTTGCTATTCCAAATGGAAAGATGACCCCCAATAATAGTCAAATAAGTCCAAAAACAAACTCAGAATTCTGCCTGTCAGTTTTGGTGTTGATGACTGGCTTTGTGGTGTGTCTTGTAGGGCTTTGAAAAGACTTAGAGGCTCAGACTTTCTAGAACATCTGGAAGTGGCTGCCCTCCTGAAGAGGGAATCACACAATGTGGAGGCCCCAGCTGAGAACACACAGAACGGCCGCAACAGCCAAGGAAGAATTAGCCATGAGACACAGAAAACCATCCCTTCCACCTTTCCTCTTCTCTCCTCCCATAGCACAACACCAGGGGAGATAGAGACCGAAGGGTGGATGGGCGGGGACAGAGCAGACCCCTCCCTTTATCACCGCAGGTAGGGATCCTTAGGGCTATGAATCAACCCTGAACTGGCAAGGGGAGGCGGAGCAGTTCAGTTCTAAATCAGATTGGTCCCGATTTTAATAACCGAAAGTGAATAGACTGCTGTTTCGGATATCAAGGGACAAAACGGTGAGTCAACAGAACATGGTTTAAAGCCATGATTGAATAAAAATAAAACCTTTTCATGTTTGCACCCCACAGAGCACAGAAGCACTTCACAGAACACAGAGGTATAGAACCTGACAGAGGAACTCCTGTATAATGCAGCAACCAGTCTCCAGGAAAGAGGGGCACGTTCGTGCAGTCCAGCTGGGCACGGCAGAGTCAGAGTAGCCAGTGGGAGATGAGGCACACGGAGGCTCAGAGGAAAGACTGGGAAATGTTGCCTTTGTTCCAAATGTAAGAAGCAGCCCCCGAAGCTACTAAAGCCAGCTTAACAACTTGACATTCTAAGAAGCCAGTTCTGATAGTGAGCTATAATGTGGGCCAGGAGGACACTGGGCTGAAAGTCTGAGTCCAGTTTGGGTCACCTAGTTCTTTGTTGCTCCCCCAATCTAACCTCTATGGAGAGAGGTCAAGGACAAAATAGAATCCAGATGGACAAAGAAGAGGGTTGCTTTAGTAGGGATAAAGAACTGGTATGAGATGTGAAAGATTTAAAGTTACTTTTAAATTATTTGACTCATACTTTAATCATTTGATTAGTAGAGCAATGACTGGAGTTCTGCTTGGGAAGTGAACTATGAAAAACAAAATAGACCAAGTTAGGTTCAGGTAAGGAAAACCTAGAATATGTGGCTTAAACTATATATTCTCTATGCCATATGAGAGTATAGAAGGAAAACTAGTCTTTGAAACTCAAATACGGCTCATCTTCCTGAACAGCAACATAACTGCCAGTTTTGAAATTCAAATCCTAATTAGTAATAAGAAGACACTTTATCTGGGGACTGCCCCACAACCACCTCATACAAGTATCTCTAGAACTTAATGTAATGATGGGCAACTACATGAAGATGAAATCTGGAGTGCTGCCTATATGCATAATTCTTGAAGAAATAGCTATTAATACTGACAAACTGAACATAGAAAGTTTGAAGAGGAATGATAAGATGATGATTGGTGTAAGATGTGCTGAGGTGAATTAGCAGAGTTTACAATCAGATATCAAGCATGAAAAGAGAGAGAAAACTGGGTTATAGGTTTTGAGGAGTAAATGGGGTAACGGCCATTACATTAATAGAAGGAGAGAGAATGAGAGAAGCTCCAGAGAGAAGAGAGATGAGTTTGATTTTAAACATACTGAAACAAGGGTGCATACGAGATAGTCACAAATACTTAGAAATAAGAGGCTGGAGGCAGGGAGCTTTCTCCTTCCCACCAACCCTCCAAAGCACTGGAGGCTGGGTTTTCTGGGTTCCTATGCCAGAAAGAAGAACTAAGCCCCAGCTTTAGCACATACAGTGGCTACAAGAAACAAACAACAAAACTTTTTCACATTGAGTGATCAAACTCCCCAAGAGTTGGCAGTATCTCCATGCATTAAAGAGCAAAGACCTAGCCTAAGTAAAGGCTGAACCAATAGCGACTATAGTTGCTCTAAAGTTTGTGACAAGCAGTAATAAAAATGTCAGATGCCACATGGATAAAAAACTTGGTGCATAAGAAACACATGTTCTTTAACAATCTGCCACTGGGTGAACAAAAACCAGCTGAAATCAAGCTAAAGGCAGCCAAGAACACACCACTGAAGTCATTATGGAGCACTACCAAGATCAGCTTGGGAGCAGTAGAGTTGCAATTCTTATTCTGCCAGAGCTGGGGTGTGGGTGGGTGTATGGAGGCAGGGATAGAGTGTGCTGGAAACTGGTAATAAGGGGGAAAATATTCACTTTAAGTTAATATATTGAGTGACAAGGCAAAGAAAAGAAGATCACAGCCCTTTCTAAAGCATTGTCTTTAGGATTACTTTTGGGGTAGTTTCATTTGGTCAGCTATCTTTATCTTCCATGAACAGAGGCAATAAACTCCTAAAAAAGCTCTTTCCCAGGTACCCTCAAGAGCAGGTACAGGAGTGGCCCCTGTTCTGCATGGGATACATGCTAAGACACCCAGTGGATGCCTGAAACCACTGATAGTACCAAACCTTATATACACAATGTTTTTTTCCTATACATACATAATTCATAAATTAGACATTGTAAGAGAACAATAACTAATCACAAAATAGAACAAGTATAACAACATACCATAGTAAAGATTATGTGATTATGATCTCTCTCTTTTTGATAACTAATCTGACAATTGACAATCTAAATAATCCAGAAGGTTGCTAAGTGACTGACCTGTTCCAAGTATACAGCATGGATACTCTGGACAAAGGGATGATTTATGTTCTGGGCAGGATGGCATCACCCTACTCAGAAAGGTGCACCATTTAAAATTTATGAATTGTTTATTTCTGGAGTTTTCCATTTAATATTTTTCAGAACACAGTTGACTGCAGATAACAGAAAGCATGGAAAGCAAAACTACGGATAAGAAGGGGACTACAATACCAGCATCTTTCAGAGAAAAGTGTGCTTACTCCATCAGGGACTGAGTCCAGAGTGCCATACTTTAAGGGGTGACAATTCTAAGCACCTGAAATCACACGTGCATTGCAAGGGACAAGCACGCTCAGTTACACAGATAAAATAGGCGAAGCGTATGTGTACACAAGTAGAAAGAACAAGGGCTAATTCATCGGAACACACAGTACAACAAATGTCATATTATTGTGATAAATTTAAAATTTATGACCATTTAGGCTCAGTTTTCCATGTGAAAATAGAAATGATAATACCTCTCTTAAAGGGTTGTTTTAAGAGTTACATGAAAATAAAATTTTGTTCAGAAGACCAGTTGAATAAATTGAATCTAATGTTAAAAAAAGAACTGTGAAGTATTTAAGCTGCAACTCCCTATATAACCTGAGCAAATTAACAGCTCTGTGCCCCATTTTTTTCACCTGAAAAAAAAATAGATCTAGTAGGAGAAACTTGTTTTTAGGTTTATTTAAGATCAAATTAGGGAACATGAGTTATGTTCTTATAAGATGCCAGGCACATAGTACATGTTCATTGAACTTTCATTGTCATTTTCAATTAGAGAAGTAGTTAAGGAAGTTCCTTAAAACTTTTTTACCCACCTAGTTTACTAACTCTGCCTCAGAAAAATAAAAATTTGCTTTGTTATTTTTGTGTTTTTATTTTAGAAGATGTCTGGATTTGTGTAATTATCAGCAAATAAGTTCATTAAAATGTGAACATAACTATCAAGCCATCCAAACACCTACACAGGTCTTTTTCCTTCCTAAAGCTAGAAAATCAAGCCCAAATTGAATTTAATTGAGGGGAGGGGTAGTACGAAGACAGCTTTTGGAGTACCTACTCCAGGTAGGCATCATGTAGATACTGGGATATAGCCAGGACTGACATGTAGGCAGTGTATCCAGAAACAAATATGTAAAGATGTTGAAGTCATTTCACCAGTTGATAAATATCAACTCTCTTAAGCTCCTCAGTAACTCCCTTCCTTTTCCACCAGGTACGCTGCCTCGTTATCCAGCAGCAGAAAGATTTATTCCTAGTTAAAGGATGATTTTTCAAAACAAGGTACAATCATGACTCTCATGCAGGTATAATATTAATGGAATCAAAGATTGATTTTACTCATAAATTAATGAGAAAACTGGAAATGCTGTCACAAACACCCAAAGTTCTCCAGAATCACAAGCCCAGACCACCACGCAAATACATAAACTCATTAGAAATGTCAAAACGAATTTGCTTAAGGGGTGCAAAATGGTTTCTTCCACAATGGAGTGGGAAATTAATTGAAGATCTAGGGCACAAAAACTTTTACTTTTTTATAGAAAAGAATTATTTGTATTATATCAATATTGTTAACCTCCGTAATGTTAACGATATCTAGTTATCTCTATAGAGTTATAAAATAATTCAAAGACCATTAAAAGCACAAACCCCATAGAATTAGGTAACTGAAAGATATGCTCTAAACAATGCACAATTTTCCACTAAATGCAGCCTGGCAATCTCTTAGTCCAATTCAAAGTTTTTCAATTTTTTTTTTGTATAGTTTTTCCACCGTGATCAAGAATGATCCCAAAGGAAAATAATTTGTATAAAGCTGGTCTCATTAGGTTTGGCCTCCTCATTTGCATAGGTGCAGCAACAGACTTTCTAAAATTTCTTTGGAAATCTAAAGCTCTACCATACTGAACAATCACAAAGTAAAGTTCTGTTGGGAAGTTTCCATTAGGAATTTCAGATTGGACTTTTTTAATTTTCTAGCATTTGCCTTCCCAAGGCTAGAAAACTAAGCCCAAAAAACTTCACCAAATTTCACCTGTTTTACCTATAAATGTGGGTGAATCCTTCTTTCTTCAAGGTCCCTGGTCTCCAAGAAGGTGGCTTTCCTCATCACTCGTAAGACTGAATCTGAGAGCCAGCTTCCGGGCCAGCCTTCCTAAGAGACTTTTGTAAGCATTGACTCCATAGGAAAGACCTAAGTGAAGTAAAATAAGTCAATTTTATTTCCTTAAAAGTGACAATCATACTTGATTAAATGAGAACCGTTCTCAAAGAAGACATTTTAAATGAGGTTTTGGTTGTATACCTTATTTTTCTAATATCTTCTGACACAAAGGAGATCAGATTATTATTTAACTTATGTAAATAACTGTATTGTCATGAACTTTAAGGAGACTTAAGAAGAGTTTCTGATTTCCAGTGGAGGTAAAAGGGAAAGGGCTAGTGAGAATCAGATATCATTTGAAAATGCTTCAATTTTTTGTTTAAAATAGCAGTGTCTCCTAAATTGTTATTGGTTACAGATAGCTTAATTTAAAAAAAAAAAAAAAAAGAGCTTGCTTACATATCTAGAAGGGAAAGCATTAGGGAAACATCAACAGTATTCCAAACAAATATCTATAATAAAAACATCCTCATCAGTTTATTCAGTCCTATGTAATTAAATTGCATTCTGCTAGATCTTGAGTTAGCAGACTCAGGAAGCCGTCTGCTTCTTGACTAGAGGATTTGAAATTCTAGACTGGCAATAAATGCTTTCTGTACCCAAGAGTCTATTCTTAGAAGAGTCAATAGTATGAAGTACCTGGTACACTGTGGTGCTGAGATAATCCTTGTTTGTTGAAGACACAAACTCTGCTCACTCAGGTGAAAATTAGAGTAAAACAATAACTATATGTAGATGACAAATGTGAAGTAGGTATGGTTATTTATTACCAATAATTTTCAAATGTGAAAGATCTGATGAAAGTTTAAAATAGAGTGACAGAGAAGAAAATGTGATTGTTTCTGTGGCACATGAAATGATAAACAATAAATCCATTATGAAAAAAATAGTTTTTTAGACAAACTGTCTGTAAGGATAATAATTAACTCTATTTTCAAATGTTACATCTGATTTATAAATGCATGAATATTACTTTGATAGAGGAGGAAATCTTGAGATATACAATAATCTCGAGACATTACATACATAAAGAATATAGCAAAAATATCAAGTAAAGAAATTCATTAATTCAGAGTAAGGTATAGACATCAGTATTGATATAAAACTCTATGGGTAAGTCTGATACACATCTCCAATTCAGAATCACTGGCCTAGAAGATGCTAGATTCAAATTAAAGAAGCTTATTATCAAAAAGACAGGAGATAAGCATTGGCAAGGATGTGGAGAAAAGGGAACCCTTAAGCACTTAAGTTGATTGGAATATAAATTGGTGCAAACACTATGAGTATGGAGGTTCTTCTAAAAATCAAAAATAGAACTATCATATGATTCAGCAATTCTACTTCTGGGTATATACCCAAAAGAAGTGAAATTACTATCTCAATGAGATATATACCCTCTCACGTTTCTCACAGCATTATTCACACTAGCCAAGACATGAAAAAAATATACATGTTTATTGATGGATGAATGAGTAAAGAAAATGTGATATATAAATACAATGGAGTATTATCCAGCCATAAAAGAAGGAAATCCTGCCATTTGAAAAAACATGGATAAATCTTGAAGGTATTGTGCTAAGTGAAATATCTTAGAGAAAAGCAAATGCTATATGATCTCAAATATATGTGGAATGTAAAAAAATGCTGAACTTATAGAAATGCAGATGCCAGGAGCTAGGAGGTGGGGGAAATGGGAGAGATGTTAGTCAAAGAATACAAACTTTTAGTTATAAGATGAATAAGTTCTGGGATCTAATATACAGCATGATGACAATAGTTAAGAATAAACACTATATTGTATGCTTGAGAGTAGCTAAGAGACTAGATCTGGAATGTTCTCACTACAAAATAAAGAGCTATGTGAGGATAAATGTATTATCTAAATTTATTGTGATAATCATTTTGTAATACCTATATATCAAATTGTCACATTATATATCTTAAACTTACACAACATTTTATGTCAGTTATATCTCAATAAAGCCAGGGGGAAAAAGAATCTTGTTCCAAGTAAGCATTAAAATAACAACTGACTAATAATACTGTGCTGTTGTTGCCTAATATTATCAAGCAAACTATCACCAGGAGTCTGATCATTATCCATATTATGTCCAACCTCTAAGAACTTCCTTTGAAAATAGATAATATCTGAACTATTTATATTAATACATTTCTTGTATTCAAATGTAACCTAGGGAAATTTTGGCATGCCTCTGATTTGATAACTCATTAAATGAACCCAATTATTTCTAGCATCATTTTATAAGAATAAATCATTGTAATTTTTTCAGAGATCTTCTGCAAAATTTCAAAGATGGTTTCAAGTGTTAAAGATATCTTGAAAGGTTTTTTTTTTAATGTTTGAATTTGATTTTTTGAAGGCAAAAATAAAAAAACATCATCAGAGGAAATTTGGTCACTGATTAATATGAATGCCTGATATGGGTGCCTGAGAGAAATAATATTTGATTACCCCTTAATCAAAGTGACAATAAAGCATTTAAAAATAAATATAAGGACAGCACAACTAAAATGAACTTCAGTTCTTTCATGAGATAGGAAGCTTTGTTTTTCATAAGACGTTTTTTCTTTGAATAATCTCAGTGGAAGACCTCCACAACTATTTAAGGATAATTTTTAAAAAGAGAAAAGGAAAATTGATTCTCACATAGACCTAAAACAAACACCTGCCAAATATTTTACTTAATTCATCGATAAATTAATAAGGGAACCAGAAAAGGTGTTACATCGATTGAGAAAATAATTTAGCTAAGCGGGATCAGGCCTGGTTAGTACTTGGATAAGAGACCACCTAGGAAGACCAGGTGCTGTAGGTGTAAAAAAATAAAAAATAAGGGATTGTAAACTGACAAGGTTCTTGCAATCTGTGAGGTCAACCAAAGGTTTCCTCGCCTAAAAAAAAAAAAAAAAGAATTCAAAAACCACACAAATAGATAAGCCCATCAGATATGTTAAGATTAATTTGGTTAATAGGTATAACACTGGCTTCTTCCACAGTGGGGACAAAAAGTCATTTGAACATCCACAATATTTTTAGCACATCTATAGACAAGAATTATTTGCATTACTATTAGTTTTCTACAAGTTAACTTCTCCCTCTACAGAGTTGTAGGATAGCTCCAAGATGACTGATCCAAACTCTATAGAATCAGAAAGCCTAGAAGAATGTACTCTACACCATGCATAGAGTTCCACTGAAGGCACCTTGTAATCTTTTGGTCCATTTAAAAGTCTTTTACAATTTCTCCTTCACCCTGACACAGCAGGAGGCCTCCAGGGCCTTATTCTATCAGCTTGGCAGGCTTGTTAATGTTTACAATCGCATGTTAAATATTTTTATGATCGCTCCTGTAAACAACAGAGAAAAAGACAGTTTCTGTTCCTGATAAATTCTTAGTCCAATGGTAAAGACAGACCAGTAAACATAATAGAGATAAGCTTACAGTGCTTGTAGGAGGAGGCAGTAAACCAAACTTCAAGGTCAGGAAAAGCTTTCTGGAACAACAGTTGGAATTAGCAAAGAGATAGGAAAAGGTGGACATGAAGGGAACAAGAAGGAAAAAAGGGGCTTCTGTGGCAGACATATCATGAGCCATACCTGGAGGCAAATTAGAGCGTGGTGAATTCAAAGAACTGCTCATTCATTTAGGATTTGGAGGGAAAAATAAATGTTTACCACCATTCTTGACATGGCAGAATAGAAAACTCCTGAATAGCAGTAGTACCCTCACTGCTTTAGAAAATTTTAAGAAAAATACATAGTGAATATACAACAGGCAAAATGTGTAAGGACAGTGTTATAAATAATTCTCAGTCAATTCTAAAAATGGCTTGCAGCCATTTTAAATATTGCCTAGGAATTATTTGTAATGCCTGATATAACATTGTGTGATAACATAAGCACACACAATTGAGGGTTTGTTAAAAATGAATCCCAATTTAAAAGCTAGGCAAAGCGTGCCAAGACCAGAAAAGAAAAAGGATTTTTATCAGGAGCATCTTATTCAAGTAAAAGTTAGGAAAAACACTCAGACTTAAAAAATTAAAACTTACCATTTCCCAGAGTTCATAAATTCTTAACTAGAGGGTTATCTCTTCTTGTGAGTGGTTTCCATATTCAACATAGCATTCGATTTTTAGATTGATGAGAAGGGTTATTGGTCTAAATGCCACTTATTGGCACATATGTCCCCAGCCTATCTTAACTTTAAAATTACATCTGGAAAAATGAGATTATAACCAGAGCTGCCAGATGGCTTCAACAGTAAAGAACTCTTTATAAAAAGAGCAGTTACCATTTATTTACTATGTACCAGGCACTATAAGAGCATTATTCATTTAATCTTAATACAACCTTACGTGCTATATAGTAAATTATCATGTACATTTTATAGACAAATAAAATAAAAATTGAGGAGATTAAGTAACTTGTCTACGTTTTTCATATGTTACAACATTTGAAATGTAAGTAGAGGAACTGAGATTCCAAACCAAATTTATCAGTTCCAGAGCCTACGGTCTTAAAAACGTAGAACTTCTAGAGAAAAATGTAGCTCCTCCAAGAACTTTTAAATTGTGACATTTATTAATAGTGTCTGAGTTTTTAAGAGGGGCCTGTGTTATCTGGCAAGTTAGCCTCTGGGCCAAAACCAGGCTTGTCTTTAACATTTGTAGGGCCTTGGACAAGAACACAAACGAAAGTCCATCATATATCTAAATATTAAAAGTAATAAATCAATCTAACAAGCTGTTAAACAAAATATGTTCCATACTCTTGCCTTGTTAAACATACTTTATGATGACTGGAAGGCTAGGTTCAAATTTAGAATCCCTCAGCTCACAGTATGGCACCCTGACTTTTCCCAACCTCCCCTCCACATACATTCCTCTAAGCCCTGGCTCTGTCCCACACTGCAGGGGCCTGGCATGCACATATGTGGTCACTTCATCCCACATATTCAAGCTCCATCTGCAACCCCCACACAGCTGTCTCTTGGCCATTGATGGTAAGGTCAACCTCCAGAATATGAATTTAGGGAAAAGTTCTACACAAATCCTGGAAGCAAGCTCAGTTCCTTTGGGCAGGAGATTCTATGGACCCAAGCACGGTCTAGAACATACTATTCAAAGCAGTTTTGAACCCTTGCTGATCTTTAAACTGTAATAGCCTGCATCAAGTACAGATAGTGAAAATAAGCATTCAGAACCTTTCGTAGCAATTTGACATTAGTTCAACTTCTAAGGGCAAGAAGGGTGTGTGCGTTCTACCCACAGAAAAGCTCTGTCTTTGCCTAGAATGCGGGGGAGAAGAGGGGCCTGGTGGACACATCCCTTTGGCCCACTCATCCTCTGTGGGGAAGGGCACAGCCTAGGGAGGGCCTGAGCCAGCTCTCTAAAGCGTGGGCTTCTAAAAAGGGATTTCTCTTACCCAGTTCTAAGGCAGGTCTGACAATTATGCTCATTCCGATTTTTCAGTCTTACTTTAAATATCTGCATATCTTTGAGGCCTTGCTCTCTGAAGAAGCTGCTAGAACTCTGAATGTAAACTCTGCTGTCAAGTGTGTGGGATTTGGGGATCTCACATGACAATAAACAGATGTATAACTAATAAATGACTAAGGGAAACTGCTAAACCTCTAGAACTGCTGCTACCATCAATCTACTGATTAGCTCCAGCAGGACAAACAGGTCAAAGCCAATAAAATTCAGCTCCTATTAATTCAGCACTACTTTGATAGATCAATGGAAAGATTTTAAATTGCCTATTTTCTTTTTTGCCCCAAAACTTCAATTCCTGCTGAAGATACATTCCCTAGCCCATTTTTTCCCCTATGCCTATTGATAAGGAGATTATTAAATGAAAGGAAAGAATTTGAGATCTGTTTCAAAGAAAATGAATTTTTGAAAAACTAAAACAAATATAATTCAAAATACTATTTGCAATCATCTTGATTTATTGCCTAAAGGTGTGGGCCAGGAAGAAATTGTTTTTAAAATGACTTGGGATAAGGAATAAGATTTGCCTTTATGATTTTTTTCACTTCATAATTCTATTTGTTCAACCTTTAAAATGTACATCTTTCTCTGTTTGCCCACCTTCTCCCTTTATACATCCCCCTTAATACATACATATATGCACCAACACCAATATACCAACAGCCAATAAAAATTGTAGTTCTTTTTTTAAAAACATTATATTTAACAATTAAATAATTTAGCAAATGCCTATTTTTGATATAGATCATATAATAAAAGCTATACATTTAAAATAATAAATGCCTAGCTACAGTTGTTATTTTTATAAAAATATCGGGCATTTGATTCTAGTACAGTTTTTAGAATTTTTTCTATTAAAATTCAAAATGTGATGCTTCAGATTTTATTCAAGCAAGCAACAAAGAAAGTAAAATGAATGAAGAATATTGCCAGTGCCTTCCTTAAAAAGAATTTCTCTCTATCTCTTCCATAGCACATACACATTGTATAACAAACTGATTCCCTTTCCTTTGAGGCCCGGGTTTTGTTCAGCAGCAAAGATCACTATCAACTTTACATGAAGGTTAAATTAAAGATTGTAAACCAACAAGTTTAATATCACACTTAAAATTACATAGATAGTGTTTGGTAACGCCAATACCTTAGTGAAATACAAGGTCCCTTAAGTACATATTCAGTGTTAACCCTGGAATAGTCTGTCAACAATAACCCTTTTTGCTCAAACAGTAACTCGATCCTTAGGGGCACGAAATGACTTAGGTATGTTTTCCTGAGCCTCTCTTTGTATTCACTTATTTTAGGCAGGTATTTTTTCCTTCCTCTAAATAAGAAATTATAAATTTTAGTGTGCATAAGAATCATTTAGAATAATTTTTAGATGTGTATTTCTGGGGCAAACCCCTAGAGATTTTGATTCAGTGGACTGAGATCTTGCCAGGAATCTGCATTTTTAACAGGTATTCCAGGTAATTCCAAGGCAGTTGTTCTGTGGAATAGCCTTCAAGAAACACTGTATTAGAACCATGAATATTTCGAGTACTGAATGGATCAACTAGTACTTACTGGCAATTCGAGCTCATTTTATTTTGAAGAGCAAGGCATCAAGGCAGGAAAAAGTATCACATCACAGACTGATACACAAACCAATAAATATTATATAAATTGATTAGATAATAATATAGCCAAAGTTGTCAAAGTAAATTCAGATTCATATCTCACATAAGAACTTTTCATTAACTTAAGTTATCAAAATTTAGAAATAAAGTAAGATGACTCTATGTCATTTCAACCCTATTGTTTAACAGGCTCACCCAAGAAATATTTGATTATATAAGGGAAAGTATTTGCTATTTAATATTTAATTAGAGCCTAGATATTGTAAGATTACATGTAAACTCATAGATGTCTACCCATAAGAAAGATAATCCCAATAGTTAGAGCGTGTTGCCCTGTTAGGCAGTAACCAGCTTTGCATCTCTGAGGAAATTTATTCGGATAAACTTTTACCTGACTGACTATAAATCTTCATTTCTCAAATTCCCTTTTGAGCCCATCTTAGCATCTTACTGGCTCCTTCATTAAGCAATGGGTTAAATAAGAGCATTAACATGTATTCATTTTATATGAATTTGCATGAGAGTCATGTTTTTTTGATTTTTAGAGAATTGTGCTTTGGCAGTTAGGGAGATTCTACTGAGATGCTCAAATGCACTTACCTGCCAAAGCCAATTAAACCACCTTGGTCAAGAAGCACAATTTCTTGCACTGTTTAAGCCCAGGACCATATTTTCTTGGCTCCCAGAGTGAATCTCAAGCAGCAGGAGACTCTTGCTGATTCTGCATTTCTCTTTTTAGCTTCCTGCCTGTGTTTTTGTTTTGTTTCTGGTTCTTGGTCACATTCAGTTCTGACTCTAGTTTGTGCACAGTCAGTACATTATTTCCCATTGGTGGTAGCAATGGGGATCTGGTTTTATGTTTCAACAGTATGGTTATCTGTGTCAAAATGATGGACATCTATCCTCTGTCCGGGGAGAGACAAGAGAGAATATTTTTGTCTGTCTCTTTATGTGCTCACATCAATTAAGGAAATATTTTGTAGACATTAAAAAAACCAGCTTTTGGAGACTGAAACTCGTCAGTTTTGTTTTTCTTTTTACTTTGACTTGTGCCTCATAGTATAAGTACGTATCTGTGTGTATAATTGAGAAAAGCCTTATCTTCTCGCTGTGCAAATTTGAACTAGTGTCTTACCTCCAAAGAGTATCAACAAATTAGATGACAAATCTCAATTTATTTTGTGTTGGGCTCTATTTGTGTTGGTTTATAGAGATAAAGCTTATATAAGTGAACATTGCTAAAATTCCCCAGAAAATAAACTGAATTTTAAGTGTAATAGGCCTTATAAAACAAAACAAATAAACTACTACCCCAGAAACATATGTATGTAAGAATCCAAGTTTGTATAATCAACTTAAACCATTGGATAAATAAGATTGGTTGATAGTTTTGGTTAAAAAACAGAGATACATATTTCATGTGATTATATCAATGTTCAGTATAGGAATATATGTTTTTTTAAAAATTTGACCTTATTTTCATGAATTTATAAAATTTCTTATACTGGTTTATTGATCAAATAAGCTAACACTACTCACATTATTTTTAAGATTATGAAAAATATAAAATTATCTTCAACTAAAATAAATTATAATAAATTCTAATTCTGATAACTTTTGTGATGTAAATAGAAATTATGTTCTATAAAGTTTCAGCTCAAACATAACTTCCTAGAACCTTTAGTTAACTAAAAATCTTGGACTAATTTTAGATACAGTTAATTATTGGATAATTCTCAGATACCTGGACAATATCTAAGTAAAACAGTATAATGAAACCCAAGCACAGGTTTAATATGTTTACCTTTGCTTCTTTAATATACTATAAGGTGGTTATAATTTTGGATCATGTTATTGAATGTGCCCATTTTGCCACTTTAAGAATATGTAAAACTGATATGTGTACTTATATGTGAACTGAGTTTGGCTAGTTTGTTTGCTAAACTGCTTGTGTGATAAGCAATTATCAATTACCTACCTCTCAGCAAATAGAAGTCAGTTCATTTGATAAAAATTATATTTAGTATGGTAATTGGAATTCTATCAGGGTCATAAGCAGCTGAGAAATACAATTGTGTGTATAATGTAATGGGATGTGATTTTGTTTTTCCAGGAAAATGAGAATATAGTCATTGCCACTTAATGACGGGTATATATCCTAAGAAATGTGCCCTTATTCAATCTGGTCATTGTGCAAATATCACAGAGTGTACTTATACAAACCTAGGGGTCTAGCCTACTACACATCTAGACTATAGGTATAGCCTATTGCTTCTGGGCTACAAACCTGCAGCAAGTTACTGTACAAAACAACATAAGACTGAATCAAGCACAAGAGGAAATAATGCAATTAAGAGACATGGTAAACATGAAACATATGAGGTAGCTGTCAGCATACCAGAGCATACAGCAAATCTTGTTTCATAAGTAGAAAAAGTACACTCTAAATTAACTATAAAAAGTATAGTATAGTAAATACATAAACCAGTAAAACAGTCATTTATTATCATTATCAAGTATGATATAGTATACATAATTGTGTGTGTTACACTTTTATATGACTGGCAGCTCAGTAGGTTTGTTTACACCACAATCACCACAAACACGTGACTAATGCATTGCACTAGGATGTTATGATAGTTATGATATCACTAGGCAAGAGGAATTTTTCAGCTCCATTATAATCTCATGACCACCGTCATATATTTGGTCCATCATTAACCAAAATGTGTTATGTGGTGCATGACTATAGTATTGTCCTAAAGAAAAGTGTCAACTTGTTAAAATCTATCTCTAATTCTCAAATTAGTAGACCATGGTTCTGAGGATTAAAATTAAACATTTGGTAAATGATATCTGATTCTTATTAACCCTTCACATTGTATGGAATTCCATTATTTTTAATGAAAATATTTATTTGCTCTCATTACTTTTAATGAAAATATAAGTTTACACTTATTCAATGAGAATTTATCCTCTTCTTACTAAGGTATAATTGTACAAGTTAATTGTACAACCATGACCATGCTTAGAGTGTCATATTTGAGAATGATGCTTATTTGATATGGTACAACAAGCTAGCCTTTAAAGAAAAAAATTAAACTTGATGCATAGAGCCAATGTCACCAATCCCTCCAAGGAAAACTGATCCAGAACCTGTTCTATTGCTTAGAAGTTTCCAGCCTCACAGTGGTAAGGAAGGTCATTTCTTGGTAGTCAAAGCCATATAAAAAGTGGAAAATATCTATGAGATAAGATTTCACCCCTACTATAAGTGAAGTTTCATGAACGGAAGTTTTTTACTTTCTAGACTCAAGGCTGAAGAACAAATAATAGAGCCCTTTAAAAGTCCAGCCAAGCTAAGAGTCCTTCAGAAAATTTCAACAGAGAAGTTAATTTTCTCATCTTAATTTTCAAAATATTGCACACTGGAAGTGGTTTATGTGTTAATTTAGCACTCTTGCTGCACATGTGTAAATAATCAGGCCAAATTAAATGAGACTAGTCTTTGTTGTTATCAAGAATAAACTTGAGAAATTATTTATGGTCATGGTAGGAGTGGGGACAGTTAAGGAAGATTATGCAAATCTTAGGAATAAATCTTAAGAATAACTTCATGTTCTTACGGTGTCATTGTTTAAGGAATATATAAATATCTAGGAGAATGAACCCACATTTGACTTTGTTATTTAATATTTTAAATCAGAGTTTAGCTACTTTAAAATTACATGATAATTTGTAGATTCTTGTTGAGTGAAAAAGAAGTTTTCTTATTTTATAAGCCATGAACTATTTTTAAAATCTATTCACACAAATGTATTTCTGCATTCCTTTGACTACATGACAACATAAATCAATATTTCCCATTTTCTCTTTTGAATCAGGCTTAACATCTTACTGGTTTCATCATCAGTTAATGAATTAAATAAAATCTTTGACATGTGTTCATTTTACATTTATATGAGAGTCATATTTTTTTAACTTCTCTGAAAATTCTGCTTTGATACATAGAACCAGATGTGTTTTAGAATTTAGAAGTCATCAGATTTTAGAAACTGCAAAGATGTATATTTTATATAATACACATTTTTGCATTATTATAGATATAGCTAACTCCCAGCAGCATCTGGACAGCATACCATATGCAAACATCTTAATGTTTCTTCTGTGAAACATATAAATATTTATACTCGGTAAGATGAAAAACAAGATTATAAATAACCTCATGTCATTTCAGGTTTGGTTTTACCACTGAATGAGCTCAGAACAGATCAGGACTCTACCAAATGAATTGTGAAAAATTTGTCAGTTTTCAGCACTTGTTGGATTTTGGTAGGCAATTAAGGGATTCTAAACCTACAATTTTTATTACCATCTCGAACAACATTTATTCAGTTCCAGGGGACTCATGTCAAAGATAATAAGAAAAAAAAGAAGTGTGAACTCTCAGAAACCATTTATAATTTAATATCTTAGAATGCAATCCAGTGTGAGTCATTTCTTTGAGGAAAGTAATAGAGTCGGAAAATGTTAACAATCTCAAAATAATGGCTAACACTCCACAATCCATGCTTAAAAAACTTCATAATCAAGAGCCTAAGTAATCAAATTAATAACTGTAAACAAAATTGAAGAAAATGTGAAAGGTATAAATAAAAATTTCTGAAGTTTAAAATAGATAACATTTCCTATAGTAATAGTTCACAGCAAACACAAACCTCTGCATAATGTAACAAATCTTTTGCAGTCTTTAAATAAGTGCATATTTAAAAGCAATACACTCACAGAAACTCAATGCCAATATATTAATAGTGAGATTGAAAAGGGCAATGTCAAGATATGAGAAATACTCTTCAATGAATA
This sequence comes from Eidolon dupreanum, assembly GCA_028627145.1. Lineage (NCBI taxonomy): Eukaryota > Metazoa > Chordata > Mammalia > Chiroptera > Pteropodidae > Eidolon > Eidolon dupreanum. The sequence continues at coordinate 57,589,463 of CM053504.1, forward strand.
AGGATGATCTCAGCACTGGTGATAAGAACTAGAGACTAATTTAAAAGAGATAAGTTAAGAAAAACAGGGACAGAGAAAGACAAGAGAAAGTTTTACTGCAAAGAAAATTTTATTTCTTTGGTAATTCTATAGTATCTAATACCATATAAATTTTTAGGTAATATTTTGAATATTGGTGACTTTAAATTTAAAAACACTAAATTCCTTAACTTTTTTCCTAGTAGACAATCCTCAAGTTTTGGGGGTTTTATTTGTTTGTTTGGTTGGTTTGGTTTGGTTTGGTTTTCATTTATTTTTAGGATAAGTTAAAGAGAAAGGCAGAGATTTTCAGCTTTTTAAAATGATATTTATGGTTCCCCTTCCTCCAATTTGCCAAAAGGAATAATGCAGAAGGAAGAGAAAGGAGATGAGAGGGACTGGAGCTCTAGACAAGTGGGAGATCTGGGGGTCACATGTGGGTGAAGGGACTGCATGAAAATCTCATACTAGAAATGTTTTCCATTGATCGCCTGCAGATTTACCCACACAATTGAATGTCCTGGTATCATATGAAGTGAGACCGGAAGCCTAGTATTTTGTTCCCTATTATTGAACCTTCTTCCAAAGTGGGACCCTTTCTTTTTCATCTCTTTTTGAGGACATCCTACTCATTTTTGTCATACTCTGGGTAACCTGCCTTGCTATTTGGGTCTTAGTAACAAGCAATTTTCTCTGGGCACCACCACCTCAGTCTCCAAAGGCGGCTTAGTGTGCTAAGCTGGTGCTCTTCTGACAGCACCCCAAGGATTTTGAAAATAACTTATATCTCTCTGTACATCATCTATCTATCTATCCATAGTTTATCTAAATATAAATTCTAACACGAATATATTCCTACTGTATAATTTTCACACATAACAATCCATACTCATAAGTGCTATTCCCAGAACTGAAATAGGATTTGATTGGATATAAAATGTAAAGAGAGGAGAAAGAGCTTTGGCTGATTGACGATTCTCCCTAAAAACCATCTCTCTCAAAATTTATCTTATTAAAAAATATGACAGTGTGAATCATTTTTAACAAGAAATATTTATTGAATGCTTAAGAAATGATTTACTATTTGAAAATTTTTATATACAGAATCAATGTTATAGTGAAAAAAGTTAATAAGTAAGCTATTAAAATTTTTTCATATCTATTAATCTAGGATTTAGCTGTTTTTATGTGTTGCAATTAACCATTCCTCTAGAAATAGAACAAGAGATTGTGGTTTTAATTTACATTTTATATTTACTACTTGTACACATTTAATACATTTTAAAATACATTTAAAATACATTATTCTCATCAATCTTTAAATTGAGGATTTGTCCCTGATGTTCTCCCTTCTTTCTCCTCTCATCCTCCATTCTTTTATATATTGTTCATTATTAGTCTTCTACAATGAAGACAACCTACAGTGAATTCTCCCTTACATGTTTTCCATCAACAACACAAGAATTAGCATGTAATTATTTTATTAGTTCACATATATTAGTTACCCCAGTTAAATTGTAAGTGTAACCCCTAACTGGGCAATAATTAAATAAACTTGGAAAGAAGGTTAAAGAAGAGAAGAAAAAGTAAAATAATATTTGACAAAATTATACAAAAGCCAATAATTTTGTGTAGTGAAGGAGGTTACGCCGTATCAACTGGGAGCTTCTCTCCAGATGTCCAAGATAAACTCTACAACACTTCTCATAACTGCAGCACATGCAGGAAAATCAAGACAGAAACCAGAGCATGGCAGCATCTTTCTCATGTAGAAATACAGTCTTAAGGAATGTCCATTATAGGAGAGTCCAACTACTTCAGATCAAGGCCCACAAATATAAGCATTGTCAGAAAAGAATGGGGATCACTAAAACTAAAAAATGTCAATTTTTAACCTTACGTATGAATTTCAGAATCTTTAACTTAGGACGTCTGAGAAATCTATACTGTTGGGATAGAGTCTGACGCCAGGAGACTGATGTTTTGATATAAATGTCGTGAATGTGGAAGAGCAGAGATTCCTGAAAGGGGTAACAACATGGAGCCAGAGCATGAACGAGGAGATTCCAGACAGGTCCTGGACAGATATACCAGCCTAGGTTGCATATGGCTAATTAACTCATTTAAAGAAATATAGAAGTTATTATTAGAATCATACTGCATGTCTTCTAGGAGTACGGCAGGTCCTCAATTAATGTCGTTTTATTATATTACTGATGAGATGCCATAGGAAAGTAACTCTTGTTTATATCAAGTTGCCTATGGTAAAACTGGTTTCATTATATTAAATTCACAAATGCTATCAATGACATTAAATGAGGACTTACTGTAATCATTATGCCTCCATAAGACAAGTGACAGGTATAAATGTGACCCATTAATACTAAAATTACCATGGCTCCCAGCCACCCCAACCCAGCCTCAATTTCACCACTCTTCTTCTGGCATAGTCTCCTGCTGTTATATCTGGAAAATACCAAGAATGTTGCCCAGGAACTTAAAAAGAAGTTCACTCATGTTCTTTCACTTCTGACAAAGGTGCTCTCCCATAGGAATGCTCCACTGCAGTCATAGCTGTCCTCACCCAGATACTGCCTCAACCCTTCAGAAGGTCAAAGCTGATTGAGGCCTATGGCCAAGTGGTTATTTTACTTCTCATACAATCAGAGCTGTTGCCCACATCTCTGCAGCAACTCTGCTTGTTGCCCGAGACTTCAGATGGTTCTCCGCTCAGTTTTCTAGTGAATGTGCATGGCTGATTACTTGTAAAAATGATGCCATCTCTGCATCGCTCTTTTCTTTTATCCATGACATTTTCCTTAAGATGTGAGATCTACTTCTCTGTCCCTTAAATCTAAGCTGCCCTTGTAATTTGCTTTGTCAAGCAGAATGCAGCAGAGGTGGCATGTGCCTTACCCATTTTGGCCCCTCAGACTTCTACAACCACCAAGAAAAAAAGCCCAGCTAGTCTGCTGGAGCATCAGAGACAGCATGAACCAGTCTCCCCTGTCAGCCCAGGTGATAGCCAGCCAACTTCCAGAAGCAGGGCTGTCAACCTGGCCTACAGCTTCCCAGAGATGCATGAGGCAGCCCAGCCAGTATCAGAAGCACCTAGCCTAAATTGCTGACCCATAGAGTCATGAATCATATAGTTAGTTGTTATTTTACACCATTAAATTTAAGGATGTTTTGTCACAGTAATAAGTAATCAAAACAATATGCTACCCATGACAAATTGTTACATAACAGGTAACTCTCTAGATCTGTTAACTCTCTAGAAGCAGAAATATTTGAACCTCCTATGATATATCATAATATATTATATTAGAATAGTAAAATAGTGTTTTATTATAATACTTTTCTTCTTGTATTCTTATGTCATTGCATTATATGGAACCATATTATATTATTTTACATCTCTCCTTTTCGAAGTACACAGATATTTCAGCAGAAGCTATATTGGTGGTGGAGTTGAACTGGGAGACTCATAACATACATAGAAAAATCTGTTTTCTCCAACAACCAGGGCTTGCGGCTCACTCTGATCTACCTTGCTAAACTTTATCCTCTCTCATGATTTTTCCTGAGTTGCTCCTCAGTCTGGCTTTCAATAAGGTTCCAGTTCTTTCAGACATATCTGTATATGCTTCTATCACTTAGAATGCTTACAGATGTAAGCACCTACATTGGCTGTCTTAAATAGTGAGAAAATGAATTTTCTCACATACCAAGAAATCCAGATGTAAATAATTCCATGTTTGCTTTATTCATCAGCTCCATGATCTCATGAAGAATTCATCTTTCTGCCCAATTGTTTAAGACATCAGCTTTGTCCTCAGAATAGCCCTCTGCTGGGCACAAAATTGTTGCCACAATTGTAGATATCAGATCTAGATATAATAACATCTCTTCTTTTCTTGTTTCTTTTTCTTTTTATTATGGTGACATTGGTTAATGAAATCCAGTAAGGTTCAGGTGTACAATTTAACAGTAAGGCATGCATAGATTGCATTATGTGTTCACCGCAACATCTCTTCTTAAATGTGTCTTTTTAAGAGGCTGAAAACCTTTCCCAGAAGTCCACCAGAACTCTTCTCAGATTTTATTGCCTAGAATTGTGTCATATGCTTCTTTCTAAACCAATCATTGGCAACTGGTATGGTATGCTAATGATTGACTCAAGTCAGTAAGGATTTACCCCTTTAGCAGTATCTGCTAAAATACCTAACCCCTATGCAGGAATGAGTTCAAACTATTTTATGGCATTCAAAGGCCCTATGCAACATGGAGCATTTGGCTTAAGTGCCTGCTTTCAGATGTCTTTTGCTCATTCCATGACAAAGGTATTTTGGGGTAAATTTTTTCCTAAGATTATGTATCAACTCAGTCAATATTCCCCATTGCTTGTGGTTTACGTAAGCAGCATTGTGTAAGTAGTACAGTTAGAGACATGCAATTTCACTTCCTGCTTCCACTGTTTCAACCGTGCTCAAGTTTTGTCCCTGGACCAGCAGCATCAGCACCTCCGGGAATTTTTTTTTTTAAGCCTCATTCCACATTAGTGAGTAAGAAAATCTGAGGATAAATCAGAAAATTTGTGTGTGTTTCAACAAGTCTTTTAGATCATTCAGATGCTTCCTGAAGTTTGAGAACCACAGTACCACATATTAGCTACATGGTTTTGGGCAAGATATTCTATCTTAGCCCCAGATCGTCAGTCTTTAAAATAGGGTAATAATAAGATCTTTCTTAAAGTGTTATTGTAAAAATTAAATAAGAAAATAAATGTAAAATACTTAGTGTATATATACACAATAATATGAATACTTAGTACAATGCTGGCAAATATAAATATAATACATGTTAGCATATCTTCACATACATAAAGTTACATAGTAATTCTGAAGATCTGTATACAACTATAAGATGTCTGTAAATATATGAACTGATTATTAAATTACATATTTTTAAATGTATATGTACATCTGTTATGTTATTTTGATTTATTGGTTTGTTTTCTAGCTTTTACTAGTTTTATATTGATTTTTATCTTTATTAAATAGATGGACATAGTTAAAAAAGAAAGTAATTCAATAAACAAAAATTAAAAATAGTAGTTCCCTAGCTACACTAACACCACTTAGCTACATTTTAGCTAACTTTTATGCTATTTATCTTCATATTACTAAATAAAATGCATAGACTTTTATTTTTTAATTTATCAATTTTAGACAGTCTTGATTATAAGAATTTAGTTTTCTTATACTACCATCTCCAGTTTCTATTGCCTCATCTTCTAAATGTAATTTCATTTCAGTATTTAGCTAGATCAATAATCTTTATATTACTATGACTTTGTAAATGTAGTTCTTTAAAAATAATTTACTGTGACACTATTTCTTCTGTATATTTTTTCCTTTTGGAGGAAAAAAATTACTCAATATTCCAACAGCTTAACCTATCCAATAGCTCAGGAAATTACTCTCAATAATACCTTCTACACATATATCAGGTAAACTATTAGTTCCTTTTTTTTTTCTCTAGAGAACTTTCTTCCTGGAGTTTGAACTGATTGGTGAGATGTTCCTACCACATTCTTATGTTGCCTGTAGGCATTCTTTCCCAACCCCCTGCTTATCTTTCTTGGCTTACTGATTCTTTTTGGGGGAGTACAATGGAGATGTGGGTTCTGTTGGGAGCTCTTCCTGCTTAGCATAGCATTATTAACCTCTCACCCAGACTCAGATTCAACTCTGACAACATAATGCTAAAACAGGGTTAATTTTATAAATTCATTTAAACAATTCACAATTCACAGAGAGAAATCAAATCAGTCCAGCTGGTTGTGTCCTATACATGTGCAGAAATAAAATAATTTTCTAAATAACTTGTTTTTTTTTAACTGGTAGTTTTGCCAATATGTAAAATATAGCTCCTGTTACATAAACACCTCAATTTTTTTTCACCAAAACATAAAACTGAAAATATCACCTAGAGAATATTTCTCAAGGTACCAGTTTAGACAGCCCAGGCCACATTTTTAAAATCTTGTTTATAAATTGATGGATAAAATATCAGGATAGACATTTTATTTTTTATTCGCATTCTGAAAGAATGTGTTTTTCAAAAACGATCTGAAAAAGAAATGAAAACATACATTAATTTTTTTTTTCCACAGGGAAATGATTTGGTAAACAGTATTATCTTGAAAGCAACTAGTTCTTTTTAATGCTTATCATGCTTTCCCTGTATTCAGTTTAAATGTCACACATCAGCATCTATAGGTGGGCTATTGTCAGTGACCTTTATATTATGTTGAAAAGCTCCAGGAATTCCTCTTTCTTCAGTGAAAAAACTTAAGTCCCACTCTTTCACTGCCAGAAATATGTGCAACGAGAGCTCTATGTTTCCTGTTATACAAAATCACAAATGCAGTCAATAAATATTGATGACAAATTCAACAGAATTCTGTGGATCCCTTTAGCTAATATTCAAATCCATGGAATGGGAGGAAAGCACTTCTTAATAATAGGTTTTCTATGCACCTCTGCCTCTGCAGAGGTTACCTTAACCTAGGGTTTCATGGACTCATAAATAATACAAGAGGAGTATTTATGCCTAAACGTAAACTTATGTCCTGAAGTGTTTTTTATATAAACATATATTTATATGAAAATTTTACCATAAATTACAAATCAACAACAGAAAATGTTAGATAATTAAATGCTAATGATTCAAGCTGGGTGCTTATGTTTTGGATTACTTGCTTAATAGGGTTAACATTTAAATGGTCAGCTTTGAAGTTAACAAGCAGCCATTAAAATGCATCAGGGAGTTTTCAGGTCTTTTTTGGTCAACTATTGTTTTAATCTGGCTGGCTACAGACTCAACAAAACAGCAAAGATGGGATTTACATAGTGAAGGCTATTTCTGTTAGTGAAAGGGAGGAAATCTTTTCTTGAATATAAATAAATAAAAGGGATGGCCTTAAGAGACTAGCATGTGGGAAAAAACTAAATCTTCCTAACCCCCTTTCTGTCAGTATTGAGATTTCCATTGTCATTCCCTTCTTCTCCTAGAAGGCTTCAATGCAAATTTTTTAGTTCCCAAGCATTTGCCTTGTACCATTGTTCACAGCATCTCAGCCCCCTCTCAAAGGATTCCTTGGATACTGAGCCAACTGTCTTCAAGATTCATTAACTTGGACTTTCTGGGGTTAATACCCAAACCCTCTCCCGTGGCAGTACAAGTCAGGGCAGGAATGGAGGGGGAAAGTTACATAAAAATTCCTAAAGGCATTGTCTATTGAAAAGAGGGCAATAATTAAGAGATAATGTGAAAGGGGAGAGAATATTCTCACACGATAATGGTCTCCTGCTGCTAAAAGAATGCCAAGGCAAAGGCAGCACCATTTATGGAAAATAAATGTCATGGCGAATGAGGTTAAGATATTTACTTTCAAATTAGAAAAGCCAGTCCCTTGGCAGAGTTCTGTTATTCCAAATTATCAAAACTGATTGAATCATTTTGTTCAGTAGACATTTGTGCAGAAGAAGGATCTCACTGCCATTAGTAGCCTGCAGAGTTAGAGGCCCTCTCATTAATAAATAGATGATAGATAGATGATAGATAGGTAGATAGATAGACAGACAGAGAGAGAGAGAGAGAGAGAGAGAGAGAGAGAGAGAGAGATGATAGATACATAGATACATAGATAGATAGATAGATAGATAGATAGATAGATAGATAGATAGATAGATAGATGATAGAGAGATACATACATACATACATACATACATACATACATACATACATAAAATATTGGACTCCAGCTGGTTAAGAGGTGCAAGTACTGCATAATTTTTATCAAAGTCTTCACTAGGTTATGCTCAGAGTATTATTATGTATTAGTATCATTATGTTTAGTATCATTATGCATTCTCTGGGAGCTTTCTAAGAGAAACACCCTTTCCTTTGCTAAATAAAATTACTCTAGAGGCAGAAACTGAAAGACGAATGATCTTGGTAAAGGGTAAAGAGTAGGCAATCTTCGTAGTGGAAATATTTTAGGGCAAGTGGAGCCTTTTAATACCCTCAAATCACGCTCATAAGACTAATTCCAGCACTACAGCTCACCAAATGAATTCCAAAGGAATTACAAGTTTATTTCAAATGACTTTAAATAGAACCCAGGTTGCAACATGATAGATTAAACATTTTTGGCCCTCAGTGGAATGGCAAATCAATTTATTGCTTAAAAAAATATTAATAAGAGAAAATTTTTCAAATAAACAACACATAAGTTTTATTCAGTCATGGGAGCAAATCATAGTCAATATCACTAGTTCTGCTCTTGTGTGACATTACATAATAGGATTCACTATAAACAAAGGTGAAAAGCTACATAGAGACAACAAATAATATGTCTACTATGTACAGAATTTATGTTGGATGTTATTGGACACAAAAATGAACAAGGTACCTTCAAGATATTTGTAACCCAAGGAAAGAGGAAGGAAAACTGTACTTATTTTTATCAAAAATAAGGGAAGTGTGGTTATCAAAGAGAAAAAAAAAATGCTATGAGAATCCAGAAGGGACAAAGAAATTCTAATTAACAAAATTGTGGACAGCTTCATAGAGAGGTGTGTGGCTGCCAGGAGCATGACAAAATCAGGATCTTAACAGTGTTTGAACCCCCAGTATCTTCCCTTATCACTCAAGGTAAAAGCCGAAATCCTTCTTACAACCTATGAGGTCCTACATTAACTTCTCTAAGCGTGTCTCCCACCACTCTTTTCTCCTTTATTCTAAACACACTAGACTCCCTGCTGGTCCTAGAAAGTTGCCTCAGGCCTTCACACCTGCAGTTCCCTGGGCCTGCAGTGCACTTCCCACAGATATCCATATCTTAATGGCTTGCTACAGCACTTTTTTCAGGTCTTAACTCAAGTGTTCCCCTATCCAGCAAGGCCTTTCTTAGCCACTATTCTTGAAACTATAATTTCTGACCCTCTGCCCTCAACACTTCCTCCTCTATCATGTTCTTTTTCTTATTTTTACTGTTTACCATATTTGAAACTATCACATATTTTTTAGTTATTCTCTGCTCTGCTAGTTAGAACATAAACCCTATAAGGCTGAAACATTAAAAAGTTTCAGCCTTATAGGGTTTATGTTCTAACTAGCAGAGCAGAGAGTGCTCGGTCCATAGTGAGGTATTTTTAATTGAATTCTTGAATGGTCAGCTTTTTTTTCATGTTTCATAGGAGGATTTTATTGTAGAAGCTCTAATGCTCTAGATGGCAATAATGCTGTTTCTATAAAATTTCTCCTTGGAACACTGTAGAATGTCTTTAAACAATATGGTTTCTCCATACTATTTTATCAGACTAAAATAGACACTGTCTTATAATATAAACAAATAGTTTAATTTTATCTGAAAAATAGGTGTTCAACTAGTAGTAATCATAATTTGAAAAATAATATTAACCATTTAATCAGTGTATACTATGCGAAAGCTACATTACATCAATCAACATGTAACCAAATACTTATGGAGTTTCTAACTTATGCTGGCCACTAGAAATATGCAGTGAATAAAAAGCACAAGTTAATTTGTTTGGCTCCTAAGTCCCTCCATAATCGGTCCACATATTTATTTTATCACCAAATATTTATTGAGCACCTGCTATATGTGGGGTATGATGAAATGCACCCTCCTTTTTCTAAAATATTTTCTTCTACTCTTCAAAGTGAGTGAGAGTAGCCTTCTCATTTCCTTCTAGGTATTCATGATATAATCATTCCCATGGCTGATCATGCTGTTCTCCACGGCAATTCCTCTTCTCTTTACCTCTTCAGACATTACGCCTCCTGGGAGGTGTCCCAGCTTCTCCTTTTCTTTAGCTGCCTTTATCTTAATTTCACTTTAGCCCTTAATACATCATCCCACTTGTCATCTTACTATTCTTCTTCCGAACTTGAATTCACATAAAAATCACCTGAAAAGATTTTTTAAAATAATAACTAAATTAGAATTTCAGGAAGTGACCCAAGAATCACTGATGTGGACCCAAAGTTGAAAACAAATACCTTTAATTGAAATATAAATGATGGGCCTAAATAATACAATTGTCGTTATCATTTGCTTTACATTCTAATGTTATCAGGTATAACAGGAGGGGATTGTTCATCAAAGTGGTTGTTTTCATCTTGAATATTTGTAGCCCACCAATTTAAACAAAATTCTGGAAATAGCAGCTAAAACCATATCACATGTCTGTTAAAGTCCTTCATTCTTTATTTGTAGCTACAAAGTAATAAATTTCATAATACCTGAGTACCAACTACCATCACCTATTTTACTCATGGTCCCATTATTTTTTGGACTGTAGAACTCTTTTTAATTAAGCAAAAGACATATAAGAAATACTTTAACTGTGTCTTGCCACCTTTCTTCCAATTTGGCAGGTCTTTAGTGAAATGATGAGTTTCGGGAGCTTAAGACACTCAAGTCTAATTTTTATAGCTCCATAAGGATCTTTAGATGAATAGATTTCATTTCTATTAAAAGTGTTTTTAGAACAAGTGAAAGATAGAGGTTATTTTTAAAATAATCATCACTTTTTTAATAGGTATTTTTCTTTGAACAGAGAAAATTTTAAGTTCCCTGGAGTCTAGCTATCTTCTTGTATAAGGGACTGACTGAGAAGAAGGAAAAGGAAAAGTCAGAGAGGTTGGTAGTTTAAGAATGACATTACTTCCTGAATGTGGTATAGTAAATCTTGGCTTCTAATCGAAATCCTGGGTTCTAGCCAAACTTTCCTCATAATCCTATTGTGAGGATTTGAAGAATATATATTATATATGTATATAATTTATGAATTGCAATGTTCCCTCAGAAATGTTGACATTTGAGATACCCTTTGGATTTAGAAAATGGTATGCATTCAGAAAAATTATTAAATGATAAAGTGGTAAAACTAATTTTATTACAAATCTTTACCGATTTGCTCTGCAGTGACATGAAATAAAGCATATTTTCATCTCTTCATTCATCTACTGCACAGAGGGGGGTGTAACCAAAGTGTTCTAATGTATAATTTTTGTGCCAAGATTCTTTTATGCTCCAGAGGCAGATTGTGAATCCATGTAACTTTTCTGGATGTTGGTATTGACTCTACCATCTCTGCATAATAAAAAAACTATGGAAAATTAGATCTAAACTGACTCCCAGTTGGCCATCTACCAGATGGTGTCTTCTATGTATTGATTCTTTCAGCAATAGAAAAATTATAAAACATTTATTTAGGAAGTCCAACGTATGCTCAATTTATTCACGATGTGTAAGAATATGAGGAGATCTGACATTAAAACCTAAAATTTCTCATATTAAGAAAGAATATATGAAAATTATATTGTATTCAAGTACAGACAAAGTTGCCTAGCTGCCTTGCTCAAAAATCTTACTGGAAATGAAAAGATTATATATCCCTCTCTTAGAAAAAATGGCTTCTGAATCTACAAACTCCTTCAGCTTTCTCAGTTAGGTTTTAAATTCTTAACCCCCCAAAAAGCCAGTGACTTTCACATACCTCCATCACTGCCCTGCCGTACTGTCTGAAATTCCCTACAACAGTATCTTTTCTCGGGGACTTTTAAAAAACCTGATCATTTTCACTTGTTTTTAGGCATTGCAGTTCCAAAGCACTATGATCTATTAAGTAAAGAATTTGTTGGAAATCTATTGCCTGATTAAGCCATTTCACTCACTCTCATAGAGCACGGTTCTGTAGGAAAGAAGTCTTAAAGTCATATAATTATATTTGAGAGAGAGAAAAGGGAAAGAAGTTAAGTTGTCAGCAAAAGGCCCTTTCAGAACAAGTAGAACGCTGTGGGAGAACGTGATAGGAGACCAGGAGGGAAAGAAGCAGCCTTTGCCTAATTCATCATTTTGCACAAGCATGAATACCTCGGCTCATCCTACAAACATTTGTTGAGTACCAACTGTATTCTGGTAGCTCTTACTACTTTTGCATTTTGTTTAAACTTCTTTGGCTTTCATGAAGGCAAATGTTGACCTAGAAAGGCACTTAATTAATTCTGCCTTCATGCTGGGAAAACCACTGTATAGAGAGCAACTGTTACTCAGGAGCTTTGAAGATATTTTATTTTTTTAAGCAGTATTCTGCCTGCAGCGAATCAATAAGATGACCACTTGTGATATGAAATTAATTTCTGTATTAAGCAACCTCCCAGTCTATGATTCTATTATCTTCTGCAGTTGTTCCTCCTGATACCAACCCATGAATGTGACCCTGTAAACATCTCAGGCCCATATCCTGAAGTCCATGCATGGGCTTCATAGACCATATCCAAGCCCATGTCAAGGTCAAATGCTATTTTCCTCAAATTTTTTTTTGATTCATTCGCTCAGAAAATATTTATGGAGAGTTTACAGTGTGCCTACTACTACTCCAGAACACTGGGATACAGCAGTGAATAAAACAGACAAAAGTTCTGTTTTATACTCTAATGGAGAAAAAAAGACACACAAATAAGTACAGGATAGTAATTGACAGTGAAGAGGATAGGTTGAGCAGGGGCTGAGGGCAAAGGGGATTAGAATTGGGGAAATGAAGGATGACATGGGGTTCTGAGCTTCTTGTGGTGACTGATGTGAACAGGAGACATAAAAAAGTAATCGCACACTCAAGGCAATTGCTGGTGTGAAGCTGGAAGGAAGGGATGGAAACTGTGCAGTTCACAGTTTGGGAGCCTCTTTACTCTTGTAAACAAGGACAGAGAGACAGCAGAGGGGCCGGGAAAATGCCTTTGTATCTGGAACCGGGCTGCTGGAGGCTTCTCTCCTGCCTCCTTTATTCGTTGACAGAACCTGGCTAAATTCCCCAGTGGATTCTAATCCACATCACTGTCACCTGGATATATTAAAAGAGAAAATTTCCTCTTTAAAATTCCTGAAGAAATTACTAAAAATATACTTGAAACGTTTTCACACAAAGTAAGAAAGCACATGCATTAAAATTTTGATGGCTTGTATCCTCCCAAGGAAATTAAATAATATTCACAACTAACTTTACTTTTTTTTTACTTTCATTTCCAAGTGAGGAAGAAAAAGATATCAATTATTCATTTTTTTTGGCATACTATGATTAAATTGTGTGTTTTTAACTATAAACTACATACTCAAATTGAGGGGAAATAAAACATGTAGTTTTCAAAGCCTAACCAACACCACAGAGTTGTACCTGAGTCCCAGTGAACAGTGGCAGGAAAGGAGCTGACTGGGCACGTCGACAGAGGGAATGTCCTTAATAATGTGATTACCGGCTGCCACACATTTCAGCTGGAGACTTTTCTACATGGATGCTTCTGTGGACCCTGGGGAGAGACTATTGGGAGGGCGCTTAGCCTTGGACATTGACTAACTGATTTTCTAGCTATAAATAAGAACAAGCATGTATCCTGAGAAGAGTAATGGATATAGCTGAAAACAGAGGACATTGAGTGGAATGTACATGAATTGTTTCTCCTAAGTGTGCATATAGCGGGTTACATATACCTAGCTTTGTTATGGGTTGTGATAGAGGTCTTGAGTTGCATGTGGGGGCTGAAAAAAGCCTTGATTTTTCTATTCACCAAGCCATTCATGAGGGGCCACATCTCACATCCACCCAGGGGAGATACTTTTGTCTAGACACTGTACAGGCTCTTGGAGAATGGGTGTGTGTGATGTGTTTGTGTGTGTGTATGTGTGTGTGTGTGTGTGTGTGTGTTTGTGTGTGTGTGTGTGTGTGTGTGTTACAACGCTTCCCACTTTCCACTACACATTCAAACTCTTCCATTCTATTGGCTATTTCAATTTAGCCAGAAAGCTTCTGTAAAGTATATAAGCATTTAAATCGTAACACTTCTCTTGTTTATTCTTCAAGCCACAGTTTCCATCATTAATTCTTCTTAATTCATTGTCTTCAACACCTACACCCTCTTTACAAACTACAGTCTGCATTCAATCACTCAACAGAAACCCCACTTATAATTGACACCACTCTTTCCCTTGTTACCAAATCCACCCACTTCTTCAATTGTATTTTTTTTTCTGCCATAACACCACTGACACTATTCATCCTGTTTGTTTTTTTCCCCTTCAATTGCTTCTTTCCTGACCTCAACTCCGGTCTATCTCTCTGCCTCTGGCCTCTGGAGTTCTCTATTTAGTCTTGTTCTCCACTCTCTGTTTTCTAGGAAAATATACTTACTCTCATCATTTCAATTATCATCTCTAAGCAGAGACTTCGAAATTGCTATTGACGGTTCTGACTTCTCTAGTGAGCTCCAATCCCAAACATTTCATTGTGTTCCACACCAACCATCAAAAACCAAATTGATTCAGCCTGCAGCTGGGCCTTGCAAAGGAGCTTTTCTCCAACTGGAATGAAAACCAGAACAGCCACAGCCTCAGTCTCTTTTTGAGGACTCTCTTGAAAAGAAAGTTGTCAAGGGGGAAGATAGAAAGAGAGCAAGGGGGAGGAAAGGGTGAGAGTAATGTAGGGAGGAGGCAAGAGAACTAAAGTGTTAAATCAGGCTACATTCAGAGACTGCTGATATGCTGATCAGCCCTGCAGCCAGACCAGGAGGACACCTGAAGAACAAAGGACTATTTCTGCTACAATTTCTAATAACCCATTTCTCATTCCTCTGAAAGAGAAACTGGAAAAACAGTCTTTAAGTGGCTGCCCTACACAGAATAAAATTGTCCCTTCCCTATGGTTTAAAGGGAACCTATAGATTAAAAGCTTGGCATCGTCAGCAGGTCTTTCACATTACATATTCTTAATTTTTCAGGATACATATTCATCCTTCCTCACTCTATGTCCCTATCAAAGGAAATGGGTAAGCAAAGTCTTTAAAATATAACTCACAGGAACTAAATAATGGCATATAAACTGAATTCAAAGATTGGGATCCCTCTTAGTGCCTTTACTTTCAGTGCCTTTACTCTGTCTTTCTCACTGTCCTCGTCTCTCTTTATTGTCTCTGTCCCTCTGAGTCTCAACTAAGCTCTCTCATTTCTGCCTCTGAGAAGAGACCATGCTCTGTCAATGGAACATTACCCCTTCTCTAATTGACTTTCCTTTTGTCTCTAATTTTGGCATATGTTTGAATTCTTTCTGCACTCTCCTCCAAGAACTGTCTTCTCTCAGTACAGGGCTTAGTCTCCCCTGACTCAGGAGAAATTACCATGTCCTGCATCAAGAGAATATAGCATGGGTGGTCTTCAGCTTCTGTTAGGTCCTCAAAACATGATTTCCTACTAGCAGCTCAAAATTAATGTAGAAGATTTGAACTTGTGGCTCTCCATCAAATCCTTAAGTTCTACTCTCTTGACACTGTTTGTTATATCTGTTCATCTATTGATTTGTCTAGGTTCAAAACATCAACATAACTAATTATTTTCCATATAATTTTTCATTTTATATCTTCTTATCATCCTCACTGCTTTCATCTTGTTTTCAGTTCCTGCTACATCCCGCCTGGACTGTTATGATCGCTCTGCCTAACCATTCCTCCTGCTCCCAAAAGTCCACTCCTATATCCCATTCTCAGAAGTCTAAGCTTAAGCCAAAGAGTCCCTGGCTATATTGATATATTTTAATAAAAGAAATATATTCTGAAAAGTTTCAATATGAATAATTGAAACCAAAAATAATATAATGAAGTTCATAAATTCGACTGGTAAGCTATTCCATAAAGGAAGGACAAACTCTGTTTCTGTGTGCCAACACCAATAAAGGAATTATTGTATAAATAACATTATTTCCATTGAATGATGTACTTTTCTTGGTCATTAATAAGGACTGTTTATTAGTATTATGTACAAGTCATGTCAAGAACTGTAGTTGTAAATGTTCATTTCTGACCTAGAAGACAAAGATTGGGAAAAAAGCCAACCAGTAGCCAACCAACTTACAAACCTTGTAAGTTGGTAAAGTGAAAAGCATACCAACTAAAGAAAGTCTCTGTAAACCAAGGGAACATGTTATTCTGTGGAGTTCTCTAGGCAAAGCTTAATGTGAGAAAAGAAAGTACAGGGTGTGTGTGTGTGTGTGTGTGTGTGTGTGTGTGTGTGTAACTGTCCATATCTAAATATAAGTTCTGTTTCCTCAAAATTATCAACTTTGAGTAAGAAGAAGACAAACTCAGAGCACTAAACAGAGTTTCAGAACCTAGGAAATCAATGTTGATTTTCCTCCTTATGTTGATAATGCTGGACTCTGTAAATACACTCTTTACTTAACCTGGCTCAGGTATGGCAGTTAATGACTAACTATTGAAGAGTGTCCTTAAAGGAAGGAGGGGGGCTAGGGTGTCAGTCCTGTAAACTAGAAGATAATATAAATGGTCCCCCCTGGAGTTGTATAAAGCAACCTATTAATAGGGAGTTTCTTTCATAGGCTACTTCTCCATTCTATATCGTCTACTCTGCAAAAAGAACCAAAAAAATACAAGAGGGGTGGGTGTGGTCACAAGTAAACAGTTGTGAAAACAGAAGCTTCCTGTTGGAAAGACAGGGCATGAGTCCACAATTTTGTTTGTATTTTGCCATGAGAAGTTTTAAGGATAGTGGTGATCTAATGCCTTATGTCCTTCTCTTAATATACCACCTCCTTGGTCATTGGTTCATAGTTCATCTTCCATCTCATGATCTCTACCCCATGCCCCCACACTACCCCATCATCTCCTTGAAAGCGATGAATGTCTTATTTATCTTTGTATCTGGTATGTGTGTAATAATATGTAAATTAATCAATAAATCAATAAGCAAATGTATCCCATCACAATGATTTTCAAAAAAAGAGTTTAAAATATCAAAACGTAATACTTAATTGGACATGAAAATTATATTTTTATAAAATATGCTACAAATACATTTGTCTTGGTAAGTTCCTAAATTCTAAGTTTCAGAATTAATTAGAAGACCTACGCCTAACTGCATTCATTTTGATCTACCAGATTATACCTAGCTGGCCTTTGTCTATAATTCAGTTCGTCTCTGCCCAATTTTATTCTTGCTTTTTAGTCTCAGACTTTAGACATCTTCTAGTTTCTCTAACACTCCAGGGAGGACCTCACTGGCAACTGCACATGTGATGCTTACTCTGCCCAGAAATTTACCTTTTTTACATTCTTATCATTCAGGTCTAAACTCAGAAGTGATGTCCTCATCATAAGGCCATTTTTGACACCCTAGTTTGATTATATCCCTGATGTTTTTCCATGTAAATATGCATGTTCCACATCTTGTAAAGTTATTTAACTACATAACCATACACTGTACTTTATGTAGTAGATATGTTTTCAAAAAAATTGTCAAAAAATGAAATATTTTCCAAGTGAAGAGCATTGTCATTTCAAGGGTCACAGTCTCTTTTCATTTTTGTTGATTCTCAGTTGGCAATATTTCTTTACATTCTCTGTTTCTCTGCTTCGGAATATTTCTCTCAACTCATTAATTATACATAAACTAAACTTAAAAGTATTGGAGAAATATCTATTTAAATAAATATTTAAATGATTACTTTTATTTTAATAAATGAGATACTATTTAACCTTTGTTTAATAATTCTTTGCTCAACAGTTCACACATATCTGAGATGTAATGTGCCCTTTCACTGAGAATGTTCAATCAAAATTTCATTTTTGCAATGATGACATTCAAATTCAGTTTTCCCTTTTAAAGGTTTTTTTTCTCACTCTTTCATTGCCAATATTGGAATTACCACCAACATATTTTTCAGGAGTGAGGATGAAATGATGTGTAAGATAGAAAAAAATATGTGATAGGAAAGTTTGACAAAGTGTTTCAACTAAGCAGAGGCTGAAATTAGAAGCTATGAAACATAGCTAACAAGACATGACATTAAACATGCAGTGATATATCATCACAAGTAAAGGTATAGGGGTTATAGTTAACTATTTTTATCATAAAATTTAAAATTAAAACATCAGAAACTCTCATAACTTGAACCAGAATAATGCATTCACAATCAGAAGAAGGGGAAGGTGAATGAGGACTTACATAGCTCCAACATGAACTCTGCATGCAAAAAAGCAAGATAGACCACTAAAGCAAAACTTGCACTTTACATCTATTTCTAAATCCAATTGTCAAAAGCATGTTATTACCTGTATTGGGGAAGTTTCATTCATTCACCTTTAAACCTTAACATGCCCTCAAAGAAACAAAAAAGAACCATGACACATCTTTGTAGCCACGATCTTGAAGAGAAGGTGACTAAGTAATTTCTTTCCACGATAAATGATAAAAAAAATAGGTGAATTTTTTAGGGGAGTAATAAGCAACCTATCTCAAAATATGTGTAAGAGTAGAAGTCATTTTTTGTGAACCATCTAGAAAGAAGACAGTAAAGAGAAAAGCCCATTAAAAGGCAACCTCTTGTCTCCTACTGGGTACTGATTGATGATCAGTGCAAAGGGAGATGTGTTATTTGGCTTCCTAGCACTACTTACTGCATCTCCTCAGGAGATTTTGCATCAGCCATCCAGGCACTGGTTTGGTCTGTACTTGTTTTATTTATAAGATCCAATGAGATTGCAGTCAAACTGATATGACGGCAGGGTTCCTAATTTTTCTGGCACACAGCACTCGGATGTGTCTTTTTCACCAAAGACATGATCAGGTCAACATCTGGTGGTTTTTCCCCTTCTGTGCCCATGCCCTGGAGGCCAGAGTGAGCCAAGATAATAAGATTCTCCTAATGTTTGTATAATTTACTTTGAATTAAGATGGTAGGCAAATGAAGACACAGTCCCACCAAAGTCTATTAATTTGTCTATAACAGGTCATAAGTAACTACAAATTGGAAAAGTTAGTTGGTTCGTATTTTGATTGTTCCTCAACCAACCACAGGTCATTTGTTTCAGTGACTAATTTCATTAAAATAAATGATTTCCCCAATGTCTGACGACATCACCTGTCTGAATCATGAGGTTTGGAAAGACTGAAAGTGTTGCTTGGTTGATGATTGGTACTAATGTGCAGTGCCTCTACTCTATCACACACTGAGGTATTTGCAGACCTCTAGATTCAAATTAGTGCTAACTGGCTTAAGCCTGGGAAAAACCATTTCAAAGGCCAGAGCGAGGGAAAAATTCTAAGCATCCTCAGAAAGATGGTGTCAATATCTAGTAACTAAACAGATGCAAGTAATGCTACTTTTTAGGATTCTTAAACAAATGACAAGTAAGCATCATTTCTATCTGCATTGTTCCATTCTGTTGGTCGCAGCATGGCCTTGAAAAAGTAGAGATTCTGAAAAAGCAGAGATACTACCTGAGCAGGACGTGAATTTACTACATTGCCAAAGAAACATGTTAAATAGTAAATGTGAGTCTGACTCTCTAACACTCACTGGATGCTTTCCAAATAACCCCACATATGGAAAAGCTTTCTCCCTTATCCTCGTATAAAAGGAGATATCCCTTCATGCAGCCACCCATTTGCTTTCTGAGTCACATAGGCATGTATATAGAGTTGTGGGTCACTAGCCTGCACCAAAGGATAAATAAAGACCTATCTCTCAGCTCTGATATCTCTTCTAAAGCAGTGTAAAACCCTGTTAGAGTCAGCTCTTCATAAATAGAAGATATTTGCTCAAACTAAATACAAACCAGATTTGAAAAATTCAGAGGAAGTATACAAAGTTAACTAATTTGATTCAGATCCAACCTATACAGTTATTGTAAAAATTATGCCTGTTATTTTTCACAACAAACTTGAAGGATAGCTCTTATAATTCCTAGATAAAGGAAGAGGCTAAGAAAAGTTCATCTCACCCAGTGAGTAAGATAGAAGGTATAGAGCTGAGATACCAACCTAGAGCTGCCTGCCTCCAAAAATTTATTTTTCCATTAAGAGCTGTTGTTTCTCTATTAAAAGCAAATTGTAAAAGAAGACTGGCAGAATAATGGTGGCAGTGTTAATGGAAACATAAATTACTGTTCCCATTACCATTGCTCAAACTTTTTCTCCATCCCACTTCTGTGATGAAGGTGCTCAATTTTTTTTTTTCTAATGAGCATCTGAAAAAATAATTGAGAACTCAAGAGGAAATGACCTGCCTGCGTCCATGAGCAAGTCACCAACAATTTTATCACTCTGATTCCATTACTAAATCTCTTTTTATCTCAAAATCCTAATTAGTAAAAGGAGATACATTGTCTCCTCTCCTATTTCAGTGTCAGGGAAGGAGCCAGGAAAGGAATTCAGAATTCTCGTTTCTCTGTCTAAATGTTTTATTGATAAAACCATATTGTATCTACATGCTTGAATTAAAGCTGTGACAGGAAAAAAAATCAAGAAGGGCAGAGGGGTGTGGAAAAAGCAACTCATACTCTCCTTCTTCTAGAAAAGGGAACAATGGTATTGATTCATTTGGAGATAAAACTTTGAAAGTCCGAGGACTATGGCATTGACTGTTTAACTCTGCTCCCCACTCTGACTTGTTTGCCTCTGGCAATTTCACACAGAGACTGCACCATAAAACATGAACAAGGATGGAGGGTGGGGATGCAAAACCATGAAAGACCCACACAACTCAAAATATTCAATTATACTCTTCATCTGTGGTTTGCAAAAAGGAATTTCCTGGGTGTGTTGACTATCCTGGGATTTGCTAAGCCTTCTGCCAGGAGCAATGTGAACTTACTTCTAATTTACTTTCTTGGATGAATAATGGAAGCTTCTACTTCATTCTCCCAGTCTGAGAGGAACTAAGCAAATCATTCTAGCAAGTTCTCAGCAGAGGGTATAACTAAAAGGGGTTATAATAATCTAAAATTTCAGAAACACAATACCAAGATTCATAATGGGTAGATAGTATGTGATTTAAAAAACAAACAAACAAACAAACAATTCACTTATTTGTAAATGGGAATTTTACTATTGCTATCATAAAAACAAGGGGAGAATCTAATAAGACTATATATAGGTGTCCAGTATGAAATGAATTCCCCTATGCCTTTCTGACATATCCAATCCAGTGGAAGTATCCAGAGATTCTGCATTCTAGGAAGTAAACATTCAAATGCTTCCCATTTTAATAGATCCCATGACAGGGGAGCCAGAGGCAACCACAGCATTCCATTTGCAAAATTTTCTGTTCTTAGTGCCTGTCATTCCTGCTCAAGAGACTCATCACTTTTTCCTTCCAGTCCCTGCTATCAAATCTGCTCTCATTAATTTCCTCGGTCAATACGTAAATCAGAATTAGGAAATTTAAAAGCAGAAATGAATTTAACAATATAATTAAAGTTATCTCTCCCTTGGGCATTTGATTCCTAATATGAATCCAAAAGTGACATTCTTACCAACAGAATTGTGGTATTACCTATTAGAGTGATAACAAATGTATGGTTTTATGCTTAGAAGGAATGGGGGTAAGGGAAGAGTGGAGGAGTGAGGGGACTTGAAATCTTTATGTTCTCTCTCATCATTTCCTTAAAGTTATCATTCATTGATTCTACATTATAACTACTAAATTCTCTCAATTAATAACCATAAACCCATTTAACAACCATAGATGTAGATAGGTACCGATGATCCTTTCTCCACCTACTCCCCATTATCCCATTGAAACAGCTCCTGTGAGGGTCACCAAAGAACTCCATGTTACTAAGTAAAGGGATAACTTACTGTTTTTATCTGACCTGACTTATCAGTATTTCCACAATTTTGAACATTGCCTTTTTCCTGAAACTCACTCTTCTCTAAGTTTTCATGACAACAATGCTTTGGTCTTTCCTTGCCTCTCTGGATGTCCTTATTCCACCCAGCCACTAAACATTGTGGTTTTTAAAAACTCTGTCCTAGGTCTTCTCTTTTCTCTCTTAATTCTTTCTCGAGAAATAACATCCTCATGTGTTTCTGTAATCCTGTGTATACAAGTAAGTATAAATTTATACCCAGAACTCAGATCTCTCCTCTGACTTCCAGCTGCACATATCCAACTGCCCACTTCCTGTCTCTGCTTGGATGTCATAAAAACCACAACCCCAAATTGTCCATTTGCACTCAAAACTTTCCCTGTTTTAGTCAGTGTTCTCCAGAGAAACAGAAACAATAGAATCCATAGAGAGACATATAGAAAGATATTTATTATAGATATAGAAGCTGAGGATCTCCACAGTCTATTTTCTGCAAGCTGGAGGCCCAGGAAAATGAGTGGTATAGTTCCAGTTCATCCAAAAGGCCTGAGAGCCAGGAGTGCCAGTGCCCCAGGGCAAAAGAAAATAGATGTCCCAGCTCAAGCAGAGAGAGCAAATTTGCACTGCTTCCACCTTTTGTTCTCTTCAGGCTTTCAATGGGTTAGACAATGCCCATTTCCACTGGTGAGGGTGATCTTCTTTACTCATTCTACCAATTCAAATGTGACTGTCAGAACCACCCTCACAGGCACACAGGCACACTCATAAACATTTATCAGATACCTGGACATTTCTTAGCCCAGTCAAGCTGACACAAAGAATTAACCATCATATTCCCCCCCAAAATCTTCTGGTTTTACTGCCACAGATGTCCCTACCAACTACAGAAAGAGAATTCACAATACCTGATCTCATTACCTTCACTCTGCATATTCTGTGTAACCAAGTCCTGTAGATATTTTTATTCCAACTATTTCTTTGACTTCTCCCATGTTACTATCTTTAATGTCACAACTTTGGACTACAGCAATCAATAGCTTTCTATCCAGTCTCATTGTAACCATTCTTGTCTCCTTCCAATCCATTCTTCACGATAAAACCAAAGTGATATGCTAAAAGGCAAGTGTGATCTTGTCATTCCCTACTTAAAATACTTCAATGTCTTCTCAATTGCTCTTAGAATAAAGACAATAGTCCTAACCAAACCTACCTTCAAAGCCAAGAATTCTCTGCTCCTGTCTATTGCCCTGCCTTCATGTTGACTTGCTCTAGCTATATTCACCATTCTGTTTCTAAACAACACTTTGCTCATTCCCACCACAGAACCTTTGTTTATGCTTCTCTCCTCTGTCTAGTAAAACTTTATGATCTCCTTACCCCCTTCACCTACTCTATTAGTTTCCTAGAGCTGCCATAACAAATCTCTACATACTTCATGGCTTAAAACAAAGGAAACTTATTATCCCACAGTTATGGAGGCTAGAAGTCCAAAATCAAGGTAACTGGAAGGCCATGTCCACTTTGAAGTCTCTAGGAGAGAATTCTTCTTTTCCTCTTCCAGCTTCTTATGGCTCCTAACATTCCGTGGGATTCTTTGTCTTATAGTTGCATAACTCCAGTCTCTGCCGTAATCTTCACATGGCCTTTCTCCTCTTTTTTTTGCTATGTTTCTATTTTCTGTGCTTTTTTTTCTTTTTTAAAAAGTCAATTTTCATTGATTTTAGGGTCCATCTAGTTAATCTAGGGTATTCTCATTTCAAGATCCTTAACATGATTATATCTGCAAACATTCTTTCCCCCAATAAGATCACATTCACAGGTACTTAGACATATCTTTTTGTGGTCACAATTCAACCCATTATAGCTACCTTAAACACTATTTATCTTTCAGATCTCAGCTCAAGACTCATTTCCTCAGAATAACCATTCCATCCCTACCTCTCCTTTGTAGTCTGTTAGCCAAGTCCTATAGCAGCAAAGCCACACTTCTTCCTCCATTAATCCCATATCTGTACACAGAACCATGTGCACAGAAGACACAAATTCACTGAAACAGATATCAGGTAGCTAAGCTCAGTTCCAACAGAATCATGGGAAGTTTGGTATCCACCCCCTCTACCCCTGCCTCACACACAACTCTAAATCTGGAGTGATAACTTTACCTGGGGGCTTGGGTACATGTGGGGTGAACATGGCTAGTGTCCATGGAGTGTGTGTATGCCCATGCCCACCTGAATTAGTAAAACATTAGCCTGAATCCCAGGCAGCCCCAAAAGTTGTTCTGTTTCTATAATAATATTCTAATCTTAATTTTGTTTTTACTTGATCAAGGAGTACCTTTTTCTAATATTCCCAAAAGCATGGTATAGGTAGGCTGTCAGTGGCACCACACAAATACATCCACTTCTCTTCATCACAGCCACCACAGCCTTGATCCAGATGCTATCAGTCTTTGTACAAATTGTTTCACCATCCACCGTCTCTCTGTTTCCATGCTTGCCTCTTGACAATCATTACTTCCGTCATTTGTAATGATTTTTTCTTTTACAAATCAGGTCACTGAAAACTCGTGTCATTCTTTTGCTTAAAACACTTCAGTGGCTTTCCACTAGACTTAGATTATCTAAGTGCTTTACTACTAGCCCTTATATCGTCTGACTTCTGCTATATGATACTACTTCCCCTCACACCATCCCAGCAATAATGCAACTTCTAGCTATTTCTAAAATAACTAAGTTTGCTCCCATTTTAGGGCCTCTCCAGACACCATTTCTTTATCTGGAATAATGCTTCCCTAGGATCTTGTGTATCTAGCTTCTTATTATTTAGGTACCTCTTATCCTATCTAAAATAAATTGCTATCATATCATCTTATTTTCTTCATAGCATTTGTCTTAGTTCAGGCTGCTACAACAAAATATCAGAGACTGGGTGGCTTATAAACAACAAACATTTATTTCTCACAGTTCTGAAGCCTGAGAAGTTCAAGATCTTGGTGCCGGCAGATTCACTATCTAGTGAGAACTGCTTCATCACAGATGGTCATCCTCCCACTGTAACCTCACATGATGGAAGAGAGCAAGTGAGCTTTCTGGGGAGTCTTTTATAAGGGTACTAATTCCATTCATGAGGATCCCACTCTTATGACCTAAGCAATTCCCATGTAATATTATCATGCCGGGCACTAGATTTCAACTACAAATTTTGAAGGGACACAGATATTCAGCCCATGGCAGCAATTATCACCATCTGAATTTGTCTTTCCTCTTTATTATTTATTTTTTATATGCCCTCAGGAAAACATAAGCTTCATGTGATAGAATTGGTCCACAATAAATATTTAATGAATAAACAAATGTTTGGCACCACTAACTCTGCTGTAGACATATCTTATAAACTCAGACAAAGAGTATGCCAGCAGCCAGATTTGAGCTATAACATAATCATCTACCTCTTGTTCCAAAGAGTTTGTCCCAAAGAGTTCTCTTTCTGTTTTTCCCTTCCCTTTTACCCAGCAGTGAAAAATTCTCTCTGAGAACTCAAGTGGCTTCAAGTTTTGGGTTATGGTCTCCACTCCATTCTGTGACACTCTTGGGGCCATTTACTGTTGTTACTCTTAATAACATTTACAAGGCCCAGAGCAATGAGATAACTTCCCCATTCCCCTGTGACAAAGGCATAAAAGAAATTCACCCTATTAATCTTTCTCTACTAGAAAAAGTTCTTCTAATAGCCTATTTTGAGCCAGAGTTACTACTTACCTTCCAATTCCTTAATTCTCAACCCACCTATAGATTTAACCTCACACCTCTTTCCAATAATGAAAAGTCTGTCTTACTCATCTTTGTATACCCAGGTATACCATAGGAATGAGCATATAGTAGGTATTCCATGATATTTATTGAAAAAAACTGAACATTTAAAAAATTATTGAACTAAAAGAGAGACTAGAAAGTAAAGCAAGTCCCTCCTCTAAGCAGGAAAAATAACTCTCTTAGAGGAGATTTACTGAACCAAAATTATATATATAACTAGACAGAAAAAGCCCTCCACAAGATCAAAATCATCTCCCAAAGGATATAATAAATGTGCCCATATTTGCGTCACTTCAAACTAAAATGAGAAATCTAAAACATGTAATTATAAAGTCCTGTAAAAATAAAAATCTATATTCCAGGGAAAACTTCTTAGCTCCTGACTTGAATCCAAGATAGACTAGCATTCACTGCATGTTAATCTCCTTAAATCTCAGTTTCCACAGCTGATAGCACTTACCTTTCTCCAAGGCTGTCAGGGAGCTAATGAGCTTGTGTCTGCAATGCACATGAAGACCTTTACTTGAAAGGTGTTACTGAATGCCAAGAAATTCATCCTGGCATTTATTTCAATTGGAAAATTCCTTCAATTGTTATAGAAAAAAATCCACAAATGACTCATCAGGTTTTGACCCTTCATAAATTTTAAAATCAAAAGATCTTTTAGCTTTAAAATGTAAATCTAATTGTAGATAAAGGTTATGGAAAATTCTATAGCTCTGTAAGGTCAAGGGCTCTGGTAATGGCCAACTTTAAACACAGACATATATTCTCTTCAATTGCTGTGAAAAAGTGAATCACTGTTTATTCTCTGCAATGGTTTGCAGGCAAAGAAACACAGCACAGCATAATCATCACCGGCCATTCTACAGAATCCATGAAAGACACTTCAAGAAACATTCAGTCTAATATTCCAAAGCAGATGCACTTGATTAACTCTGTCATTTATATGCTACAGTGATCTGACTGATAGGAACCAATCTTATCTTTAAAAGAATATTATTGTGAAGAAGTTTTTCCAAGTCTTCTCAGACTTCATATTAGAAAAAAACAATGTTGTCATTCTATTCTCTCCTTCTAAATCTATTCTCTGAAAAGAACAAAGCCATAAACCATTTAAGCATATGTACAGAGAGAATATAGTTTTGTTTTATTCAAGATAAAAAAGTTTTTTGTTAAATTAGATTCTTTTCTGTTTGTATTATATAAAAGAAGATGCAAAAATTATTTTTAAATTTTTTTGCAAAGAATATACTTTTTTTTTAAAAAGAGCATACTTGCCTAAAATGTTTATTAATGATAAAAGGCAGTAGTGAGATAATGAGAAAAGCCAAAATGAAGGCCTAGAATCAAAATACTCAGATTCTATCTTTGCCACACTCCAAACATGTGATTTTGCTCATTGCAAGTCCCTTACTTTTCTCATCTATTTAAATAAGAGTATATTTGAACTAGTCATTTAAAAAGGTTATTATGAAGGATAATAAGATACTGCATTTGAAAGTTTTACAAAAATATAATTAATAATATTTTTTAAAAAACATTTGAGGTTTTATTAATACTGCTAACATCTAGCTCACATTGTTAAATAATTATTATTGTCAGTCAGAAAATTTTATCCAATTTCTACCCTTTCAAAAAAAACATTTTAACTACAATCACTCTTACCTTTTGTGTTGTTCAATATTTTAGTTCTATCTTATTTTTAACCCCAGACTTGATATCATTGTTGTTTTACTCAGTCAAATGATTTGGTCAAGATTTCATTTCATATCTCTGACCTTCCCTCAGAAACCTTTTTCTTCTGCCTCATATACTGCCTCTAGAGCAGTGGTTCTGTAATGAGAGAGGCATCAAATCACCTGCAAAATAAAATACAGCACAATTTACAACCCACACAAAGTTTCTGATTCATATATCGAAGGTGGGGCCTGAACTTTTGCATTTCTCAAATATTCCCAGATGCTGCTATTGCTGCTGGTGACCATACTTTGAGAATAACTAGAAGATCCTTGGGTGAGAGTTGGTCATAAACTCTGTTTTTGCTTGTCTGAAAAAAGACTTAACTTGCCCTTCCTCTTGAAAGATAGTTTATTTTTATTTTTTTTTCATTTTATAATCACCTTTTTTTAAATTAAGTTTATGTGGTAACATTGGTTAATACAATTATATAGTTTTCAGGTGTACGTTATCATTCGACATCTGTATATTCTATTGTGTGTTTACCACCAAAGTCCACTTTCCTTCAGCTATCATATATTTGATCCCCTTTGCCCACTTTATCCCCTCTACCTCCCTATATTTGACCCCCTTTAACTGTCTACCTCTCCCCTCCTCCCCCACCCCCTACACTTTAGTAACCACTAGTCTATAGTCCATGTCCATGAGTCTCTGTTTGTTTATCCTTTTCATTTGTTGCTTTTAGGTTTATATCCCACATATAAGTGATATCATGTGATTTTTCAACTTTGTCTGTCTGGTTTATTTTGCTTAGCATGATTATCTTAAGTTCCATCCATGTTGTCGCAAATGGCAGTATTTCATCTCTTTTTATGACTGAATAATATTCGATTGTATATATGTACCACAGCTTCTTTAGTATATCATCTATCATATGACACTTCGGTTGCTTCCATGTCCTGGCCACTGTGAATAATGCTGTTATGAACATCGGTATGCAAATATCTTTTTGGATATTGGTTTTCAAGTCTTTGGGGTAAATACCCAGTTGAGGGATTGCTGAATCATATGGTAGATCAATTCTTAGTTTTTTGAGGAACCTCCATACTGTTTTCCATAGTGGCTATACCAATTTGCAGTCCCACCAGCAGTGTATGAGGATTCCTTTTTCTCCTCATCCTCTCCAATATTTATTACTTGTCCTATTGATTATAGCTATTCTAACAGGTGTGAAATGGTATCTCATTGTGGTTTTGATTTGCATTTCCCTAATAGCTAGTGATTTTGAGCATCTTTTCATATATTTGTTGGTCATTTGTATGTCCTCTAGGGAGAAGTGTCTGTTCACGTCCTCTGCCCATATTTTGATTGGATTGTTCATTTTTTTGTTGTTATTGAGTCGTATAAATTCTTTATTTATTTTGGATATTAGGCCCTTATCAGAGGTGTTGCTTGAAAACATATTTTCCCATTCAGATGGTTCTCTCCTTACCTTGTTGATGATTTCTTTTGCTGAGCAGAAGCTTTTTAGTTTAATGTGGTCCCATTCATTTATTTTTGCTTTTACTTCCCTTGCTTTTGAGGTCAAATTCATAAAGTCCTCTTTAAGTCTAAGGTCTTTGAGTTTAGTTTCTACATTTTCTTCTATGTATTTCATTGTTTCAGGTCTTATATCCAGGTCCTTAATCCATTTTGAGTTAATTTTGGTGTGTGGTGAGAGATAACAGTCTTGTTTCATTCTTTTGCAGGTGGCTTTCCAGTTTTCCCAGCACCATTTATTGAAGAGGCTTTCCTTTCTCCACTGTATGTTTTTGGCTTTTTTGTCAAAAGTCATTTTCCCATATAAATTTGGATTTACTTCTGGACTCTCGATTCTGTTCCACTGGTCCATGTTTCTGTTTTCCTGCCAATACCATGCCATTTTGATTACTGTCACTTTGTAGTATAATTTGAAGTCAGGCAGAGTGATGCCTCCAGACTTGTTCTTTTTTCTCAGGATGGCTTTGGCAATTCGGAGTCTTTTGTGCTTCCATACAAATCTGATGATTCTTAGTGCTATTTCTTTTTTAAAAAGCCAATGGGATTTTGATGGAGATTGCAGTAAATCTGTATAATGCTTTAGGTAATGTGGTCAATATGTTGATTCTTCCAATCCAAGAACATGAGATATCTTTCCATTTCTTTGCATCTTCTTCAACTTCTTTTAATAGGATCTTATAGTTTTTATTATATAGATCCTTCACATGTTTTGTTAGATTTATTCCTAGGTATTTTATTCTTTTTTGTTGTGATTGCAAAAGAAATTATTTTTTCCACTTCTTTTTTTGACACTTCATTATTAGAGTATAGGAACTTATGGATTTTTGAACATTGATTTTGTATCCAGAGACTTTACTGTATTTGCTTATTGTTTCTAGTAGTGTTCTTGTGGAATCTTTAGGGTTATCTATATAGAGAATCATGTCATCCACAAATAGTGACAGTTTGACTTCTTCATTTCCTATTTGGATGCATTTTATATTTTTCTCTTGCCTGATGCACTTGCTAGGATCTCCAATGTTATATTGATTAATAGTGGCGATAGTGGACAGCCTTGCCTTATTCCTGATCTTGGAAGGTTTTTAGTTTTTCACTATTAAGTATAATGTTAGTTGAGGGTTTGTCATATATGACCTTTATTATGTTAAGGTACTTTTTTTCTATACCAGTTTTGTTAAGTGTTTTGATCATAAATGGATACTGTATCTTGTTGAAGGCTTTTTCTGCATCTATTGATATGATCATATGATTCGTATTATTTAATTTGTTTATGTGGTGTATCATATTAATCAATTTGTGTATGTTGAACTATCCTGTACCCCTGGGATGAAGCCCACTTGATCGTGGTGTATAATCTTTTAATATGTTGCTGTATTCGGTTTGCTAGTATCTTATTTAGGATTTTTACATCTGTGTATATGATAGATATTGGTCTGTAGTTTTCTTTTTTGTGTGTTATCTTTATCAGGTTTTGGTATCAGAGTAATATTGGTCTTACAAAATGAGTTGAGAAGTGTTGCCTCTTCTTTGATTATTTGGAAGAGTTTGAGGAAAATAGGTATTAAATCTCTGAATGTTTGGTAGAATTCACTGGTAAAGCCATCTGGTCCTGGACTTTTACTTTTTGGTAAGTTTTTGATGATTGTTTCAATCCATACTGCTGATCGGTCTATTTAGATTTTCCAGTTCTTCTTGATTCAGTCTAGGAAGGTTGTATTTTTCTAAGTACTGGTCCATTTCTTCTAGATTATTAAATTTGGTGTTATATACTTTTTCAGAGTATTCTTGTATGATCCTTTGTATTCTGTGATAGCAGTCATAATTTACTCTCTTTCAAATTTAATTTTGTTTATTTGTGTCCTTTCTCTTTTTTCTTTAGTGAGTCTAGCCAGGGGTTTCTCAATTTTATTAACATTCTCAAAGAACCAGCTCTTTGTTGCATTTATTTTTTCAATTTTTTTTGTATGTTTTAATTTCATTTATTTCTGCTCTAATTTTGATGATTTCTTTCCTTCTGCTGCCTTTAGGCTTCATTTGTTCTTCCTTTTCTGGTTTTTCAAGCTGAAGTGTTAGGTTGTTTATTTGGGCTCATTCTTGTTTTCAGAGATAGGCCTGTAATGATATGAACTTTCCTCTTATGACTACTTTTGCCGTGTCCCAAAAGTTTTGATATGTTGTACTATCATTATCATTCATTCTATGTATCTTTTGATCTTTCTTTTTATATCTTCTCTGACCCAGTTATTCTTCAGTAGCATGTTGTTTAATCCCCATGTATTTGTGATTCTTCCTTATTTCTTTCTGCAATTGATCTCTAGTTTCAAAGTATTATGATCAGAGAATATGGATGGTATGATTTCAATCCTCTTATATTTGTCAAGGATATCTCTGTGTCCCAGTATGTGGTCGATTCTTGAGAATGTTCCATGTGCCCTAGAGAATACTGTATAAGCAGCTGTTTTGGGATTGAAGACTCTGTAAATGTCAATTATGTACAGTTGGTCTAATGTGTCACTTAAGGACGTTATTTCCTTATTGATTTTTTGTTTGGATGATCTGTCCATATCCGACAGTGGGATAGTTAGGTCCCCTACTATGGTAGTGCTTCGGTCTGTTTCTCCCTTTATTTCTGTTAGTAATTGCTTTGCATATTTCGGGGCTCCCTGATTGGGAGCATAGATATTAATAAGTGTTCTGTCTTCTATGTACATGATTCCCTTTATCTTCATGAAGTGTCTCTCAGTATCTTTCTTTGCATTTTTATTTTGAAGTCTATTTCATCTGATATTAGTACCACTATTTTTGCTTTTCTCTGAACGCCATTTGCTTAAAATATCATTTTCCACCCTTTCACTTTGAGTCTACATTTGTCTTTGGAGCTGAGATGTGTCTCCTGGAGGCAGCATAAGGTTGGGTTTTGTTTTTTTGATCTGTTCTGCAAATCTGTGCCTTTTTATTGGTGAGTTCAGTCCATTTACATTTAGGGTGATTATTGAAATATGAGGTGTTCTTATAGGCATTTTATTTTTTGCTTTCTGGTAGCACAGTGTTTCCGTTGCTTCCTTGTCCCTGTGTTTCTGTTTTCTTTATTTTGGTTGGCTTTTGTGGGTTTACCTTCTGGTTCTTCTTATTTTATGTTATATACTTCAGTTCTAAATATTTGGTATGTGGTTACCATTACGAATATGTAAAGGATAGTTATGTATATACAGTCGTCCATTTTCTTCTGTGCATGCCTTATCTCTCTTCCCCTTTGCAAATTTGGATCTTTGAATCCTCCTCTTTTTGGTCATCATTATCTCAATTTGTCCCTATGTATGCTGAACGTTGATTACTATCTTGCTATAGTTATTCTCTTCTTATTGTTTAAGCTTATAACTCCCTGTTCTTAGTAAGGATTGCACTCCTCTACTTCTATTTGCCTGATAGTCACTTTACTCCTAATTATGGTTCTTTTTTTTTTTTGTCATCTAGTTGTTTTTCAATTCCTGAAATTGTTGATATGACTCATTTCGGAACTCATTGAGTTTTTTCAGAAGTACCATCCTGAAGTTTCTGTCATTTAAGTTACATGTTTCTATGACTGTAAGCTTGTTTTCTGGAGATTTTTCTCTTTCTTTCTGAGATGCCTTATCACCTTGGTTGTTCATAGCATTTAATGGACTACTTCTCTGCCTGGGCATTAATGAAAATATATTCTGCTGTTTTTCCAGAAAGAAGATTTATTACATAAAGGTCTCTCTTTAGCCTGTTGCAAAGAAGGTGCTTTTCTTTTGGTTTCCAGTAGATGGAATTTAAGCCTCTTGGATCCCTGCTTTATATAAAGACTAAATGTCTTTTTTATTTTCTTGTAGATATTTAATCACAGTTGCTATTCTCAGTTTCAGTCCTTGTCAGTGTTATCAACAGTTTCTGTAGCATTTGCTCAGATTCCCCTAGGGCTCTGCAGTGATTGGTCTCAGAGGGTATGGGCAGAGGTGCCCTCTGAGTTGGGACTCAGCCTTGGTTTTGCAACTGCCACTGGTAAAAATCACCTGTTGTTTTGCTGCTGGCCCACTTCTCTGCCCTCCGACCTAATGACTGGGCCCTGCCGCCAGCCGGCCTTGGGGGACTCATAGCTTTCCCGGGCAGGGCTGTTCAGGGAAACTCATCGCTGCTTCTCCCCTCCCCTTCCTCCTGCAGCAAGCTTCAGTGCTACAAGTGGCAACTTCTTTATTTCTACCAGTCCACCACCTGACACCTGGGGTCATAACCCTGGTAGCTCTTATGTGCAAATTCCATGCTCAAATGTGCTGGTGTGAAGTTTGGGTATTTTTTGTTGAGTTTTAAATGTTCAGCTTATTGCTGTTTCAAGGGGAGAGATCTGGAGATGTCTCTCACTCTGCCATGTTTCCAAAGATTCTTCATTTTGAAAGATAGTTTTGATGGATACATGAATATAGGTTGACAGGGTTTTCTTCTCTCTCCATCAGCACTGGAAAGTATTATTCCACATTCACTGGTACTATTCAGAAGTCTAACATTAATTTAATTGTTATTTTTTGTGTATGTAAACTTTTTCTCCTCTGGTTAATTTTAAATTTTTCTTTCCTTTGATAATTTGTAATTTTCCAAGGTGGGGACTTCTTTTTCCTCCCTCTCTCCTTTCTTTCCTTTTTTCCTACCTCCCTACTTCCCTCCTTTCCCTCCTTCCTTTCTTCCTTCTTTTCTTCTTTCTTTCCTTTGGTGTGGTTTCCTTAATCTGTGGATTCACATCTTTCATTAAGTATAGAATATTTTCTGCTATTATCTTTTCAAATATTGCTTCACTTTTTTTTTTTCTGTTCTCATTCTCACTCTTTAAAGAGATATTTTCTATCTCTGTCTTACTGGTTCACATTTTTCAAATCTATCTTCTAGTTTCTCAAGTCTCAAAGAGTGAATGTCACCTGAGAGCTTATTAGAAATGCAATCTTTTGAGTCCCATCTCAGACCCACAGAAACAGAATCTTCATTTTAACAAGCTCCTTAGGTGATTGCCATGTACATTGAAGGTTGAGAAGCATGTCTCTGATTCACTAAGTCTCTTTCTTCATGTGTCTAATATGCTGCTTAACTCATTTATTAATATTAGCATTATAATAATTATATTATTTAATTTGTAAATTTCTTTTGGTTCTTTTTCAAACTTCCTTGATTGTATTTATAGTCTCTTTTTCTTTTGTCCTGTTTTTCACTCCCTTTTTATTTTTTAAATTCTATATTCCCTGCAAAATTATTCTAGCATCTAAAGTCCTTGGGGACCAAAATGGCTCATTTCCTTGTGTTTTCAATGACTTTGGACTGCAAATTTTTATTTGACTGATGTGATTCTGTGGATTTGGAGGACATTGAGTTGATAGATTGCTCTTCCAGTATGAATTTGAGTTCTGCCAAGTGCCCTCAGGCATGACAATTGAAATACAATTGAAACTTACTTTCTTGTCTTGAGATTTTTATATCAT
Source organism: Eidolon dupreanum (assembly GCA_028627145.1). Taxonomy (NCBI): domain Eukaryota; kingdom Metazoa; phylum Chordata; class Mammalia; order Chiroptera; family Pteropodidae; genus Eidolon; species Eidolon dupreanum. Next base: position 57,623,748 of record CM053504.1, read on the forward strand.
CAAAAGAAGGTTTTTTAATCTCCATACTTGTATGAGAAGCTCATGCCTGATTGTAAATCCTCTGGGACAGAAAAACATCTCTGTTATTTCCCTCTGCCAGAAGGCAAATTTTTTCTAATCAACTCCTCACTGAGCATGTGGCCCTATGAGGGTTCTAGCTTTGTGCAGTGTCTCTGTGCTATCTCCCTACCTTGCAAAGATCCAAAATCTTATCTCTTGGCCTTACCAGCTGGCAACACCAATAGCTTTAAGTTCCTCTTGAAGACAAAGATGCTCAGGCATCTGTAGCTTTGCTTGCCATCCTGGTCTTTGCTCATTCAGCTTTTGTCCTGGGATTTATCTCAATTTCTCCTGAGCTCAGTTTTAGGTGGGGAAAGAGGAGAGGTAGAAGTAAGAGGTGGAAAGAGAAAGAAGAAAAGAGAGAGGAAAGCAAGAGGAGAAGAAGAATGAGAAAGGAAGGTAAAGAAAAGGAGTGGGAAGAAGGAGGAGGAAGGAGAGGGAGAAAAAGGATGAAAAAAAGGAGAAAGATATATTCATTCAGCATCAGCTATTTTGTAGCAGATAGAAATTTCTATTTTTACCATACTGACAAAAACTCTGCAAGAGCCCTACATTATACTGAATTTATTTTTATTGTTAGACCACATGCTCTTTCACCTTCGGGCCTCATGTCTGCTTAGAACCGTCTAATATTATTTAACTTCTTCCAGGTTCTCTTTACCTGGTTTGTAAATGCCTTCAGGAATACATAAGAAAGTACCAAAAGAACAATAGTTTAATTAATAAATAGATTTAATTAGCTTACCTAACAGGAAGTCTGGAGATAGATGATCCAGCAGGCCAGTGATGTCAGGGCATGTGGCCTTCCTGTGGCCACTGGGTGACTGGAGTAGCTCCAGTCACAAGGCCTCGAGCCAGTGCCCCAGGCAAGAAAGACAAGCAGAGGCAAACACTTTCTCCAACTCTTTATTGGCTTCACCAGCAGATTTCTCTTTCTATCTTATCAGCTAGAACATTCTCATCATGTATCCCTAGCTTTGAGAAAATGATAATGTGGCCCAAAGAACATAGGTGACTATGAATGACTTACACTCATCATGCACAGCCTTACCTTCCTTGATTTCAATGCATCACTGCTCACTACCTGTGAAAAAAAAAGTGGGATTTGCTGACAAACATATATTGTTGAACGGGAAACTTCTCATCTGGAAGTTCATTTAGGTCTCTGCTAAATTGCTGTTATCCCAAAATATGTCAGGTCTCCTAATACACATTCTCTTCATAACACTAAATTAGCTTCTTCTGGAACTTGCTTATGGGATCTTATTCTTATCCATTGTAACACTCCTCACACTTGATGTTATTGGTGTGATGTCCACCTTCCCTGCTGTATTGTAAATTCTAAGAGGCAAAGGTCAGGGATATTTTCATTCAATACTTAGTCCACATAATAAATATCAAACATGTATTAGTTGAAAATAAAGAACAACAATAAAAGCAAAGTATAACAGATCCGTATCCATACTTTTATTCTCAAACTCTCCTCTGAGAATCAGGCCCACATGCCCAATAATCCACTAGATATCTCCATTCAGTGATCTTAATACTGTCCTAAGATAAAAGTATCCAACAGTGGAGAACTATTTTATAATGGGATTAGCTTCTAATGTAAAGATGAAAGCCACAATAAAATATAAACAAAAGTGACCTTAGGAATACAAAAGGCACAGTGATATTCAGAGACAGCATCTCTCAAGTAATACTAACACAGCACCTGGGGCTTACTCTGAAACTTTTGCATAGCAGGTATCATGAGCAATAATTGTTTAGTAAACATATGAAGTTATAGGTTTAGATGTGGTCAGGTCAACAGGGCAAACGAGAGAAAAATAATTGTATTGACCAAAAAAACACTTTCCAAATTCTTTATGCCTTCTAATCATACTTGTCTAGAAAAAGTTGTCATCAGTTCTAAAATGATTTAAATCCTAATTATGCATTTACTAAGCCCATCCATAGAACATGGGTATTTTCTTGTTTTTTTTATTTGGACCTAAATGATACATCTCCATTAAACAATTAGAAATGCAAACCACTACAGTGAAACTGCTTTCTGACAAACAAATACCCGAAGACAACCCGTCAATTTTAGAGACTTGTATTTAACTGTGAATGTTGCCTTCTATTACTGGAAACCACTTAAGGATTTTCTAAAGTGGTCACTTAAGAAGAGGGCATTTCCTCTTAGAGACAACTCTTTGATTCCTAACTGCTTAAGATTCTCTTGAAAGATTGGCCAAACCTCTAGTGTTTTACTGGTTATACCATAGGGGCATAAGAAATACAGCAATATATTTTTGACCTGACCCTGAAAGCAGGAACATCGTGAATAACACATTATATTTTTTCAAAATAATTAATTTAACTTGATTTTTTTCTATCATGAATCATGGTATTCCTCTTTTTCAATAGATTTATGTACTAGCACTATTCTAGGCACTGGGCCTAGGGATATAAATAGTATATTACTCTCTAGTGGGAAGAAAGGAAATAACTTTATAGATTATAACAGATTTAATGATATATGCAAATATGAATGTGCTAGCCAAAAGGACAGACAAGTACAGCACATCGGTAGCATAAAAAAGGAATTTTTATTTCTTTCCCTGATTCTATATTCATCTTAAGTCATTTCTTCTATTACATGTCTATCCCGAATCACAGCTAAGAGATGAATGAGCAACATTTTCAGGCCCACTTTGTGAGAACGTTGTTGTTCTTTGTACACTGAACAAAGATGTGATATCTAGGGAAGTCATTCACATCATGGACACATCCTGACATGGACGGGGAAGGGAGTTGAATCCCAACCATATGCAGAGGTGTCTCAAGTCACTTCTTTCCTGTGCCTCAGCTTGAGAAGCCTATTCCTTTTTACCCAGGTAGACTCATAAGTGATATGGTTGCTGCACCTGGGGGTAAGCTTATTCCATGGTCAGCTCTTCACGCATGTTTCCTATTGCTGCTGTTTTTAGAGAATGTCCTGGGCAAGCAGGACAAGCATATAGACACATGTGTGTGTCTGGCTATCATTGTCTGTGGGGCTCAGGAAATTCCTCCTAGTGTAGAGCTATTCAGGTTATGCTTTGTTTTTTTTTAACCTCTTGAACTAAGCAACTTCTTGTAATTCTCAAACAGGTACTAGAAGCAGCCATCATCCCATTTTACCTTAACAAAACAGAAACAAAAGCAAAAACAAACAAACAAAACTGTAAAAACAAAAAACAAGAAAACACATATCTTCCCTTTTTCTTTCCATATGCTCCTTGACAGAAGAGGATGACAAGATAACAAAGAATCCTGGCATCTAACTAGCACGGCATTTTGTGCTGTATGGATGTCAAACTCCTTTGATCTGCAGCTGCAGTTGCTATTTCTAGAGCTTGGCACTGCACTGAGGAACTCCTGGTCAGCCCAGAACTTTCACTCTTGGGAAGCTCTGTCTTCCCTGATTGCAGCCTGCCAGCCTGGCCCAGTAGTTTCTGTGGCTTCTTAGCTGCCCACAACTGCGTTTGAAGCTGGGCTGCCTTGTGCCTTCCTAGCATTCATCTGTCCTTCCTGCTCACTGCAACTTTCTTACAACTCACTAAAAAGCAAGTAGCAGCAGCAACTCTTGATCTTTCTTGCTCTCTATCCCTCCCAGAGTGAGTTAAACTGGCAGAGGTAAAAGTGAGTTTTGTTTTACAAACACCCTTCTGGAATATACAATTTCAGTCTCCCAAGTGACCTTCCTTGATCAATAAAATTCTTAAAACATCAACAAAGGAAACAACAGTGTGTAATTTTGTTAATCCCCCAACAGCACATGATAAAAAATCAGAAACAGATGATCTTTGTCACTTGGAACAAGAATAATTTTCATGGCTCAGATGACTCCTTCATCTTGATTCTGACTGGATCCTCCATGATTAGCAATCCCAAATCACATAAATTGCACAGCCTTGGGAAATGAGAGAAAGGAGAACAATATTACCTGTGACCTGGGTTCAGAAGACTTTAAACCACCTTGCTTCTCTGATTTCAGGATGGCTACTGCAGCATGAGTTCTACTGCAAGAGCAAAACTATTTGAAAAACTATCCCTTTAAGGTACAATTGATTTAGCCATAAGTAAATCCTGGAGGGAACGTTCTGCTCTTTGCCAGGATGGCCAGTGCGCACGATGTGCATGTTATTTCACACAGCGATATTTGATAGGCCCCAGCATTGGCTGGAAAATGTAATTTGCTCAGTGAAGCATGCCCATCCCTTCCCCATGATTACTCCCTGCTCCTTTTACAAATGCACCAGCCCCTTGACACTCAGTATCCATCAGGGCTTATCTTACTTTGATAGCAAATATTTATCAGATCGGTGATTATTTTTATTATAAAGAAAATACACAGGCCAAATAGCCATGTTGGTTCAATTACAGAAATTATAGCTTCCCCCCAGGTAATTCCTGAGTAATTATAAGGCTTCCAAGGCTCATTGAGACTTTTCTGGATACCAATGATGCATTACTCTTTTTCATGAACCATTTTTCTTGATATTTCTACTATGAGGGAAGGTTAATCTATATCAGTAAGGTTTCAGCTGAAAGGACATTTGTGCTATCAGTGTTATCACTCTGCTGAGTCTGGTTTTCATCAAGAGCTTTAAAATGAACAACCTCTGGGTTTTCTATAAACACCGAAATGCACTAACGTGAAATATCTCTGAGTGGGTTGGAGATAGAAGCGAGTTTCCATTTTTGTCAGTCTGCCCCTGTTCTTTCAATTACTGCTCCTACCTCAAGTTCTAGTTCTTAAGGTTTGTGTTCCATAGGCAAAGGAAATAGCTATTCTTATCTCCACAGGAGTGGAGTACATTTTGGTTCCTTCAAAGAGATAACAAGTGCAAATGATTATAATTTCTCTAAATTCAAATTTTATATTTGCTATATATTTAAGTGCATGATGAACACAATTCTTTATTGTTCAATCAAAGAAAGGGGTATCTCTACAAAACCCTAGAAAAATGAGAATAATAAACAATGGTCTACGAGGAGCATCTGTTTTTGAAAAGGAGAAAGATAATAAGATCTACACTGTGAGGTAAATTTCCCCCACATGATCCCCAGAAATTCAATGCATCAAAGCAGATAATTTCTGTTACTAACTCTGCTAAGGAATATTGTTAGAAGCTTGAGAGGCAAATGAAGGGAATTGTTTTTGAGGATGTATGGTATGGAAAGGATCTGATCTAAATCTCTAGATATAAGCTCTACTATCTACTCTCCTCAGAGCTTTAAGTATTACTTTCAGCAAGTCCTTCTATTCTGTAATAATTTCTTTAACTGTTAAAAAATACTCATTTGCTAGGGCTGCTATAACAAGAACCACAAACTGATTGATTTAGCATGAATATGTTGTCTCACTTTCCGGAAGCTAGAAGTCTGAAGTCTAGATGTCAGTAGAGCTGGTTCCTTCAGTAAGCTATGAAGGTAGGCTCTATTCCAGGCCTTTCTCTTTGACTTGTGAATGGCTATCTTCTCCCTGAGTCTTCAAGTCATCTTCTCTTTGTGTGGGTCTGTCTCAGTACCCAAATCTCCTCTTTTTATAAGGACACCAGTCATATTGGATTAAAGCCCATCCAAATGACCTCATTTTAACTAATTACATCTGTGATGACCCTATTTTCAAATAAGGCCACATTCTGAAGTACTAGGAGTTAGGCCTTCAACATATAAAATTTGGGGAGATGTAATTCAACCCATAACAGTTGATTTGGTAAAAATCTCTAAGTTCCCACTCAGGTACCAAATTACATGAGTTTACTCTTAATAATTTAGAAAAACAAAAACAAAAACAAAAACAACTCACAATTGTTTTTTGAAGCCAAAAATGAAGAGTGGGTCAGACTAAATTCTATTAATTAATTGCTTATAATCATGAAATTATCCAGGTAATGCTTTTACTCTTTGCCACTCTTTTTAGAGATATATAAAGTAACCATCCAGTGTATGTCAGAGCTGCCCCTTTGGGTGATACAGTTGTTAAATGTCCTTCAACCTTGGCCTTTCTCTGCCACCCTGTACCCAAGGTCAGACCTGCCAGTGTTGCTCTGGAAAACCAGAGACTTCATTTTATTTTATTTATTTTCTGCTCACCTTGAATCTCTTCCCTAGATATTTTTTTGTGTGTTCATTTTTTTTCTTGACCTCCAGAAAGTCTAGAGCACGTTTGTAAAGCACACAGTAGGTCCAACACTATCTGGTGGTGACGTTAACTTTATAGTGTGCAACTATTTGCTTTACTCAAGGCCTGAGTGCTGTAAAAGATTTTGTAACTTTCGTGCATGTCACTGAGTGTATGTGAAACATTATATATCTAATATGTACATATGAACTCTTAGTGTTCTCAATAGTTGATATGGTCAGATGAGGAAGATGGAAAGTGCTTTACTAGTTGAGCAGAGGCACTGGTGAGGAGGAGCTCTTAGAATTAACTTACAATTGAGCTTTGGTTCATCTTCTATAATACCAAAAATTTACGTGTCCTAGAAGTGGTAAAGCCTGTTGTATTAAAAAGTGTTTGTCATTTTATTAAAATAATTTATTTTGAAATGAAATTTAGTAGTATACCTAAGTCTTTTAAAGAGAAAAATAAGGTTTCTTTACATAGGCTGAGCCAGACTCTAAGTTGTCAACATATCTTCATTCTGGTCAGTGTGTACAGCTAAGTAGTTCTAAGTATAGCGAAAAGAGGTACACAACTTATGAGTATTTGGATGTTCGCTTTTCCTTAATGTTGAGAAATAGCTTTTACTCAATCTGACAGAAAAGTTACAGTGACCCAGCAAAAACTGGATATTCATTCATTTTAATTTTGGATGAGAAATGAAATACCAAGACATTTATTTTACAGCTATGAGTCCTAGACTCATTCTTAATATGAGCTCTCTGACTGGTTTCTGTACAAGCACAAGGCCCATACCCTTTTCTATACACACCCATGGATGGGCACTGTTCTTTCTCAGAGAAAATTCCTCCAACTGTCTTCAGTAACTCCCGGTCTGAAGATGGCTATTACTGAGTCAACACCTTAAAAGTATCCAAGAAAGAAACAATTTGAGTTCAGACAAATTAGGGAGTAACTTTTAAATACCACAAGAATTGCTATTTTGGAGTGGAGCCAAACAGATTATTTCTTTAGTGGCAAAGGCATACGAAATGAAATTATTGCATTATGGTCCCTCCTGAGAGAGTGTTTATTAAGTATGTGAATACTACATGTAGGATCTTCTTTAAAAGAGCATAGGGGTTCACACTTACTATGCTTAGTTCTAAGGCCTGTGGGTTAAAAGTGGAGAGAAAATAAGTGATATATCAATATGAAATCATCTCTGAATATAAATCTATTTTTATTTTGCCAACCTAAAGCTCCAGAAAGCTTCCAGATAGTTTTCAAAAATTGAAAAATAAAATAATTATAGTAAAATTTCCTACCTGATTGTCACCTTTGTTTATAAAACAACACATTATTTTATCATTTAATAAATATATTATTGAAGCATTAAATTTTATACTTAAAAAGACATTAATGGTCATCTAATCTTATTCTGTTATTTTATAGGAAACCCAGGGTTAATTAATTTACATTTTAAAATTTACCTGTAACATACATACACAAAAATGTACCTTAAAAGAAATGAATCCTAGAGAGTTTGCTCTTCAAGTCAAAAATCTTATTTAAATAAACCTTTTGTTTTTAAAAAAGTAAGGAATAGAAGTGAAGATAATGGTTATTTGGGGGTAAAAGAGAAGGGTAGTAGTACTGGTAAATTTTATAATACTAGAGATTATATGTTTTTGAATTTTGTATAAATGGATTGGTATGGTATGTCTGAATTCTTTCACTCAACACAGTATATATATGATTTATTTATATTGTTGCATTTAGTGATGATTTATTTATTCTAATTGTTAAGCAGTATTTTACTGTAGGCTTTATTTGTCTATTAGTTTTTCTATTCTATAATTGATAAACTTTTTAATAGTTACAAATTGGAAACAAAAAGTTCAAAAATAAAAATATGAATTATAATGTATGTATCTTTGCACATATGTCTATATTTCTGTTGTGTATGTGCCTAGGATTGGAATTGCTGATTTGTGAGAAATTAATACATCCCATTTTAGAAGAAAATGCTAGTTTCCACCAATATGTATGGAAATTTCACTTGCTCCAAATCTTCAACAAGGCTTAAGAAATGCAACTAAACTTATGTTTAGAGATAAATTTGTCATCTCTTATGCATTCATTAGAAAAAGAAAATAGGTTGAAAATTAATTATCCAATTATTCATTTTATGGTGTAAGAAAAATTAAAATACACATTAATCAAAAAACAGGATGATGGAGATAAACAATAATAGGAGAAAGTCATGAAAGAGAAAAATAAAATGCGAAAAAGAGAATCGGCATAGTAAAATTTCTCAAAACCTATCAAAAAAAAGAGAGAGCAACCCCATATTAGGATTTTGTCATCCCCGGGGTCTTCATTACAGAGTCCACATTTATTAAAAACATAACAAGAAGATATTATGAGCAATTTTATACCAATACATTACAATTTGTAAATATAATGTAAAAATTCTTAGAAAAACACAATTTATCAAAGTGGACACAAAAGAAATAGAGAATATGAATAGTCTTATACTTATTATCCACCTACTGCTGATACCCAGAATTGTAAAATAGTACATCACTGGGTCATGGAATAACCAGGTCTAAAGTATAAGTTTCCTTCAATGCTCTGTTTAATACCCACTTGAAAGGCATATAAGATAGAACAGAGTTGTGTGAGCTCAGGAGTTAGAATGTCTAAAAACTTACCTTGGGTCACATCAGACAATTTTAACCTTTTTGAACTTCAGTTTCTTCAGCTGTAAATGGATAAAATACTGTACATACTCTCTAGAAATACTGTGAGGTAAAAAGTTTTAGAACACAAACTAGATATAAAAATAATAAATAATACATTAAATCCTAGCCATTATTTTTGATGTTATTTAAGAATAATAAATAAAAACATATGACCTATCTCTTCTCATGGGTCAGTTGTAGATAAAGTTATATTATCTACAGGCCCATCAGTAAGTATATTATTTACTAATACCTTTAATTTTTGAAAGTCCTAGTAAATCTTATGTTAATATTAGGAAATATATTTATTGTAACAAATAATTAAAGACTAGTCCCTAAAATAGAGATTCTACATGCATTATTAATACAGAAGACTATAGGTCATAGTTCCTTATTTTTAATTTTTTTTTCTCTAAAATCCTCTAACTTCACTAGCAAATTTTGAATTTCTAAGCTGGTTTCTTAAAAATATAGGTTTTTCTCACAGATTTCACTATGTCTTACTTAGATCTCTATGAAAGCATTAAGCAAATGCTAGCTCATATGTTACTGTATCAAAACTCTTCCATAAATTAGTGTGTGAGTACCCCTAGAATCAAGCAGTGGCATTTAAAAACTCTGTATGGTACTTTCTTACTCTCTTTTTGTGTGGTTTTTAAGTGAAGTTACTTCCATGAGTAAATGTACTATACTTGCTTTAGTCAAGGTAGTATAAGAGAGATGATTAATTGAGAATGTGACACACATTGTAAATTTAAGCTTCGAACATGTAAATTCATAGGCCAAGTATGTTGTACCATTCTCTTGACCCTTGCAAAGCACTATACCTGTAGTCAAAATGATAATTTACCACCCTCATGACATACATATGATTCCTTCAGTCTGTGATCTTCAGTAGGAAATGTCAGAATGCCCAAAGGATGATTCTAATTTGGCAGAAAAAAAGCTAAAAAATGCAAATACAATCTGTGATCTTGCATTTGTCAGCAAGTGGTTTTTAATGTGATAAGAACCACTAAATTTTACAGAGGCTTTTAAATTCACATACATTTACAATGAAAACATACCTATGTTAACTGCTAATTATTTATGGGCTGTCTCAAAGTCATAACTGTAAAATGATGTCCATGGGTACATTTTTTAGAGAAATTAGCGATTTGGTGTTCTTAAAGGCATACAGTCAGTGTCAACTTCTATGAGACTGAAACAAAAACTCAGTATTAGTTTGAAATGATCACTTTATTTATTTTTTTCTCTATGAAGAAAACCTCTAGGAATTATGGTATTATTATTAATATACACGGTCAATGCCATAACTTTTTTTGTTCCCAGGTAGTCATAATTCTATTTTGTGATGCTCTTAACATAATCTTGGCAGCAGAAAAGTTTTCCAAGTGCACCTGCAGAGAGCAGATGGCTTTGAGCAACTCTGCTTGTGGGTGGGTCTCAGTTCCCCACTTGCTATCACCCTTTCCTGAGAGCAAAGCACCAGGTGCTTCACAAGCTCCATTTATATTCCATACACACTTTATGCTCTTTTGCTTCCAAACTTGCACAAAACTATTTCTTCCTCATTTTGTATTGATAATGTTTGTTTATTCTGCTTCAGATTAATTACATGACCCTGAGAAAAATTAGTTGGAAGGAATGACTGAAAGGGTATAATATTGATCAAAAGAAAACACTAGCTGGAAAGAGAATAGAGAAATTTCCACCAGTTCACTCTAAACTGAGAGGGGTATGGAAGAAGTTTTAAGGGAAAAAATATTTTTTAAAAAAAGTTTTATTATTTCCAGTACTCTTCTTTGTACTTATTTTACTAGCTGAGTTCAAACAAATTAATAACATTTCCAGCAGATAAATTGAAAAATGATATGAATATGTTCAGCCCACAAGATGTGATACAGATTATAGGAAGACTTGAAAAAGAGTAACCTCACCTTATCAAAGATATGAAAATTAAAATGATGTATCTCTATCTCTCTATTAAATTATTAAAACTTCAAAATAATCATACTCAACCCTATAATCTTGTTATGTAATCATGCATTGCTAATAGCAGTTTAAATTAAAATAACTATGTTAGAGAGTAAAGAATACATCTAAAATTTTGATAATGTTTCTGTTATTTTGCCAGGATTTCTAAGTTATTAGAATATACCATTTTAAAAATTACAAAAAGAAAAAAATACCAACGTGCATCAAGATATTCAGTGCAAATTATTATATTAACTATACATTGAAAAAATAAAAACCTATATATCCAATAAGAGAATAGTTAAATTAATTACAGGCTGCCAACTTACAGAATACAATGCTATTAAAATAATTCATTAGCATAATGTAACAATGTGGCAATACATTTATTATGTATTACATAACAAATTATGTCTTTATTATGATTACATCCATGAAAATTATCAAATAAAATGGGTAAATGAAATCGATTTGGGTATTAGAGAAATGTGATTATGGATATTTTTAAATTACATTTATTATAATGCTATTTAATGTTTTAAAGTTCATGATACTAATATCCTCCTCTTATAAATACATTGACTAACCTTTAACAACTCAATTCAGTCAAAATCTTTCTAATTGTCACCAAAATTCAGGAGTATAACCAAAATAGCAGATGTAATGAGGAATATTGCTCTTTAAGGAAAACTGCTTCTCTCCTAGTATCCATGATTTCAGTAATAATTTTATGTTAGAATGCTGTCCTTGCTAGTTAAACTGAAATAAAATAACTCAGGCAATCTGCACGATTTAAAACTCAATTTGGCTTAGCTTCTCGGGGAGCTTCACTTATGGCCTTTCTTATTGACTCTGGCAACATCCCAGATTTCAAAATATCATTAAAAACTATAAGAAAAAAACAACTATGCATGTCAAGCATAACTTTGTCAAAATTAAGCTGAAAGCCCATCTGGCTCCATTGTCTTATTGAATTTGTCACATTTTATAGGTAGTTGAGTTTCTTTCTTAATAATCAATCTCTCCAAAGGATGACAAGAATTACTTCATTAAATAGGTAAACTGCAACAGTCAGTTACCTCAACATAACATTTTCTCTCCTAGAATTTCACTGTATATATTTCTAAAATTTTATTCTGAAGATTTCACTTTTAAATTCCCAGTGGCCCTCAAAGGATGTATTTTACCTTTACCACCACTCAGTTTCAGCCACCATCACATTGCACCCTGAATCTCAGACTCCTAACTGATTATCTCATGTAAACTACTTCCCATTTTAACCACTCCTCACTTTGGAGATAGAGTGATAGTTTCAAAACACAATTTGGATTACATAGCCATTACCACAACCTCTATCGACCCTTCCCCACATTTTGCTTCTTAAAATCCCTCAGTGACCTCCTATTAATGTAGCCCCCCAGTCCTTGCTTGATCTCACCCCACTTCACATCATCCTTTCACAGCTCTCTTTGCTTCCTTCACACTGGCCTTCTTCCATTTTCCGCAGTGATCATGATGTTCCCCTCACTATTCCTTCCAACCTGCCCAACATCACGGATTTTGCTCTGGTTACTCATACCTTGCCTAAATGTTCATTTTTTCACCATCTCTCAATGAGGGAACTCTCCTTACCATTTAGATCTCAGTTTATGAAGTTTTTCCTGACCTTCCAGCATAGGTCAGATCCACCATTGTACTCACTATCAACACCCTCAAACTTTTCATCATGCCTTTCACCAGTTTATATGTTTGTGTACTTATTTGATTAACGTCTTATTTTCCACTCTTTTTTAAGTGCTCACAAAGCAAAGACCACATTAGATTTTCTCATTATATTCTCAATATTCAGCAGAGTTCTGCTCATAAAGAGGGCAGTCAATAAATAAACAAATGAAAGCCAAGAATAGATTACATTTTCTCTCTGTTCCTTTACCTTTCTAGTTGTTGGTGGTGGTTTTGTTTTCCTGAAAGCCAAAATGATATTCTTGTTATTTACCTAAAACAGGGTTTAGAGATTGCCCTGATATTACTTTAAGCAGAAGATATTGGCACATGACCTGCTTGATTTACATACGGAAGGCCCTCAAAAACTTTAGTGAGCAACAGAAATGTCTCTATATATCTGGCTAGCAAGCCAAATGTAAGGAAAGGTAAAACACAAACATCTCAATTTACTGTATTTCAACTATAAGAGGGAAGTAGTGTAAAAACCAGAAACAGCCTTTTGCTTCATATTATTATAAGAACTCTTTGGACACTATGTTTGTTCCAGACATTGCATGGCTAGGACACATGGGTGAAATAAACACAATCTCTGCCTCAAGGAACTCCCTGTCTCATATAGCTTCCTAACACCTCCATAGCACTGAAGAGATCTTTCAAACTTTGTAGCCTTACAATCTAAAATTTCAAATATGAAGCTCTTTCTCTGTTTATATATTTTTACATAAATGTATTCAGGTTTTACAAATAAACATGGCTTTTGTTTCCTTGGTGGGAAGAGTTCTAAAAATATCTATAAATGCTCAATAAATATCTGTTGAATGGACTAAATTATCTATCATCTATCGTCTATCTATCTATTATCTATCTATCATAGCAACTTTAAAATAAAATTTTACTATCACTTTTTTTAGTTTCCTCAGCTCACCTGAAGATTCTTCATTAAGAATAGCAACATGTAACTGTAGTGGAGAACAGATATCTTTTAACAATGCTCAGGTTTACTTATGGTTATAAGAATTATATACTATAGATCAGAACATCTTCATTGATGATTCCCACCTCTGAGTCACTACATAGCTTTCAGAACACTCATGATATCTTGAAATACCAAGAAAGAGACTGTCAACTTCAGATTAGCAGCAAATAGCAGCAGGAGTCCCAGCCAAAATATCAGGCATGAATTAGATCAAAGATCTGAAAGTCTAAGATGGAGCAACTTAACTGAGAGATGTTTCTTCACCTGTACAATGGAAAATAATAATTGTGCTTTCTTCAAGGGTTTTCATTAATCTTTAGAAAATGCTTTAACCTGACATTAAAAAGGTGTTATGGAAGAAAAAAAAAATGTGTGATGTGAGTGTATGAGAGTGAGTGTGTTGGTTATCCAGTCATAGCTTTTGAAGAAAGTGGGAATTCAGAGATTTTTATCTTAAAATTTATTTTAAAAGTGAGAAATAGTATGACTATGATTTTTATGTAACATTTCTTGAGCTACTTATCAAGGCACTGAATTGAAGAAACATGCTAACAGCTGGCACTGGATAGAAATTACTGTACTTAATTAAAAATTAGATGTAGATACTGGCAGCTTTGGTTTCACAAGATACCTGTTCTACTCACTGAGGGGAATTTAAATTCCACTTAATACAACAGTATATCAATACATAGAAGTATGTTGTAAGCAGATACTCTACAGGGAGTAGAAGATCATCTATAGCCGACTTGATAAACAAAGAATTGTAATTATTTTTATTTAGATTATTTAAGTTGTATTGATTTTGAATGACTACCAAAAATGTGTGCTAATTTTCATATTCACAGAATTAAGAAAAGTACAAGAAATAAATGAGATCAACTCTTAGAGTTACAATAATGCTATAAACCACTGTCAAAATGCTATTGCATTTCCTTTTTATGTATGTTTACATTTATTTAAATTCTTTTTGCAAAATTGTGATTATGATTATATATTCAGTTTGTGGGTAAATATTAAATTTAGGATTGGGTTTATGGATAGATTCAAGGTCAATGTCATTGATAAAAAATGTTATTTCATTGTAGTGAATAACAACGAAACATGTTTTTAATAACTGTATAATATTTTATTATCTGGTTATGTTATCATGTTTTAAACTATTATCCCATTGTATATATTTAGATGGTCTTCATGTTTGTTTATTTTTTTGTTTGTTTTTCTCTTATTTAATAGGTGTCTCTATTAAATCTCTAAAAGTAGACTTTCTGGGTCAAAATGTTTAAATATCATGAAGGCTTTTATACAAGTATTATAAAATTGTTTAAAGGATATTAGATGTCCATCAAAAATATATCAAAGTATTCATATCTCCTCAAACTTAATATAATTAAATATTAAAAATTGAATCTCTGAAGAATTCATGTAAAAAATACAAAATTTCATTATTGCAAATTCTATTTAATTATATAATTAGGTTTTGTGGTTTTATATATAAACTCTAATTGTGTGAATTATAATTTCATATACAATTGCTTATTTTTTAATATTTTATTATTGATCTATGAATATATTAAATATCAAATATATTAAGTGATAACTTTTTTAATATTTCTCCAAATTTTATTTCTATTTTAATTTTGTTCAGAATGTCCTTTCACATTTATTCACAAAATAATTACTATGGGCTGCACACTGTTTTGAGTCCCATATTAATAGAAACAAAGAAAACATTCAAAATCTAGCCTTTGTGAAATTTGAACAAAAGAGGCAAAGATCTTGGGCTTCATGAAGTTCCTATTCTAGCTGATGGAGAAAGGCAACAAACAGATTTTAAAAAATAACTGATATTATGTTAGAATGTCATAATGCTATGAATAGAAGTGATACAAGGGAGATAAAAGATGCAAGTAAGGAAGGTTGCAACTTTCAGTGGGGGTGTGAGTGGTGCCATATGAGCAAAAACCTGAAGGAGGTGTAGGGTTAACAAGGGAAAAGGAATAGCAAATGGAAATTTGACAGGTGAGATATGCCAGTTTTGTTAAAGGAACAGTAAAAATAACTCTTAATGTGACTGGAATCAGTTGAGGTTGTGATGCTGCTAGAGAGGTTATGGGGACCCAGATCATGAGGAGCCTAGTGTACCATTGTTACGTAATGGCAGTCAGTTTAAATGAGAAATGGATTACTGAAGAATTTTAATATATAAGTGCCGTTATTTGATTTATAGACTCATTCTGAGAATAAATGTCAAGGGGAGGGGAAAATTCCTCCCTTTCCCTCTTGGTTCTTATGGCTGGTTGAATAATTAAAATGACATAAGGAAGATTAACAGGAGAAAATCATATTTAATAGGTTGCATGGGGAATTCACATAAGCGTGAAGAATTCTAAAGACAATAAGGCAAAATGAGGTATATATGTCAGTCTCATCTAAGGAGAAAGAGGTAGTGCTCTGGGACTTCAAAGGGAAGTAAGGCAATTCACAGAGAAATGAAAAGAGTTAATGTTTAGTAAACAAATGTTTGCTGGAACATCTAGAGAGACAATGGAACACAACAAGGATGATTTTGCTCAGAGGGGCCTTGCTAGGTTCCTTCTTGTCTGCCATACCTAGTTCAGATTAAAGGACAGTTATCTATGATAATAGCTCCTTCCTGGAACAGGCCTTCCAGCTTAAATATTTTAAGGCAGTAAGGAGGAAGTTCAAAGATTCCTTCTGAGTCTTCTGGGCCTTAAAAATAACCAGCTTAAAATAATCAATATCCCGAAGAGACATATCTTGGGGTGGCAAACTCTGCTTCTCTTCAGGCAGAAGCAGCTACCCTGGTTGGACTACTGCAATAATCCAAACATAGAACCGGGTGCTCATAATATAGAATGGTCAGATTCTAGATATATATATATATATATATATATATATATATATATATATATATATATATTGAGAAAAAGTTGACAGGATTTACTCAAAGCAAGATTTTGGAAGGTGAAAACAAGTTAATGATGACTCTGTGGTTTTGGCCTGTGCAACCAGAATGTCATTAAGAGGACTGATAGCCAATTGGGAAAAAGTAACTTTAAGAGAGAAGTCAGAGTTAGAGATATACATTTGGGAGTTACCAGCATATGAGTAAAATGGAAAGCCATGAGATGAGATAAGATCACTAAAGGAATGAATGTAGATATAAAAGAGAAGTAGAACAAAGTATGAGCTTTGGGGAATGCCAACCAGCAGAAGAGTCTGAGAAATGGTCATCTGGGAGGAAGAAAGCTTGAAGACTCTTGAGATATAGGAAAAGAGATAGTTTGAAGAAAAGAGAATAATCAATGGGGTCAAATGCTAGTGATAGATTAGGTAAGATGGAGACTGAGATTTAGATATGCCATTAATAAAACAAGTAAATCATCAATCACCTTGACCAAAAGAATTTTGAATTTGAGAGAAAAATAGGAGAAAAGGAGTTGGAGACAGCAAATAAAGTCAACATTTGAGTAGAGTTTTGTTGCAAAGGAGAACAATAGTAGCTAGAAGGGAAGCTAGACAAGAGATTTATTTTAAATAAGAGTAACGTAGCTTGTTTGTATATGATGAGAAAAATCAAGAAAGAAGGAAAAGATTCAAAATAGAGAATTATTGGAGCAATGTAGTGAGTTGGAAAGAGACCCTGGGATCCACTAAACATAAATTAATTAGACTTTAGATAGGAATATGGATGATTTATTCATAGTGACATGAGGGGAGACAGAAGATACGGATATAGACACTGGTAGATGGGTAGTAGTAGAGTGGTGGAAATTTGGACGTTTCCTTTGATTGGCTTCTGTTTTCTTAGTGATACGGGCCATCGCTTGCAAAATTCTTAACCTTTTTAGTAAACCTAGTTAAGTCTTTTCTTTCCTCCTTTCTTTGGAGAAAGACCCTCACCCTCAAACTTAGATAATTACTTTGAAACTGGTGACTTAGGTCCTCTGGCTATTGACAATGATCATTAAAATTCAGCATTCTCCTTGACACATTATAAGGCAGGAATGGCTTTAGGCCAAAACAGGGCCCTTGGAGTCCCAGAAGGGAGGGGACCTTTCACTCGAGTTTTTTTCCTTTTTTTTTTTTCAAAATATATTAATCAAGCCTGATTTCCTTTACCCACTCGATAAGCAAATCAATAATAAAAATGTAACTAGATATATGATTCAGGTAACAAGTTCGTATCTTTTTCCTGGTCTGGAAACTGAGGTAACACTTCCTCAGGAAACCCAAGACCCCATACTGACTAAGGCAGAGAGAGAAAGAGCTCCATGAAACCCCAATAGACAGGGACTACGACCCTCCACAGCAGGAAGCAGATACAGAAGAGACCTCCATCTCTCAATATCCATACTAATAAAAAGGGATTCATAGCTCTTAAAAAAGGGGTTAGGCAGGAAAGTTAGATAGGGGGTTTCAGGTCCACCGGCAAAGATACTGAGGTCATCCTATTCTAGAAAGGGTCTGCCTTAATCCACCCACAATTAAACAAGTCATAAGGCATTTTTGGGCTAAAAGTATCACATACAAGAAAACAAGTGAACAGACAATTGGGTACTAGTTTCAGCCAGGCACTTGCACCTGTGCAATGAAGATCTGAATGACCTTCAATTCACCTGAGCCTCATTATACCATCATCATAATATGCATATGCATGGAAGTTCATTGATATCTTTATAACAGACTGATTTCTGGGAACGAACATGTGCAGAAAGCACGGGTCCTGTCAATCTTATCCGTCAATCAAGAAAGCCCACTCCTCAAAGAAAAGTAACCACCCATAGCAAATAGGAATAAAAATCCCAAAGCCTTTGTGTTACCAGGCCTTTGTACCATTCTTGCTCAGTCCCACTTCCATGTCTGGAAGTGTACTGTCGCTTCTAATAAACCTATTCTTTTCTGCTGTATTTCGGTGTCTTGCTCAATTCTTTGTTCAAGATATCAAGAACCTAGACAATGCACTGAGAGGGGAAACCTGCTCTCCAGTAATATTAGTATAATAGAAAGCAAGTTCATCAGCTGAGAGTGACACATTGTTTTTTATAATTTGAAATCTATTGAGCCTTTTTTGGTGATTTCTCCTATTACTTTTCAGTTTAGGAATCCTCTCCCATACTGAGTCAGTTTAAAAATCTCCATATTTTCTTCAAGGTTTTTAATGTATAGAATTTATATTTTAATTATTTTTTTAATTTTAAAGGAAAATCATCAAATAAATCTAAGACCAATCCCAGAATCCATAAATTAACAATTGATAAATTTCACTATAAATATTTATGCTTAACAAAAATTTACTATAAACCAGATTAAAAGACAAACCTAAACTAATATTGGGTCAGCTAGACTGTACCTGTGAATTGAAAATGTGACAGTGATAATCCTAGGCCTCAAGAATCCTTGCATGCTTCCATGTTGTCTCTTGGAACTCTTTAACCACTACGTGAACAACTCTGGGTTAGCCCCCTGGAAGATGAGAGACCACACGGCAGAGAGCTCAGTTGCCCTAACAAGTTCAAGACATGTGAGAGAGCCTACCCTCCCACACAGCTGCATGTGCCTGCAGGCATGAGTAAGCCCAGGAAAATCCAGAAAAACCACCCAGTTGAACCCAGTCTAAGTCATTAACCTGAAGACTCATGAGCTAAATAAATGTGTGTTGCTATTTTAAGTCACTGAAGTTTGGTGAGGTTGTTATGCAAACATAGCTTGTTATGAGTATTTCTAAATGTTGGTTAGGAGGATAAAAGAAGTTTACATAGCATTCCTTCCAGTTCCCAGAAAGACTTAATTCTACAATAATAAATAGGCCACTAGTCATTTTAAAGCTGATGTTAATTTTAAGGGCAAATGTGAGCTGAATACGCCTTTTCCCAAACTGTCCTCTTCCAAACACGAGTCCTACTAGATGCTCATGAACAAAGGATTTCATGGTGAAATAATTTTAAGAAAGGATATATTTTGCATTCTACTATTGGAGCTTCACAGTAGACATTAGCATAAAGCCTCTAAAAATTTGTTATTTTATTTGTTATTTTATTCCCTGAAATCTAGTAAGTACTCAACAAATACTCTAGTACTTAGCAGCAGCAGCAGCAGCAGCAGCAGCAGCAGCAGCAGCAGCAGCAGCAGCAGCAGAATCATCCTTATTATTTGTTGGCTGCATGTTAAATCTGTCAGTTCAGATCTTTGAAACTTTATAGTTAATTAATTTACCTCTCAGATTCTTCCAGTTAGTTGACTTTTAATCTTAGTATAGATTTAAAAATAATTTAAAAAATAACTTTATAAAGTTACTAAAACTTTTGATTGAGTTTTTTGGATGTTAAAAAATGAAAGAACATTTATTTGTATGGTTCAAGTTAGTTATACAACACGTTTCTCAAAAGTGAGTTCTAAGTAAGTGGATGCAATTTCTATTAATAGCCTACGGAAATAGAGTTTAGTGAAACACCGTGGGATTCACTACTCTGAGGTGATGATGGCTAAATGGAAAATGTCACAGGTGAAATACTCTCTGCTCTTTTAAAGACTGCACAAGAAAAAGGCAGATAAAAGTTAATTATCTTACTCCCTATCAAAGAAATAAAGAACCATGAAACAAAGTTTTCAAGTAACTCTGGAAAGTCCCCTTGAAAATCCAGCTGTGATGAATGCTAGTGGTCATGCATTGTAATAATAAATACTCACAGGGCAAAGAAAGGAAGAATGCTTTCTCAGAGTTCAATTTAATCTATAAAACCAATGACCTTTCTTGATACAAATGATAACAAAAATAGCTTTCAAGTCATGTCTTCTCATTAGGCATTTCTCATTCATTATATTCCTCCTTTTTGTCATTTGATTCTCATTGATTATTCAGGGTTTATGTTTATTCCTGCCTTCTTATTTGGTAATCAATTGTTGTAAATTCATTAATTTTTATTTTATTGCCATTTTTTAAATTTGATCTAAAGATCAAAACGTTTGGTAGTCTTCACTGGCCAACAGAAATAAGAAATGTCCTAAATTTTACTGTTTACATGTTTCTCCTGCCTGAGTTTCAAAAGCTTAGAATGCAGCCAACTTAATATATCTGGATAATAACAATTCAATCTATTTAGATATAAACTCCAATTAATACTAGTTATAGGGATTATGGAATAAATTTGTTCTACAAATTAGTCTAAACTGTTATTCTAGCGAGTAACTTTTTATCAGCTTCTGTATTAGTTTGCTAGGGCTTCCATAACAAGGTATCATGGACTGGTGGCTTAAAAAACAGACATTTATTTTATCACAGTTTTGGATGCTGAAAATTTTAGATCAAGCTCTCATCAGGGTTAGTTTTTCTGAGGCCATGCTCTTTGGCTTGTGGATGATCAACTTTTTCCTGTGTCTTCACATGGTCTTTCCTCCATATTTGTCTGTGTCTAAATTTCCTCTTCTTATAAGGACACCAGTCACATTGAATTAGGGCCTGCTTTAATTACCCTTTAAAGGCCCTATCTCCAGATACAATCACATTCTGATGTATTGGAGTTTAGGACTTCAACTAGGGTTTAGAACTTCAACATAATGATTTAGAGGGGCTATAGCTTAGCAAATAACTGCTTCCTTCTTAGCCTTCTTCCTTAGCCATGTTATATAAATGCTCTGTTCTGTCTTTAAAATAAGGATAATGAAGCATTTAGAACGATGCTGAGAGCACAATAAAGACTCAGTAAGTATTAACTGATACTATCATAGACTTTCTATTATCATATTCTGGATCTTTGAAATGAAGAATACAACACAATTATCAAGGGTGAAGAATGAACTGGAGAAAACAAAGGAAAACCTGCTAAACTCAAATCTAGTCTATAGCAGAGCAGTTAAGAGAGCAGTTGCTAGAGTGAGATGAAAATACAGCTCTGCCACATTTAATCCATGTAACTTTATTAACTGCTTTATGTTGTGTATTGCTTATAAATTCATATTTTTCATAAGATGCTGAAAGGACTAAATGAGATAATGCAAGGAGAGCACCATGGGGGTCTTGGAACACTGCAGTACTGGACCACCAAGAGCCATTATCATTATTAATCATTTTCAGGGTAATAAAGAGTTCATTGTATTCCCACATAACCCTCACGTGCTTTGTTTTCAGTCCAAAAAAGTGAATGTAAATATTTATTAAACCAAACACTGTATTATTGTCATTAAAATGATAGCCAAAGAAATATATCCATTTTACTTAAGAAAGGAATGATGACTCTATAATACACTATTATGAGTTTTTAGGCTTAAGGGTCAGTCCTTAAATTTTGTAGGCTGTTTCTTTGGTAATGCATACAGTTTATAAAAGTCCAGAAAATTACTCCATAAGGAAAATTAGTTATCTAAGATTCATTCAGAAAATAATAAATTGATCCCTAAAAAAAGGTTTCCAAATAATTCCATATAATAGATAGCAGAAAAACTTTTACAAAACAACCAAATTCTTTTGGTTTTGAAGTGTATGTATTGAGAAAAAGTATATATTTATAATTTTATTTTTAACATAGTTTGATGATAATATCCATAATCAGAGTAAATCATATGAATAATGCAAACTTTCCAAATATTATAAATTTTATTTTATAATAAAATTTTCTTTAAAAAATGTTTTGGAATACCTTTATTTCATTTTATTATATGGGGAGACAAAAAGAAAAATTATTTTCACGCTGTTGTAAAGCAACTATTAAAATTATCTACCATCAAAATAGATAGAATTACATCTAAATATGTATTTTGGATGTTTCATTTGCTTCTAGATATCTAAACACAATAATACTATTTGCTTTTACTAACTTCTTTTGAATTAAAATGATGTTTATGATAAAGTAAAACTCACACTAGAGACAATACAATAGTTCTCAGAAATGTGAAATCATTCCTTGTCTTTGTGCTTAGACATCTTTAACAAGCTTCAATCTGCAGTTTACTCATCTCTTTAATAGTAGAGACTTTGGGGAATGAATCAGAATAATTGTGTATTTAGTGAAAGAAAAATTAGCAGGAGATATTGAACAATCATGTTTTGTTTATTCAGTTAGGCACACACACAATTCCCATTACCAAATATTCTCTACACAAATGAAGAGAATTAGGATGGTTATCTAGCAAATTTACTAGTAACTTCTTCTCAACTGTGCTTGATATTGAGCAGAGATTTGTCACCAAGTACTTATATGGTTCCATATCTTTAGCAATCTTAGAACAAAGAAAGGTGCATGCAATGAAATATATGGCTCCCAAGTTATATGTTAAATTTATATCTCTTATAGAATCTTTGTAATTTCCATGATTAGAAATAGTATTCTTTATTAAGAAAAAAAAGTGTATCTTTCCTGAGTTAAAGAGTTTAAATGAGCCCTTAAATGCAGACTGTCTGTAATCAGACCTATTTAAATGATTCTTACTGAATACAGCAATGTCAGCATGTTATCTTGTAAAGGATAAAATTATGCATTCTACTTACTGAAGTATTAATGGTGCTTTTCACCGACATCCACTTTTGATTTAAGGGTCATAATAAGAAATGTATTTGTTAATTCACAGAAACAAAAATGGAAGAATTAGCCAACACTCTTCTATATCTATATCAACCATTGTCCTAGTCTTTAAGGGATTATTTCAAACCAAGTATGTTATTCAGAAAAACTTTGGGAAATGAAAAGAGTAGCCTTGAGTTTTTAATACAGAGCAGTAAAGAAGAAATGGTGTTTTGAGGACACCAAAAAAGTGGAGCAAAATCCTTTCAAGTGCAGACAATCACATTAGACATGTACTTGCCACCTCAGAGTTCACCACAAAGGCTAATCAGAATTTTATACACTGGATTTCAATTTATACACTTAAAATGAATATTAGAGTGTTTTCTCCAGGTGGCCAAAGGCAATCCTTTCAATTTTGGCACTGCAGTTAGTTTAACTAAAGAAATAAAAGAAGAAGATGAACACATTTAAAAAAGACAAATAATCTGACATGTCAATAAACAATAGAATTGTCTCTCAAAAATGTAAAGTTTTCCATAAAAATCTTACTGGTTATGTGACTTTATTTAATTTCTCTCTTTCTGCAAGCATATGTGCAAAATGTTTATTCTGTTTAAAAGAATAAAGTCTAACTAATTTAAGCTAAAAGAAGACTCAAAGAGTCAAAAGAAGGAACAGTTAGCCCTCAGGAAGCCAGGTGCTATGGTAGCTTTGACCATCTCCAAAAAAGGAAGCAAAGATCACCTTGGAGACTGCTAGCTTCAATCTCCTCATATCCTGTGCATCCCTGTTCAAAATTCATATTACTGGGAGAGAACCCTTCAGCCCTCGCTTGGGACATGGTTGTATTTCTGAGGTAAGCTTGATGTATGAGGAGTGGAAAGAGAAAGGAAGAAGAAAACAAAGAGAAAAATGATAATTATATGCAGGGTACCAGTGTGGCAGTTCCATCAGATCATGTGGGAGGAGTCAGGGTCATTCTTCTAATGAAAGGAGGATGCATTCTCTGGTAGAAGAAAGAAGATGCTGGATGGAACCTATGCTTCCACAAACACGGAGGAAAATGCAAGTAAACTACCTGCACAGTGACAAGAACATCTTTAGTACTCAATAAACATTATTCCTAATGATATATTTAGACATGCTCTAGATCAGTGATCCCCAACATTTTTGGCACCAGGGACCATTTCTGATGCTCCTATGAGAATCTAATGCCTGATGATTTGAGGTGGAGCTGAGGCAGTGATGTTAGTGCTGGAGAGCGGCTGCCAATGAAGATGGAGCTTTGTTCACTCGCCTGCTACTCACCTCCTGCTGTTTAGACCTGGTCCTAACAGGCCATGGACCAGTACTGGTCCACAGCCTGGGAGCTGTGGACCTCTGCTCTAGATTATTAGTAGGCTTAGAATAAATCAAATAAACTAAAAAATGCATCTGATCTATAATGTATGTCTTTTTTTGTGCCTTCTCAAATAGTCTTTTAAACATTTCCACCTAGATTATTTTTGTTTCTCTTATGATTTTTGAAAAAACAATCATTTTTCTTCAATTTTAACTGGAAATGAGAAGCAAGGACTTCTTCCAATCAAGGTCAAAGTTAGGCAGAATTGTATTCAATATTGTATTCATTTTGTGCACGAGATGCACAAAATTTTTCTGGAATCCCTCTACTTTCAGAGGTAACGATAATAATTGGACCCACTAGGTCAGTATTTTCCTGCTCCCATCATCTAGCCTTTATCAAAATCCCTCTTGGGTACTTCATCTGGATTGTTTATATTTTAACAAAAATAAGAATCCTAAGGAAAAAAAGTAAAAATCTAACTTTAGAATTCCTACAGTTCTCCTGAATGGACAGGATTTGACAGGTGAAAGGTCTTGCTGATGGGTTGTCCCCATATGGGAGACTGGGAATTTCCTAAGGGAAAAACATATTGACACAAATAAGACCCTGCTCTAATACAAATCCTTCTTCTTGCCCACAATATCAGTATGAGATTAGGTCCCCCAAGCAATCCTATTTTGAGTTTTTGATCTACCAGCCCCTCCATTCCTCATTTTCAGAGTCTAATCACTGTATGGCAGCACTTGCATACATTATTCAATTTGAATTTTGCTACCAGGTTTCTCTGAGTCATGTCCTTGGTGTTTGTTCCCTTGTATTTTATTGTTGTTTGCTTCTTTCCTCCTTCCTTTTTTTTCTTTCCTTCCTCCCTCCTTCCCATCAACCAACTTTCCTTCCTTCCTTCCTTCCTTCCTTCCTTCCTTCCTTCCTTCCTTCCTTCCTTCCTTCCTTCCTTCCTTCCTTCCTTCTTTTTCTTTTTAACTAGGCACAAAATAATGTTATACAAAATCTGCATTTAATGAGGTTACTGTAGAATGCAATAGAATCATTTGAGGAGGTTAGATTTACAATTTTTACTTCTTAGTCACTAACTAGCAGTGGCATAAGAACAAATCTCTTAACCTTTCTGAGCCTCAGTTTTCTCCTCTCTAAAGAGAGAGGATTGTTTAAAACAATCCACTAGTGTCCTCTCACCCCCAGTCACTTCTGTGCCAAGCAGTGCATCATAATATCCTGCATGGAACTAGTGGAGGCATGGGGTGGGGGGAGGTCTTTTAAAATTATACAAGTCCCCTATTACCCTGCCGACATCCTATAAGGCCCCTCTCTGAGCTCTCTTCTGAAGGATTCCTTTACTAGTCACCACTGGTAACTGATGGAGTGTGTTGCTCTCTTCAGGGGCACTGGGGCAAAGTCAAGGCTGAGAAACACTGGTCTTGACCATCTTAAAAGTCCCTTCCAGCTCTGACACTGATTCTAAGTAAGTTTGAGTTGGTCACATTCTTTCATTTCTCAAGATGAATCAAATGAGAGCACTTCAAGAGAAGAATATATGCCAAGGACATATAATTAGGCTATTGCACTAAGGGATATAGCTTTTAGAGGGAAAATAAATTATAAATAGTACAGGATCAAAATAATTTCTTAAAAGTTACTTTCTTCATATAATTTTTTGTTCTTCTGTTTCTTCTTTCTTCTGTGGTCAGTATAGTAGGAGAACTCTCCACTTTGGAAAGCAAAATGAGACTGGAGGAGGGTCAATAAAAATGAAGGCAGAGGCTAGGCTTCTCATGCCTGCTCTTAACAAAATGGATGATCGCACTGTGCTCATGGAATAATGCGGCCCAGCAGGGTAGGGGCCCAGGCAGAGATTCAGGGCTAAAACTCAGGCAAGTAGAAAGGTTATGTGTCTATCTGGAGCATGTTTTCTGCATGTATTCCCTGGGAACCTAAGGAAACTCCAACAGTTACACTATTGGCTGAGTCAAGGACTGAGCATCCCAGGTAACCTAGGAAACACAACTTAAAAATGGAATATTAGCCAGTTCTAATTTTTAACATGACTGGTTAAAAGTAAGAGTTTTTAAATCATGAGAAAGGAAACCTCAGCATTTGGATTGCCTAACAATATTCAAATTTTAGAATTCTTTATAAAAAAGACTATAGTGGATAAAAGAGTTTAGGGTGTTTTTTCCCCTGGATGATACATAAAAATGTCACAGAATCTCCCATAAAAATAGGACTATTTAATAATAGCAAACTACTCATTGTTTATTACTTATTCTAATTTTTATTCATTGCTAGTTCTTGGATTATAGGAGCAATTATGCTTGTAATTGTATCTGCTGCAAAGATCTGTTTTGAAAAAAATGCATGTCAAATTTGGCAAATACTTGCTTATTTTGAAAATAACAGTTTAAGTTTAGCTGGTGTGATTGTTTTTTCTCCAAAATAATTTGTGCATTAAGTTCGAACAACATTTACATTATATCTACTATGGGTGAAGTATGGTAATCAAGATATATTGATTACCTTGAAAGAATTTAGAATATAGCAAGAGTCAATGAAGAGAACCACGTGGGAGCATCAAAGACACCGTTGGCTCAGCCTGTTTCCAAGAAGGGATTCCTTTATGATTCAGCTGAGCCATGATGGTCAAAGTGAGAGCTTGCTAAGTGAGCACAGCAGACAAGGCCATCCTCTAGCAAACAGCATGGGCGAAAGCTCAGAAACACCAGATGACTGTGTGTGTTCAGGAGTGACACAGAGCACAAGTGGCTATTGATGGAACTGGAGAGAGCAGTCAGAGTCTGATCATGAAGGGCCACAAAGGCCAATTTAAAGGATTTGAACTTTCTCCTGAAGACAATGGGAAGACATTAAAGTATTTTTTATATCAGTTGAGATCCTTTAGGTTGCAAGTAAAAGAAAAAACAACTTAAAGTAGGTTTAACAAGAACAAAAGGGAAAGGGCTTTATTGGCTCGTAAGAATGACAAGATCTGAGAAAGCTGCAGGCACAGCTTGATCCAGGGTATAAACACTATCACTAGGCTAGGGGTTCTCACTCTCCTTTTCTTGACTCTGCTCGCTCTGAGCTTGTTCCCATTCTGAGGCCCCATGTGTTGGCTCCTGGGAATCCCAATTCACATCACAGTGGAGCTAAAAGGAGAGTCCATTTCCCTTAACTCAAGCAAAAGTCCCAAAATTGAATCTCTCTGGCTCTGACTGGTCTGATTTGAGTCCTATACCTATCTCTGATGGACCCAGGAGGCCAGGAGCCAGTATTAGCTTAGCCCAGGTTATGTGATCCACACATGGGTTCAAATGAAATGCACATGTTGTCTCCTTCAAAGCTGAGGTCACACAAGGAAGAGTGAATGCGAGGTGGCAAAACAAGCTGTGACCACCATGTGGTTTAAGAAGGGGAATAATACAATGAGACTCGTGTTTTAGAAAGCTCTGAATCTCCTATAGACCTGAAAGCCAGTTAGAAAGTCAACTGAAGGTAAGAGCAGAGGCTAGAGCAATAATTAGATGGGTTGTGTTAAGAGCCAGGCTAAATCAACTGAGCAGAAGTGAACAAGGGGCTGCCACAGAGGGGATTTCCTATTTAAATTCTTAGCACATAATTCTGGGTCCCTGACCTACAACCCCCATTACTCTTAATGACCTTCAGAAATGGAATATTCAGCTCCATCAAGGACCAACCTGTGGCAAGGTCCCCATACAGGTGCCCTAGCAGGTTCACTCAAACTCTGGGACCAGTTGCCCAGAAGCTGCAGACCCAGACCAGCTTCCAGAAACCCAACTAATCCTCTGGAAATGTGACCACCTGTAGAAACTATCAAGTTCAAATACTGATACCACTGTTTCTCAACTGTGTTACCCTGAACAAGATGCTTAACTTCTCTGAATCTGAATATCTCTATCTGAATAGAAAGTGGAGGTGGTGACACTTAAGGTAATAAAGATGTTGGTATGGAGATTAAATCAAATAAAAATTATGAATCACCTATTACAATGAGAGATTCGCTAAATGAAAAATTCCTTCCTCTTCAGCCCTTTAAGCTTTCTCCTAGCTTCGACTTCCTAAGATTCTCTAACCCCTTGTTTGTTTGTCAAATAAAAGGTCTTTAAAAAAAATAGGATATAGCAAGAGAAACTGAGTTGAAACATAAAACATCTTATATAACATATGTCTTATGATAGGGGTGTGAATAAATATTTTGAAGTCACTCTAATACTAGAAATGGCCTATCTTAAACGTAAAGTATAATACTTTAATGTTAAATTTCAAGTCCTTTCCATGACACAAAAGGGTCTCTCTCACCTGGCCCATATATACATTTTTAACCTAGCAATAATTACCTACATATAATTCTTAAAAATGGGCCATGATCTCTAGAGTTTCCATTCATGCTTATTTTTTTATTATTCATTTCTTGCTTAGACTATGAGAGCTTTGCACAAAGGCTTTACAAACCCTCCTAGCCCTAGTAACTGGCACAGAGCCTGGCATATATTTGTCATCCATAAAATTTTATCAAATTAAACTGAGTTAGTGATTTATCTTCCATGAGATCTTGCAAGCAGAAATCATTGCTTCTCTATAGTGCTCTTGCAGTATTTTATACTTTCTACCATTTTATTATTTCTGTTCTTTATCACATAACTGTGGAAGATAAGATGATGTCCTTTTTCATTTTTCTCCTTTCACCATCTCCTCGCATTGGGCTCACCACCTACTGGTGTCAAATATATTAATGGAATTAATTACAAGTAGAATAGAGGCTAATCAAACACCTTAATCAGTAATTATTAGTGGATAGCATTTTAATTATTTTTCCTAATTGTCATTTTCTAGTGCTCCCAAGATTTCAGACACTATATTTGATGCCATTTAATGTAAAGTCATGCTCAGGATTGTTAAGATCTACTCTTGCGCTTTTTAAAAAGCAGCAAATTTAAAATAGTTAAGTATTTAGAGGATCAAACAATTAAATAAAGATATACAACACGTGTTTTTGTCATTGTTGTTGTTGTTGTTTATGGTGACATTAGTTAATGAAATCCAGTAAGTTTCAGGTGGCTTTTTTTTTTTAAGGCACTTCTTACCCATGTGATTTTCTCAAAAATGCACTCATCAGGATTATACTTTCTAGAACTTACTTGTAGCTATGAAAATTATTCCAGGCATGAATGGTGGCAAATAAGCCCATCACAAGAATGTTCCCTGTAGTCTAGCATTCTTATCATCGCGTGCTATAATCTCTTCTTTCTTATTGTGGTCAGTTCTCATAGAAGCCAGTTTCCATTTAAGTTTATCAACTGAGGGTAATAGCAGGCTGACAATGCCTCCCATTTTTTTTTACTGTAGGCTAAACTTTAAAGAACTCCAGATATAACAACAGTGGACTTCTCCACGAATTCCACAGAGATAGCCATTCACAAACTCACTCGACTTTAGATACCCTCATCTTGTCCTTTGCCATTGAGAAATAAATGTACCAGTCATGCTAGAAGTAAATATATTCAATTTTCAATAGTTTCATAAAGTGAAGAAACATGGCAGAGTGAGAGACATTCCCGGATCTCTCCTCTTGAAATAACAATAAGCCAAACATCTAAAACTCAACAAAAAACACCCAAACTGCACACCAGCACTGTGGGATCTGTGCATAAGATAAAGTGAAATTTTAAGTCAAAATATTCAAACAAAAAAATACCCAAGTATAATCTAATCTAATTATAACATAATCTAATAAAATCCTTAATGTAGGTTACTGTGGAGCCAGAGTCTTCCCTGGTATTGAATAGTTAAAGAAAAGAGGAGGTGGAAACCGGGGATGAGGAAGCATGGATGGAGAGACTAGTGTGATTGGGGGATGGAAGAGCAACAGGCAAATTGGGAGTTAGAAAGGCAAAGAAATACTTCTCATTTATTCTTTGTTACAGGAAAGATCTTTTGCTTTAAAAAAAAGTTGTTGCATATTTTTTCCCCTGGCTGTCCTCATTTTTCACCACTCTAATCACCACAAAATTTATAAACATTTAAAAATGAACAATGAACAATAACATTGAAACATTATCTCCTACTTTACACAGTTTTAAAAAATCAAATAACCATAATAAGATAATTATCTCTTGGTGATAGGCTTTTTGAAGGGTGATTTTTATCTACAATTTAATTGAAATAAAATATTTGAAACTTTCCTGATTGGTGAGGACTAGTATATTTCACTCCTAATTCTAACCTTGACACTTTACTAGGATAATTATCAAATCTAGGAATAGCAAAGAATATCTATGCTTTCCTTTTTGAAACAGACTTGGTAAAACAAGCCAAGGGTCTGTCTTTTGTTGTTATTGTTGTTGTTGTTGTTGTTGTTATTATTTGTTTTTTCATTTGACTGATTTTTGACTATGTGATTTTATCTAGTATCTGACAGTATAACTGGTACTTGGACACAAACTTACATCTTTCCTCTGAATAGCTCACAGACTATCCAACACTTAAACTCAAGTTGTGATTTGGTAACAAAAACATATTTTAAAAATCTGTCTTAATTCCTATTTGAGAAAACTTCAGGCTTAACTAAGGGGCCCTACAATGATTATATAGTGCTCTACAGTAAATTACTTTTGACCTCTGTATTAAAGATATCATGATTGTATTAATGAGGGCACATTCACTATTTTTCATTGTGGAGGGAGAGATTCATTAAGTTATTTTTATATCAAGTTTTGAGACACCCATAGACAAGAAATAATTGTTTGTAACTGCTTTAATCACTCATCATTGTTTACATTAGAAAGTCCACGTAAGTATGACCCTCAAAATAAATGACCTGGGATTGAAATCAAGCCATATACATCTAGTGGTATATTTTTGAAGCAAAGGAAATTCAGCTAATCACAGCAGCATAACTTTGAAATATACTGAATTTCACTGAAGCATTTCTCTCTCAAATTCATTTTTGAGTCCAAACTAAGCAAGATATGTTATATGCCCAAAGGTATTTTTCCAAAATAAAAAAAAAATTATTAGGAAATGAAAAATAGAAGTTAGCTCAGCATAACCTCAGCCATATTAACTGGACCATCACTATTCCTGTCCCTTAAATTAGATTTTCAAAGAGATACTGCTATCCAGATCTTGGCCTTGGTACAACATGTGCCATGAAAATTTGGACAGCAGAACAAGGAATTAGACCAGCTCAGGTGGATGTAAATTTTGTTAGGGTTTTGGACTACAACTAATATTAAATAGTAAATCATAAGTTAATCTTAAATTCGATATCTTTAAAGTACTCTATATCATTTTGACCTATTGTGTGTGTATGGTTCTTGGGAGATTGGGAATTGGGTCAAATAAGAATTACCTGGAGAGTTTTAAAAATATATAAATATACTGATACTCCTGATTCAACCCTCCATTCCAATTCTCTAACTTTCTCTACCTGAGGTATGTGTAATTTGAAAAAATCAATCTGATATTTTTGATACACAGCACCTTTCAATATCACAAATTACAGAGATTGCTGGGCTAGGTTTATGATGCCAAAATTAGAGCTGAAATAACATGGGGTTTCTCACTGAGCAAAAATAATAAGAAAGGGAAATCTTTTTGTCTCCAGCTATAGAAGAAAAAATTAGAAGGATATAGACACAAAAAGTCAGGATTGCTCGTGTCCCACCCAGCAGCTAGGAAGAGTTGCTGTCCATAGCAAAATCCTCACCCCTAAACTTAGCCTAGAATTAGATAATGCTTTCAAGGGTAGACGGTAAAATTCACTTCCCATATATGTTAATCATTACTTTTCTCTGAAATTACATCCAAGAAAAGTGAACACAATAAATATTATTAACCATAAACTTTTTCTTTATAGTATTATAGTACCCCACCCTCTTATTCTAAGACCCCTGGTGGATGCCTGAAACTGCAAATACTACCAAACCCTATATGTACTATGTTTTTTCCTATACATACATAGCTATGATAAAATTTAATTTATACATTAGGCACAGTAAGAGATTAACAACAATAACATAATAAAATAAAATAATTATAACAATATACTATAATAAGAGTTGTGTAAATGTGGTCTCTATTTCAAAATATCTTATAGAATACATGCAGTGTGGATATACTAGACAAAGGGATAATTCATATCCCAGGCAGGAGACTGGGACGATGCAAGATTTCATCACACTACTCTGTATGGTGCACAGTTAAAAACTTAGGAATTTATTTCTGGAACTTTCCATTTAATATTTTCAGACTTCAGTTGATCACATGTAACTGAAACCGAAGAAGACAAAACCTCGGATAAGGGGGCACTACTGTATATCACTGGGTCCTTTTCTTCTGGAAATTGGAAAAAACATGAGCAACAATGAAAATATTCCAGTGTCCCTGCAAGACTAATAAAATAGAGAAGGATTTAGAGAATGACTAGGCCTGAAATGGCTCTCTGAAACTGAGTTACCAGAATCTGACATTTGATTTTATTTATTTAACTTTATGAATTCATGATGATGACTCTTTCACTGATATGTTTTTACACCCATATCTTTCTAACCCAGTTTTGTAATGAGAAATGGAAAAAGCACAAGAAAAAATGGAACACTGGAGACAAAGGAAGAAGAAGAGACAAAGTGATGATGGAAATGCCCTCTAGCCAAAGACTACCAGGAATAAACATGTAATTGAACAAGTTGAACAATTCATTGAAAGAAAGGAAAATGCACACCATGAGTGAGAGGAGTGGCTAAAGACTTCTCAGTAAGATGTGTTAGAAAGGATTGAAGCTTGTGTTATGTGATTTTAGGGAGGTTTCAAGGACTTAGGCCTTTGTTCTAAATTCGATACTACCGACAAATAGCACTAATATAATCAGGCAAGTTGATACATCTTCTCCAGAAAGAGGGAAAACTAGAACAAAGCTAAAGTTGTAAATAAGGTACTTTAACAGCTTTCATATTAGTCAGTTATTCATATTAAGCAAGATAGTATGGTGTTAGGTCGTTTTTGATGTGTGATTATTATGGATGTTATGGAAGGATTTTACTTTTGTTTGGATCCATCATGGTCTGAGTGGCTTTGCCTAGTTCTGGTGTTCTATGAAATTGTTCATACTCAACAGGAGAAGGCCCAGCTTCCAGTGCCAGGCTAGCTCCCAGATACCAGTAAATACTTCTCTATCTCTCAGTACAAAGTCATGCTGGTTAGAAGTGGTGATTTGTTCCACCTAAACAGTAATAGTTATAAGGTTAAATCTAATACAGAGAGAGCACTTATTATGTTTGGCAAGCACTGCTGTTAATCACTCTACAATGTTATTCCATTTAATCTTCCAAACAACTCTATGAAGTAACACTCTACCTGTCTTCATTTGTCACATGAATAAACTCAGTCATAGAGAGCTGGAGCTCCTTTTCCAGGTCTATAGCACTACTAGGTTGTAGAACTGGCCTGTCTGACTTCAAAGCCAAATTCTAAAACACAGTGTCATGCTCTCAACAATCAACAAGTGGATAAATATTTTCGTTTCTACGGTCAGCTTCAACATTTTGAATGAGTAATTTTTCTTTGGTTAATTACTATTGAAGAGCCTTGTTCTCCTCTGTGCTCCTACTTTCCTCCATCACAAAAGGATTTTGCAATATGTACCATCTCTACAGTGTGCAAGATATAAAACTGGAAAATCAATTTGTATGATTCTGCTATATAAGATGTGGACTAAAAAGTATAATGCCATATTAGCACACACGTGTACACATGCACACAAATACAAGATGCCTAGTTAAATTTGAATTTCAGATAAACAATAAATACCATATTTTGGGTAGGTAAGAACCAAATACTGCATGGGACATACTTATCCTAAAAAATGATTTATTGTTCACTGAATTTCAAATTTAAGTAAGTGTCCTGTATTTTAACTGGCAATCCTAACCTAAATGTTTAGTGACATTTTAAATTTTTCAACCATTAAATTAATTTCTTTTTGTCATCTTTCTGGTCATGAAAAGAAAAGAATCATTTACCTAATCCTTGAAGGCTGAGCATTCTCTCATATTTATTTCTGTGTCTCACACATTTAGCATATAGTCTATGGATATTTTGAACCAAAGGAACTGCTACATTGGAAATCTTCTTCCATATATACGTCAACATACCCATTTGATAGCTAAAGAGAGACAAATGAATTTAACAAATTTAAGAAAGCCTAGCATCATATTCTTTTAAGACTAAAGACATGCTATTCCTTGTTCATTCAATAGCCTTTCATGGTGCCTCAACTGTGTGCTGGGCTCTATTAGGCATTGGGGATACAAAGAGAATCTCATAGGTTAATGAAAGCTAAAGCAAAGAAAGAAAAGATTAGCTAATCTAGTGGGCAATTTCCAATCCTTTTATCTTTACTTATTTTACACATCTTTTAATAGAACTTTATTCTTTGATTTTGTGAAACAAATATGCATTAGCAGTTTGTTTGAGAGAACATGTAATTAATTTTCTCCTTGGCCTCTGCTAGACACATGCAGACGTCTGAACTATTAACCACTATCTTTTAAGGGAGTTTGGTATGAATATAGCAAGCAAGCTTTTTCTAATTATTACTGCATCTCAAACAGACCTGAGTCATAGAGTGAATATATAAGGATTTTGACTTCTCTACTGCCAGGGATCATTTATCATACCAAATAATGCTAATATTTCTTCATCACAGGATAGACTGATAACCTTAACAATGAGAAAGTTTATAATTTGAAATAATATGTTGGAAAAAAAGATAGCAGTATTTTGTAAGGAATTATCTCGGCAACTTTATGCTTTAAAAAAAAAAAGGTAGAATGTTATATTAACAAGGAACAAAAGAGAAAAATAATCTTAAATATAACCCACTAATTATTTTCCCAGAAAACATTAACTGAATGTAGTAAGGTCTGTAACTGAGATTTATATCCCAAGCTTATGGCATATTTATGCAACATCATTCTATGAATATTGAATAATTTTTCATTGCCTGGAACATCTTTGATTAATTAAAGAACAAAAACTTCTAACAGCTGCTTTTCATGGAGTATGAAGAGTACCTAAAGGATTCTCTGGATCAGAGAAGCACTTGAGGTAATGATCTGAAATATGATAAGGGAAATTACAGCCCATGTAGAGAA
Source organism: Eidolon dupreanum (assembly GCA_028627145.1). Taxonomy (NCBI): domain Eukaryota; kingdom Metazoa; phylum Chordata; class Mammalia; order Chiroptera; family Pteropodidae; genus Eidolon; species Eidolon dupreanum. Next base: position 57,659,424 of record CM053504.1, read on the forward strand.
ACTCGGATAGAACTGTCTAGCACCACAGACAGTGTTTGGTGTGTGGGAAAAGAATCATAAATACTGAGAACCGTATGATTGAATAATAAGAGTCCATGGATACACATCAGTGTTTGATAAGTAAGAATGCAACATGAGGAATAAGTTGGAGTAGATATGTTCAAATTAACTACAGGAAGGTGCCCAGATCCACTTAAATCATTTGGGGATTAGAAAATCTATACTCACAATGACTTTATAAAAAAGAGAAGAACTTACCCAAGAACACAGAATTCTCTGTTACTATCCTTAAAAACTTGCATAATTAGTCCTCTATCCTCATTTTCTAATATCATTTGCACATCTTATTAGCCTGGAAATGCTACATGAGCCCCCCCACAAAATAGTCAGCCTTGCTAGGTACTGCTATACCTTTTGAAAGACTCATATATTCTTAGGTTTAAAGAATTTATGTCTTTGACTTTGGACCATTTGGGGAACAAACTACAGCAGGTCCTTGAATATCATCATTTCATTCAATGTGGTTATGTTATAACATTGATGAGAAAAAGAAGACCAATTCCCCAGTAGGGTCATGGTCTATGTGAAGATTGCATGTTCTCCCCATGTCTTCAAGGGTCTTCTCCAGGTGCTCCGGTTTCCTCCCACATCCCAAAGATGTGTGCATTAGGTCAACTGGTATGTCTTCATTGATCCGGTCTGAGTGAGTGCGGGCATGGGTGTGAGTGCCCTCTGTGTTGGAAGTATGTCCTGGCCAAGATTGCCTCCCACCTTGTGCCCTGAGCTGCCAGCAGAGGTTCTGTCTACACATGATCCTGAACTGAAATAAGCAGATTGGAAAAAAATTATTTTACTTGTTTTTATTAATCTTTCTTAAATGTATGTATAGCTCACATTTATTTCAATGTTTAATATTAGAAGTATTTGAGGCCTTTATTTAGAAGTTTGGTGATGTTTTTGTGACCTGAAATATGCCATAGGAACTCAATCTTCTTTATATTAATTAGCCTAGAGTAAAACTGGTTTTGTTATACATTGTTTCACTTAAAGTTGCAGTTCTAATAACCAATCAGTGACATTAAGTGAGGACTTATTGTATACCAGGTTGTAACATGTCATCAGCTTGAATAGTCACAGCTTGTTGATAAAGTTGAATCTTATGGGAGAACTAGAAATACTAGTATCATCATTTTGTTGTATCTTTCTGAAAAACAGAGCAATGAAATAACCTGGTCAAATATTGCCTTGTTTAATCATGAAGCTTCATCTGGCCAGAACTCTTGACGTTTCCCCAGAGTCAAACTTTACTAGAATTCAAAGTATGCAAGTAATCTATTAATATTCACTGTGCCTTGTAATGATTTAATCAATATTTTCTCATTATTTATCATTCTTTTATCTTGCAATAATTTTAAAGTAGATTATAGAAGCAATTCCATTTTGTAATGTAATTAATGAAGATGCAGAAAATAAAAGTGAAGACTGTAATTTATATGTCAGGCATCATGATTGACATATAAATATATTTTGTAATTTAATAGAATAACCAAGAGATTTAGGAATTATAATTCCCACTTTCAAGGTGAAGAAACTTAATCTCAAAAAAAGACTATGTTCCTTGCTCAAATAGCAGAGTTAGAAATTGCACTTGGAAATTATTCAAAACCATGACCCAAATAAAATTGATCTATGCAGTTCTATTGGTAATTGTAACTTGAGCAGACACTGGTTTTGTTTGTCTGTTTATTTGTTTGTTTTGTTTTGCATCTACCCTATGCCAAGATATTTACTACATTACATTTCTGATTCTAAAACCTATGAAAGCAAATCTAATGACTATGTCATGAATCAATTTGCTTTACAAAAATGCATTAGAAGTATACTTCCTGAACAAAATCCAGTATTTTGAGGCCACATTTATAGGTCCAGGGACATTTCCAGAGTCTTTAATCTTAGGTTTTAAGGTCTACACCATTGGTTAGAGATAGAGGATAGAGAGGCTCTAAAGAGGGAGATAAAACTGAATGACACCAAATTACCATCTGGAGACAAAGTTTGTTTATTTACACATCAATTCTACTGAATTTTTTCTTTTTTTTTTAGATGAGGGAGGCAACTCTTGGTTGATCTCACAGATTGCAAGGAACTTGTTAGTTTATAGTCATATATATATATATATATATATATATATATATATATATATTTTTTTTTTTTTTTTTTTTTTTTTTTCACCTATAGCATCAGTCTTCCTAGGTGGTCTCCCATCCAAACACTAACCAGGACCGACCCTGCTTAGTTTCCAAGATCGGACAGGATCGGGCTTGTTCAGGGTGGCATGGCCATAGACTGAATTTTTTGAACTTTATAGTTGTAGGAACTCCTTGTAGGAACTTCTCTCTTGATAAGTGTAATTTCTTGATTGAAACTAGTACTCTGCTCATCCCATTTCTTCTCCCTACTCTGTTAAAATAAGGAAGAAAAATCTATTCTCATCCCTCTGTGATCATAGCAGTAAAGTTGGATCTATTCTGAACAGGTTATTAAAAGACGGGCCAATGGGCCTGTGGACCAGCTATTTGGATAATAGTTCAATGCCACCTAAGGAGGAATTTACTAAACCAATTTCATAGAAATCTCTTTGCTCTTTGCCCGCTTCGTCTGGATGGGTTAAATCAATGAAATCATTTCAATCTTTCCTGCATATCTTGCTGTGTTGCATGGATGTGAATCTTGTCAGGTCAACCCCCATATGCTTCAGAGAGGCTTATGCTGTCAAACCGAAGTGCCTGAAATGATTTGCCCAATCAGGGTTACACAGAGTAGAGGTTAAACTTAGAATGGATTTCCTCATTCCTAACCAGTATTCAATCCTCTCTCACGGCCTTTTTCTTTCCCCTAATAAAATTGTTTTAGCTAATTACTAGGTTAGAAAACCTGAGACCTTATGAAACATCCCTAATGGCAACAAAGGTTAAAGGGTCTTGGAAGAAGCAGAATGCATTTGTGTGCTGATTATCATCGAAGGACAAAAGTCTTTCCAAAAATCATGTTCTTCCCTAGCAATAAGCCCTTATAATAGATCTCCGCCGTAGAGATTAAAAGGCTTCAGAGTTGTACAAATACCAATAATCAGATCAGAAACTGTTAAAAGCATAAGACAGATAAAGTCAATGAGAAACCTTCAGAGGGAAGCAGATAAGCATTATGTCAGAGGAAAAATGTCAGTGAAACTCTTTCACTCTGGAAGCTATGTTCATTGTTATTTTTTTTTTTTCTCTTGAAGAGAGGAGAAAATACCTTTTAGAAACAAAATTCTCGTGCGTTTTAAAAAGCAAGAAGTTATGTCTGCCTGATAGACTCTTGTCCCCAGGGAATTTGGAGCTTACTTTGCATCTATCTAACCCTGTGTCATGATAGCTTACCTTTATCATTTTTAAAAAGTTGAAACTAGAAAACATATCAGGTAGCCAAGTAGATGTTAAAGCATGAGTAAATTTAAAATGAAGGAAATGCATGGTTGAAACACACTAAGATTCAAAGTTTAGCTATCGAACAGCAGCAGATAAAATGCTGATACTGTTCACATTGTCTCACCCAGGTCAAGAAGTCACCAAGTATAAAAAAAATAGCAAAGCCAAGGATTTCCGCTCAGTAATCCACCCACTGCAGAACAGTGCTGGAGCCGTGCCTGTCCTTAATTCATCTCCTAAGAGTCTTGACTGTGTAGAAAATGTATGAAACGATTCCCTAATATAGATACGTGTCGGTTTTTTGCGTTGACATCAACACTTGTATTTAATACCTCTCTGAGTCACTGACTTGGTCTCTTAAAAGGTTTATTGGGGTATAATTTACATATAAAATTCACCCATTATAATTTGACAATTATAATGGTGTCTAGTAAATTAACAGAGTTGTGGAACCATCACCACAATATTTTCTGTTTGTCTTTGGCTTTCTGCAGGTTGAACATAATCTGCCTAGGTGTGTTTTATTTGGTATTTATTCTGCTTGATCTTCTCTGAGGCTCCTGGATTTGTGGTTTCCTCTCTGCCATTAATATTAAAATGTTCTTGGCCATTATTACTTCTACTCCACTTTCTTTCTTCTTCTGGTATTCCAATTATGTGTATGGCATTCCTTTTGCAATCACCCACAGACTTGAATGTTCTGCTTTGGTTTTGCTTTTTTTGTTTGCTTTTCTTCCTCTTTGCATTTAGTTTAGAAAGTTTCTACTGACTTCCCTTAAAGCTCACTGGTTCTTTCCTTGACTGCGTCAAGTTTACTGATGAGCCCATGGAAGGCATTCTTCATTTCTGTTCCTATGTTGATTCATATAATTCCCTTTTGACTCTTCTTTAAAGTTTCCATCTCCTCCACTACCTAATTGTTCTTGCATACTGTCTGATTTTTCCATTACAGACTTTAACATGTTGAAAATGATTATTTTAAATTCCTTGTCTGGCAATTGTAACATCCATGTCATATTTCAGACTGATTCTGGTTTCTTTGTCTCTTCAGACTCTTGTTTTTGCCTTTTGGCATGGCTTGTCATTTTTGTTGAAAGTAGGACATGTTGCATTAAGAAATAGGAGCTGAAATAAATGATTTATCATAACCTGACTATGATATAGGCTATGTCTAATGTTTGTTATAGCTATAGGTGTCAGAGGTTTTGAATTTTTGTAGAGGCCTTGTTTTAGGGTCCCAACCTCTTGACTTTGGACTTCGCTAAGTACTTCTCCTTAAAGAGTCCATATCTTACAGCCTTTTGGTTGTCATCCACTGTTATACTGGAGTGAGGGAAGGAAAGCATTCTGTATCTCATGCTTAAATCAGTCTTGTAGTGAGCCTTCATCTTGGTGGTATGACCTTCACAAGTATTTCTTTAGCCTTATAACTTTACTTTCTCATCTCCTACTCCATTTTGCAGCCACATTTACAATATAGTTCATTGAAATCTTGACCCCTGTTGACTATATTTTTTCCTCTTGGGTAGGAAGGAAGGCTAGAGGGGAATGGAGGAGAAGGATGAGCTTTTTCCTGCTGGGTTAAGAATCTCCCCTTCTGGATCATTAGACTTTCTTATGGAAAAGGTTCTGAGCATTACTCACAAAGATTACTATATTAGTCAGCTCAGGCTACTATAACAAAATATCATAGACTGGGTAGCTAAATCGGACATTTTATCTCAGAGTTTCAGAGGCTGGGTAGTCCAAGATCAAGGTGCCAGCAGATTTAGTTGCCTAGGGGGAACCCACTTCCTGGCTTGCAGTTGACTGCCTTCTTAGTATCCTCACATGGCACAGAGAGAGAGGGAGGAAACAAGCTCTCTGGCGTCTCTTATAAGGGAACTAATCCAATCATGGGGTCCTTACCCTCCTGACCTCATTTGTACTTGCCTTCCAAAGTCTCCATCTCCAAATACTGCAAAATTGGGAATTAGAGCTAAAATATATGAATTGGAGAGGGGAGGCAATTCAGTTTATAGCAATTACTGCTCTCCTTCTCTTGTCAGAAACATGAGGTGATATTTCTCAAATCTAGTGGTGTTCCTTGAGGGAAGGCTCACAAAAGTATGGGGCACTCTCCTAGACTGTGGCCCCAGGAGTTTCTACTTCATGATACTTCACGTTCAGTGTGATGTTCAATTTTACATGCCTATTTGGCTAGGCCATGGTGCCCTGTTGTTTATTCAAATGACTGTAAATATTTCTGCAAAGGTATTTTTAGATGTGATAAACATCTAAATCAGTAGACTACTTAAAAACAGCTTGCCATCAAACAGTGTGGGTGAGGCTTATTCAATCAGTGGAAGGCCTTAAGAAAAATAACTGAAGTCTGCTAAGGGAGAAGAAATTCTGACTCCAGATTACTGCAGAACTCAAGAATATAACATCAACTCTTACTTGAATTTCTAGCCTGCTGGCCTGCCTTACAAATTTCAGATTTGCCAACTCCCACAAGTGATTGTGTGTATCCACTGTGAGCTCCTTTTCTGACTGGTATTTCATTGTATGAATATAGCACAGTTTCTTTACTCACTCATCCAGTGAAGGACATTTAGGTTAATTCCAGGTTGGGTAAATTATCAATAGAGCTGTTATACATTTGTATGAACATAACTTCATTTCTCTCTGGTAAATATTCAGTAGTGGGATTGAAAGATAAAGTAAGTGTATATTTAACATTATAATAAACTGCCAAATCATTTTGCATAGTATCTGTTCCATTTTTCATTCCCACCCGTAATGTATGAGAGCTCCATTGGTCTGTATCCTTGTCAATTTTGGTATTGTCAGTACTGTTTATTTTAGCTATTATAAGAGGTATATAATGGTATTCAATTGTAGCTTTACTTTGCATTTCCATAATGACTAATGATGTTGAACAACTTTTCATGTGCTTTTTTTCCCAGCCTGTTATCCTTTTTGGCAAACTATCTTTTTAAGTTCTTTTCTCTCTTTTAATTGAATTGTTTGTTTTCTTATTGTTGGGTTTAATATTTTTTTATATATATTCTGAATACTAGTTCTTTGTTGAATATGTGATTTATAAACATTGTCTCCAAGTTTGTAACTTGCTTTTTCATCCTCTTACTCAATCTTACTAAACTCATTTGTTGAACAATATGAAACTTGCATAAAAGCAGACATATAGGCCAATAGAATAGAACAAAGACCCTAGAAATAAACCCTCACATATATAATCAAATAATTATTGCAAAGACCATTCAATGGTGACAAAGACAGCTTTTTCAATAAATGTGTTATGAAAACTGGATATCCACATGGAAAGAAATGAAGTTGGAATCTTACCTAACACTATATACAATAATTAACTCAAATAAATCAAAGGTAAGAGCTAAAACTATAAAACTCTTTTAAAAAGGCATAGGACAAAAACTCCATGACACTGGACTTGGCCATAATTTCTTGAACATGATATTAAGGCATAGGCAACAAAAGAAAAATAGACAAATAGGATTTTATGAAAATTAAAAATTTTATACATCAATGTAATCAACAAGGTAAAAAGGCCATCCATGGAATAGAGAAAATATTTGCAAATAATTTATCTAGTAATGAATTAATATTCAGAATATATAAAGAACTCATAAAACTCAAAAACCAAAAACAAATAACCCAATTTAAAAATGCATATAGAACTTGAATAGACTTTGTCTAAAGAAGTTATCCAAGTGGCCAGTAAGTACATGAAAAGATGCTTAATATCACTATCATTATGGAAATGCAAATAAAAACTACTACATACCACCTCACCCCTGTTAGGATGGCTGTTATTAAAAAAAAAAAACCCAGAAAATAATACATGTTGGTGAGGACGTAGAGTGATGAGAACCCTTGTGCACTGTTTGTCAGTATATAAAATGGTACAGTTGTTGTGGAAAATACTGTGGTAGTTTCTAAAAAAATTAAAAGTAGAACTACCATGTAATTCAGCTATGCCACTTCTATATATATACCCAAAAGAATTACAAGCAGGGTCTTGAATAGATATTATTATACCATGTTTAGAGCAACAGTATTAACAGATGAACTCTGAGGACATTATGCTACATGAAATGAGCCAATCACAAAATTATAATACTATAGATTCCCTTTATACTAGGTACTTAATATAGTCAAAATTACAGACAGAAAATAAAATGGTAGTTGCCAGGAGTAGAGGGAGAGGAGAATGAGGAGTTGTTCTTTAATTGGTATAAAGTTTCATTTTTATAAAATAAAAAGAGTTCTGGATGTGGATGGTGATGATGGTTGCACGACATTATGAATATATATTAATACCACAACTATACATTTAAAATAGTTAAAATGGTAAATTTTATGTCGGGTGTACTTTGCCACAATAGAAAAAAAAGAAGAAAAGAAAAATAACTAGAAAGCTCTATGTAATTAACAAGCATTCTTAAAAACTGCTGGAAATATTAACTGAAATAGCTTCTTTGGAAATAAAGTTGGTATATACTTTAAAGGAAATCTGGCATTTGTGTAATAAAAGGCATACTCTAGATTGTTCAAAACAGTAGAGATTGTGATAGCAATATAATAAAATTAATCCAAATGCCTATCAACAGTAGAATGGGTAAATTATGATATATTCTATAATGGAATACCATGGAAAAGTGATAAATAACTGAATTATACATATACCAAAAAAGCAATAAAAGTTGATATGATGCTAAAGTTCAAATGGAAAAACAAATATGCAAAAGTAGCCAGAAAAATGTCATGAAAGAAAAACTAAGATAGACTACCTTTATTAGATATTGAAACATGTTATAAAGGTTCTATTAATATGGGCCCAGCAAACTTCCACTGCACCACTGTGTTCTGTGCTGAATATTTTATAATGAAACCATTATGATACTAGTGCATGACTAGATAGACCAGTGAATAAAATATATAGCAGCCCTTAAATAGATTCAAGTACATTACAAATTTAGTGTATGCTAAAGTTGTCACCTCAAATCACTGGGACAAGACTGACTATAATAAATGGTGCCAAGATAACTGTTTAGCCACATGGAGAAAGATACAAGTACATTTATATCTCACACTATACCCCAAAATAAATTCCAAATGGTTTAGAGATTTAAATGCAAAAAAATTAAACCACACTAGTACAAGAATAAAACATGGATAAATTACTCTTTAACTTCAGGGTAGAAGAAAGTTTTCTAATTATTACTCAAAATACAGAGGCAATAAAAGATTGATATATTTGACCATATAAAATTGGAAATTTCACGTGACACAAAATATCAAAAACAAAGTCAACAGACAGTTGAAAAACTAAGAGAAAATATTGGTAACATATACTACACAAAGGGCTAAATTTATAATATAAAGGACTTTTAAAAATTGAAGGATGAAGGATAAAGCTCCTCATAGAAAATTCTGAATAAGATTTAAATAAACAATTGACACACACACACACACACATAAAATGAAACACCCTTGAAACATATGGAAAAATATTCAAATTAATTCATAATAGGATGCAAACTACAACAACACAAAATGCAAAATAAGATTTGGAATTGAAACCTGAAACAGAGAAAGCACTAGTGCAAAAAAATTGCGAGATTTGAAAAGGTCTGTAGTTAATAGTATTTTCCAATGTTAATTTCCCGATTTTGATAATTGAACAATACAAGGTGGTAACACTATAGGAACTCTAGTAGTTTTGAAACATTTCAGTAAGTCTAAAATCATTTCTAAATTTTTATAAAACAATATATTTAGGGTCACAACAATTTCGGTAACACTATCAAAAATCATGAGGGAATGATAACTATAAAATATAGGTTAATAGTAACATTTGAAGGTGACAGAAAATCAATTGGGGAGGAACACTGGCAACTTCATGGTAATTTTAATATTATTGTTCTTTGAATAGGCATGGATACATGAATGTTCGTTGTAACATGATTATACCTTTCATATATTTGATAGTCCTTTTAAACTTATACAATATATTTAATAAATATGTGAGACTGAGATTCTAGCAGAAATATAGTTTATATTAGAAACAGGCTTTTTATAGCAACTTAAAGCTGCATTGATTAAATCAGAATACTCCTGCAAAGTCCTTTTGAAGTAAACATTTAAAGGGTTATGTTTGCTTACTCCTCCATGTATAGATCCCTAATGTGAACTGGCTTGCATTTGAGGATTTCAAAATCTTGGCAATAATGCAGTTTAGTTCGGAGAGCAGTATCAATGGAGAAAGGGGAACAGTTGGAATATTTGCCTTTGGATATAATTTTAAGAAGAGTAAATGCAAGAAAGTACTTATTGGCACATATTGAGAAAAATCCCCCTGCAGTGAGTCTCAGGATACCCAATTAAGATAAAATTAAATCATGCAAATATTGATCCAGTTAAATTTGCCAGGGGTAAGTCTTTTTATCAGTCAAATTTCTTTATATCAAATAACAAGGAGCTGTAGAAAAGCTAAAAATGTTATATATATACATATATATATACACACATACACACACACACACATATATATTTTTTTTAAATGAAGAGAATAGTAATAATGGAGAAAAATATTTTTATTTTATTTTTATTATTTGCATTGGTTATTGACTTGTAGTTTTGCTTATTATGACCAAGTACATTTAAAATATCAGACTCTTTTCTTCATGTTCAGCATTATCATAGTTAATCCTCTCCCCTCAAGGAACTAACAGTTTTGCTTGAATAAAATGCATACAATATAGGTAATTTGCACAGACCTAAATACGTTAAATGTGCCATGAGCACTATAATGGCATGTGGTCTGTGGAAGTCCTTAGAAAATGTCTATTAATGATTTTATTGATCAAAATAATTGGTTATACTTTCATCACTGATTAAAATCACTCTTTGGGGAACTTCATCTAATTGCTGTAGGAAAATATGTATTTAATTCCACAAGTGTGTTTGAATGACTGCAAGTCTGAATTTCTGAAGTGAGATTTTTTTTTTTCTTTAAGGGCATAGTTTCCAAAAGCAAATATCTACATGAAAAACTTTGCAATAAACCAAACTCAAATTAAAAAAAAAATCCCTTCACAAGAATGGTGCAATTAGTAATAAATTTGCTTAACATTATCTTCATTGCTTAAGTCATTATTCCATGTTATTAGCCATAATCTAATAAAAGCATCTGATAAGAAAAGTAGCTGATTTATTTCAAGCCTACCAAATTTTACATGTCTGTATGAGTACAGACCACATCAAAGTAGTCACCTTTGGAGATCACAGTGACTGCTGATGCTGACCCTTGACCAAAACACTTCCAGAGTTCCTCTTTTGTAATTGCTCTCAGAGCTTACAACACTTCAGGAAAATCCTCAGTAAAGAATCCTAATCCTGCGACAATGGATTCAATTTTTGAAAAGAAAGTTATGTGGAGTTCAATATAGTGAATAAAATGGATAATGAATCTGGTTAGTAGAATTCTGGGCTAAAAATAAGGCATGATTACAAATGATTGCAATTGCTCCACAAGACATTTCAAATGGATTTCACACAGTGACACCTTTATTAAAATAAGTACATAAACTTTCAAAGAACCTATTTTGCAGAGCAATATTTGTTTTTTGCACCGGTTATGGTATTGATATTTAAACCATTTTATAATTTCTTGTAGAACAACATTGGAGGCTGTGTAGGGTTTGCTATCCTGAATGTCGAAGCAGAGTTGCAGGCTTCTCTGCCCAGCCGTTCTGTTTCTGCTAATCTAGGGCTCTTCCCAAAGTCACTTCAGCACTGCCCTAATGGAGTACTGACAACAATTCCCATCTTTTCTAGACTGGGTGAAGCGCAGAACGTTGAAGCTTCCCTTTTCTTCACAGAGTAAAGGGCCTCAAGGAAGCCAGAAATCAAGACTGTTTCAAAGAGTTGGAGTAAATGACAATGAAAATCACAAGGTCACCAATTTCCTCAAAATTCATCAATTTGTCAAAATTTGATTAAAATAAAATGGAAAACAAGTTCACTAAAGGAAGACATACAGCTGAGAGATGTGTGGGGAGTGAGCAAGGGATATTTTCACACTAAGAAGCGAATTGTGTGCCCATTGAAGACCTCAGTTTCTTTGGAGAATCAGTGAGCAGACACTTTTCCTCTCCTGTCTGACTCTAACTTTTCTCTATAACTTGCTGCTCATTTTCCCCTCCCCACTTTCTCCCTACCCGCCTGGCTGTCTATTCCTTGGGCCTCTGCAGTACTCCAGGCAATGGATAATGCTAATTAGTCAAACGCTAACTTTGATTTTTTATTTTCTCCTCCTCACTCTTTTCTAAAGGTAAAGATAAGGTCAGTTTTTCTCCTTTAGCTTTTCACATTCTGTCCTCATTACTTTTCAGGCCATACAGTGAGGAGGTGGAGCACACAAGTTTGAATCTCAACCTAACTCCTTAATAGCCTTATGATCTACCTCACAGAAATGTTCTGAGGACTGAATGTATTTGTGCACTAAAACCTGTAACATGGTGCTCGGCCCAGAATAGGCTCTCGCTGAATGTTAGTTATTAATGTCATTATTAATACTTTATTTTCACAGTGCTCAGCAAACACAACCTCTCTATGCCGCCACTGCACAGTCCCCTCACTACATATATTCAAGGTCTTAACTCCTCTGGCCTGCATTTAGGCTTGTGAGTAGGAGGGAAGAGGAATGCCTGTCACCTTCCAAGACTTTTATCTGGAACAGCCTTTATCTCTTTCACTGTGGGGATTTTCCCCAGGCTCTTTTGTCCTCTAGTTCAGAGCTTATTTTGCCTCCCTTTTGTGTTACATTTGCTTCTATAGGGGGGTAGAGTTGCCCTATTTACAAGAGTAGCTATCACCATGGTAACTTGGTATTTTGATACAGGCATGAAACAGTTCTGAGGGAAAAATAGGTCCCTTATTTTTCAACATTGGCATGTAGATATATGGGAATCAAAATACTTGCCCAACATTATAGAACTGGTTCAAATGTCAAAGCAAAGAAACAAGTTTTGTTGATATTTTAAATAAGTATTGAAGAACCACAGCATGCTAGCAATTGAACAGAATGTTCTCACAATTAATTTCTGTCTCTTAGGCACTAATGCTTGTAGGCAATGTGGCATATACTTTGGTGAACTCATTCTCTGAATGAAAAAATTGGTACCCATGGTCAAACAAAGAATTATTGTGTTCACTCCAATTGCAAAAGGCGTTGTGAAAAATGTCATTTGGAGTTTCCAGGATACTTTGATTGTTTATTGAGAGAAAACAAGACAGAGAATTTGAAAATCAGTCTGTTCCTAATGGTTGGAGGAACATGGTTGCTGTATATATCACTTATAAATTGTATATGGAATGAGGAGTGGGCTAGATTTGATTATTAAATGCCTATTGTGTTCTATGTTCCCTCCTATAAGCTGCTGACATAGATTAATGAACCCCTGCCTTTGGCACCCTTTATTTGGTGAGGAAACAATTACAATACAATCTGATGTCTCTGTAAAGAGAGCTAAAATATTCTCAGAGAAGAGAGGAAAGGAGGCCTCAGAATTCTGAACTGTATTTTTAAGGGTGGCCAGCTGGTGAAATTAGAGGGAATAGACTTTACATTAGTTAGATACTGGTGACACTACTGTATAGTTGCTCTCTAGAACATGAACATCTTTTATTCCCTCTGCCAAATAAGGGCAGGTATAATCTCTACCTTGGGATAGCTCAATAACCTAGGTATTTCTAGGACTAGACTTGCTGGCAGATTCCATGCGAATTCCTATACTGAACTATTTTCAAGTTTCCCAATGTGCTGTCATTTTTCTTACCTTTGCTCATCTTGTTTCATCTGTCTGAAACCTCCTTCTTGCACCATGTCTCCTCCTCTATCCACCCCACATGTATGCTTCTTCTTATGAAATTTTGCTGTCCTTCAGACCTTAGCTTTGACGTTTCTTCCTCGAAGTAACCTTTGCCGATGTCCAGAGTGTTCTAGTCCTCTTATTTGCTCCTCAGTATTCTTTACTTCCCTTTATATCAGTACTTATAAAAGTATTTTGTCATTATCTATTTTTTTGTTTGACTCATTAAAGTTCCCCCACTCCATTCGTTCCTTTCACTAGGAAATAATCAGTGTTGTTCTCCTTTGTATTCCCAGAGCCAAACTTAATTTTTATTAAATAGATATACAAATGAATAAAAGAACACATTGTCTATTATAACTGTCCAGCAAAAGAAAGAATGACTTAGTCTCATAATGATAATTTTTGGGGGAGTTTGTTATAGAGGGTCTTTCTGCAAAGTATTTGGGGGGGTTTTTTGGTCATTTAATTATTGAATTCTAAGAGCTAAATATTCCGTACAATTTCTTTGTCTATATATTTTGAAAAGATTTTCTTTAAAGCTAAAGTTTGCTATTCATTTTCTTTGTAATGTCTCTTGGGGAGTAGATTTTAGTTTTGATGAAGACTAAATTATCATTATTTTCTTTTATGCTTACTGCTTTCTGTGTGTGAGATCTATGCTTACATGTTATAAAGATATCTTCTTGTTTTCCTTTAGAATCTGTATGGTTTCACCTTTTATATTTAGGTCTATGATCCATCTCAAGTTAACTTTTGTATATGGTATAAGGTAAAAGTTAAAGTTCACATTTTTGCATCTGGATATCCTGTTCTAGCACTGTTTGTTAAAAGATTTTTTTCCACATTGAATTGCTTCAGCAAATTTGTTAAAAATCAATTAACTGTTATAGGTCATTTTGTTTCATTGATCTATTTAGTCTATCCTGTAAGAATACTACACTGACTTGATTATTATGTCTTTACAGTAAGTCTTGAAGTCAGACGGTATAAGACCTCCAAAGTCTGCTGATATAATTATTGGTCAACTGGATAAGAACTGACATCTTAACAATAGTGAGTCTTGCAATCTATGAATATAGTGTATCCTTCTCTGTATGTAAGTCTTCACTTTCAGTATGTTTTGTATTTTAAAGTATAGAGGTCATGAATATAATTTGTTAAATTTGTATCTAAATCTTTTATATTTTTTTCACTAGTATAAATAGAATTATATTTTACTTTTATTTTCTAGTTGTCTGTTGCTAGTATATAAAAATACAATAAGTTTTGTACATTGATATTATATATCCTATGGCATTGCTAAATTTACTCATTCAATTTAAGAATATTTTTAATATTTTTTAGGATAGTCTATGTAGACAATCATGTTATCTGAAAATAGAGACCATTTTCTGTCTTCATTTTTGAATTTTATATCTTTCATTTATTTTTCTTGCTTTATTGTTGTAGATGGGCTCACCAATACAATGTTGAATGGAATTAGTGAAAAATCCTTGCCCGTCTCTAAAATTTATGAGGAAAGTTTTTAATGTTTCACCATTAAGAAATTTTTAGCTGTAGATTTTTTCACAGATGCCCTGTATTTGCATTGAGGAATTTTCTTTAATTACTAGTTCACTAAAATTTTTTTTTTTAAAAAAGCATAAATGACTGTTGAATTTTAGAATTTTGTTAAATTCTTTTTCTGCATCTATTGAGCTGACTGTATACCTTTTCTCTTTTATTCCAATAATATAGTGAATAACATGAATTGATTTTCAAATATTAACCAAATCTTGAGTTCCTGGAATAAATTCCAATTTTTCATGGAGTATTAGCCTTTTCATATGTTGAGAAATTTGATTTGCTATTTTTTGAGATTTTTATGACAATGCTTATGAGTGATATCAGTCTGTAGTTTTCCTCTAATGACATTGCAATGTTTTGACATCAGGACTACACTGGCTTCATAAAATTATTTTTGAAGTGTTCACTACTCTTCTATTTTCTGAAGTAATCTTTTAAAAATATTTTTTGATAGACTTACCAGTGAAAGCATCTAGATATGATGTAGTCTGTGAAAGAAAGTTTTAAATTATGAATTCAATTTCTTAATAGATAAAGATATCATTTTTCTCTTACATCTTGTATCAGTTTTGATAAGTGATGTTTTCAAATAATTTCTTTTTCATCTAAATTGTCATAAGTTTATCATAGCATTCTCTTCATTTCCTTTTTAGTCTGTAAAATCCATAGTGATATCATCTTTGTAATAGTTAATTTTATGTGTCAACTTAGCTGGACCATAAGGTGCCCAGATTTTTGGTCAAACATTATTCCGGGTACTTCTGTGAAGATATTTTAGGTGACGTTAGCATTAAAATCAATGGACTTTTAATAAAGCAGATTGAGCTCTGTAATGTTGGTATACCTCATTCAATTGGTTGAAGGCCTAGATATAAAAAAAGCATATCCTCCCTGTGCAAGAAAGAATTCTCCAGAAGATGACCTTTGGATTTCATCTACATCATCAGCTCTTCCTACTTCTGCAGAAGACTGCTTTGGTCTTGACCTGAAACATTCACCCTCTTGGCTCTCCAACCTGCTGGCCCACCCTACAATTTTGTACTTGCCAGCCTTTATAATCACAGCAGCCATTTCCTTATAACAAATAAACAACAAACATATAAACAAATATTTTATTGGTTTTATTTCTCTTGAGAATATAATACAACTCCTTTCATTCCTCATATTAGTAATTGTCTTCTTATTCATTAGTCTTGCTAGATGTTTGTCAGTTTGTTTTTTTCCATTGTCTTTATTTTAATTGTCCTTATTTAATTGTCTTTTTTCTATTTCACTATTTTCAATCTTATTTTTATTTGTTCCTTTCTTCCACTTACTTTGGGTATAATTTGTTCAATTTTTTATTAATGTAGAAACTTAGATAATGATTTTCAATCTTTCTTCTTTTGTAATATGAACATCTAAAGCTATTCATTTTCTTCTAAGCTTTATTTTAGTGCATCCCACAAATTTTGACACATATATTTATTATTCAGTTTGATGTAATGTCTAATTTCTCTTGTGGTTTCTTTGACACAATAGTTATTTAGAAGTTTCTTATTTAATTTCAACATATTTAAAGTTTTTAACATATCGTATTGGTATTCATTTTTACTTTAGTTTTATTGTAGTCAGACATCCTAATCTGTAATGTTTCAATTTTTTGAAATTTATTGACTTGTTTTATCATCCATCATATGGTTTACCTTGTTGAACATTTCATGCATACATATAAAGAATATGTATTGGTTATCTGTTCACTGTTCCATAATGTCAATCAGGTCATTTTCTTCAATAGTGTTGTGCAAATTCTTTCATAAAACTACTAAACCTTGGTATAATTGTTGTATCAATCACCACGAGAGAAATGGTAAAATCTCCAATTCTGATTGTTGATTTGTCTATTTTTCTTTTCAGTCGCATCAATTTTTGCCTTTGTATTTTTAAAGTTTGTAGGTAGGCACATAAACTTTAATATTTTATGGCTTTTTGATGAATAAATCATTTCATCATAAAAAAATGTCTTTCTCTTTTTCTCTGGTAACTAATCCTTGTCTTTAAGTCATTTTTTTCTATTACTAAGATAGCATGACAGTTCTCTTATATCTACTGTTTTATGGCATAGCTTTTTCCATATATTTACTTCTCACTTATCTTTTATTTTCTATATAAAGTACATCTCTTCTTACAGCAAAAATTGTGGTCTCATTTTTTAAATTTTTTCTGACAATCTCTGCCTTAGAAACAAAGTGTTTTTACCACTTATAGTCAATATTAATATTAACATAGTTTTCTTTGTCTATCATTGTGGTATTTGTTTTTTATCTATCTCATCTGTATTTAATTAATTAATTTAATTTAATCTTTTTTCCTTTTCTTTTTTTGAGTCAATTAAATATTTTTTAATATGCTTGTTTATTTTTTCTATTTTTTTAGAGATTATGTATGAATCTTAAAATTTTCAGTCTACTTAGAATTAATATTGTTCTAGTTCATTTAAATGTAAGCACATTACAACTATAGTTTTGTCTATTCTATCTTTTGTCTTAATGTTTTCATATATGTTAAGTCTACATATATTATAAAGTTCACTGTATATTGTCATAACATTTTCAATTATCCTTTAAGGAAATAAAATGAAGCAGAAAAATATAATCTCGCTATCTAAATGCATCATTTCCAGTGCTTTTCATTTTGTCTAGTAGATTAGAGTTGCCATAAGCTGTCTTTCTTCCAGCTAGAAGAACTTCCTTTCACATATTTTGTAGTACAAGTCTGATATAGAAGAATGTGCTCATTTTTGCTTATCTTAAAATGCTAATCTTTATTTTTGAAGAATATTTTAAATGGATATAGACTTCTGGGCTGCCAGATTTTATATGTCAACAATATGAAGATGTTTTGTCATCTTTTGGCTGCCATTATTTCTGAGAAAAAGAAAAAAATACTATAATTTATAACTTTGTACATAATATCTTATTTTTCTCTAGCTATTTTCAAAATTTTTCTCTTCCTTGTTTTTTTTATCAGTTTTATTGTGATCTATATAGATGTAGTTTTTTGTGTGTTTTTAACCTGCTTAGTATTCACTGAACGTCTCTGATCTTTAGGTTATATTTTTCACTAAATTTGGAAAATATTCTCTCCCTTTCTTTCTGTCCTATCCACTTGATATTGTTTCACATATCACCCAGGCTCTGCTTATTTTAAAAAATCTTTTTTCTCTGTGTTCTTCAGAATGTATACTTTCTATTGAGTTATATTTAAATTCACAGATACCTAGAGTGTCTTAACATCTAGCTGTTAAGCCAATCAGGAATTTTTTTTTTATTTTAGATATTGTATCTTTAATTCCAAAATTTCCATCTATTTCTTTCTAATAGTTTCCATCTGTTAATTTATTATTACCAAATTTTCCCTTAAAGTCTTTGTTCAATAATTCCAGCATCTCATTTATCTTGGTCTTGAGCATTATTAACTGCCTTTCTCTAGACTATGTGACACATTTTTCAATTTAAGGGGAGAGCATATCTAGCAATTTTTGACTGTATACTGAATATTGTGGATGACATGTTGTAGAGATTCTGGATTTTTTGAAAATCCTTTCAGAAGTGTTGATATTTGTTCTAATAGACAGTTAATTTGCATTCTAACTCTAAATTCTCTCTCTCCTGTGATGGGCAACAGATAAAATCTTTACCCTCTTAAATTTCCAATTGTTACTTTTGCTGAGTCCCTTGATGACTCCCTGTGCATGCTTAGTTCAGACTAATACAGTTACGTATCTCATAATGTTTTTGGTCAATGATGACTCATAGATATGACAGTGGTCCCATAAGATTATAATGAAGCTGAAAAACTCCCATTGCTCTTTGAATTAGAAAGACCAAAGCTTTCTGCTTAAATTTCAGCTTCTCCATGATATGTGAACTGATTTCTCTCAAGTGCTTTCTAATAGTTTGCCTAAATTTATAATCATTTTATGTGGAAGAGGTAATCCTATGTAAATAATTCTGCAATTATCAACAGTAAAATCTGCCAAAATGAACTTTAATTATTTCTACACTCTGGTTCTCTACATGAAATAAGACAAAGATTCAGCATTTTATACCAGACATTAGAGATTAAATTTCAACTGTATCCATAATCTCTATTAACTCCTTTATCAGTGGCTTTTCAGATCTTTACTTTTAGACTTATTACTCCTCTGAACTCCAGATTTAGATTTCCAACTGTCTCCCATCCCTATTCATAAAATGACATTTTCTTTGTGAAACCTTGCCCAGCTATAACCATTGCAGAAAGCAAAACAAAACAAAACAAAATAATAGCAACAACAAAAAACAAAAACACCTCCAACTCTAGGCTCCTGAAACATTTTATTTCTGTTTTTATCTCATCACTTGTCAGTCTAATTTGTATTTTAGCTACTTGTAGGTTCTCATTTCCCCAAATATACTACAAACTTTTTATTGCTAGGTGTTATGTCTTATTTATCTTCATATTATTAGTGCTTCATTTATTATTTTGCTCAAAAATATTTGAGAAAAGAGAATTCAAAGAGGGCAAATTTTCACATCATTTTAATGTGTGATAAAATGTTATTGTCCCAAGAAAAATTTGTGCTTCTTAGAAAGTTAAATGTTTTGTTTTTTAGGAGGCCTCTGTAAGAGGCTTTGAGGAATGTGAGTGAAGTGACACTATAATCAATTATTTGTAGACATACTTTTAAAGACAAATATTTAATTGTGAATTTTGATGTAACTTCAGCCTCACCTGCTAGTAAAAAGGAAGGACAACTTTCTTAAAAAGAAAACAAAACAAAACAACAACAACAACAACAACAACAACAAAAAGGTATTTGTTGAGTTTAAATGATGAGTTGTATAAAATTTGGGAAGAGTTATGTAATATGTCATCTCTTTTTGATCTAAGGATAAGGGTTGCATCACTTGAAAAGTTATCACTTTTTAATCTCTCTCTTTTTCATGAAGAAATGGGATAATAAGATAGTAAGAGCTAACATTTACTGAGCATTTACTGAGTTGTTACTGTATATTCAATGTACTGTTCAAAGTATTTCATACATATTAACTCATTTAATACTTTGAACAATGCTATGAAATATGTATGATTATTAATATCTTTATTTCCTGGTTAAGGAAATTGAGACTTAGGCTGAAAGAAGCTAAAAATATTTTTAAGTCTTTGTTTTTGTAACCATGAATTTTCTCTGTGGGTATAGAGTGTAATCTCTCACTCCATGCTTTTTTCCATTACCTTATTTTACTCACTTTTTGCTTCTTCAGTCAATACCTTGTGTATGCCTTTCATGCATTTTACCTAAAGTCATTTAAATAGTGATATTACCAAAAATCTAATTTTTCTTTATGCTTAGACATACTCTCCATTCTCAGCCAATATGCCCTTATCTACATCACTGCAATGAGCTTCCACTTTGTTCATTTAACTGTCATCCTTGCCGGTCACTAATGCTAATTTTGACTTGAAAAAAATCATCATTTTCAATAATAAGAAGCGGGAAGCAATTTATGTCCCAGAACAACCATCTTCAACCTATATTTAATTGGCTGTCCTCCATGTTGAATTCTGTGTAATGGTAAATTAATGTGAGTGATATTGAGTAGAGATTGATTCGACACTACCAATTTCATTTCTTCTAGGTCCTTAGGTCCTATGATCTTTTGAATAGGGATGATAGGTCTTTTCTGTTTTGGTTTATCCTGTCAACAGGTGCTCAAAATTTGAAGTTTAAGATGCAGTAAAGATTTTTGCAACCTCATAAGATACTCTTTACCAGAATACAGGAAAACAGTACTGTGCTGTACATGAAGAGCAATTAAATAATAATAATTCATCAACATTTCAATATCAAGCATCATATTTGTTTTAGTATTAAAAACTAATAACAGTCTTAAGTAACTTACCATCTTGTTGTGAAGAGACTTAGCATACGTTTAAATCAGTATTTTTAGTTCAATCTGCAAAGAGCTGGCACTCACTCAGTAACATGGAAATAGCAACCAATAAAAGGAAAATGGCCCTTCTCTGAGATGTCTGTATGAGAAAGTATTATTAACAATAATGGAAGTTAGTCATTCACACTGAGAAGGCACTATACTCATAAGTGCTCTTGAAGCAACATGTCAAATTTGCCTGTTTCTAAAGTTCTGATTTATGCAGTGCCTTATTCACTGTGTAATAATGTCAGTCTCTGACATGCATTCCATAATTACACCCACGATAACTATTTCTTTTTGTTTATAAAAATAACCATAGGTAAGCAGCTGAAGTGTAATTTCCTGGGGCAAAGATCTAAGAACTGATAGCATCCTTTTAACTCTTTGTATCATTTTCAAACCTAAGTTCAAAAGATTAAAATTTCTGTTTGTAATGATTTCTAAACTATGTTGCCCCATCAAGTAATGAAATTAGCAATAATTGAAAATAACACGTATATTTAATCAATATGTGAAGATATTAAAATCTAAGCGTACCTCAATTATTCAGTATAATTTAAGGAAAAAGATACTTCATTTCTTTGAATTTTCTGGTTAAATGAGTTTTGGGGGATTTGTGCCAGATGTATGAACCAGTTCATGTACTTTATCTCATTGGATTACTTTGTATTTTTTAAACTATAAACATTAACATACAATTGGTCTTGAATTTAGAAATCAAATTATTCATCGAATGGTCAATAGTCTTTGGAAAAAAATTATAAAAACAGAAATTAAAGTTTTCACCAAATTTCATAGGTGGAAGAGAGTAATTCTTCCCAGAAAAATTATTTTAATTATTTCAAATATAAATTTTAATTCAACATTTAATGCCAAAAAGGTTTTAAAAAACAACTGGATATTGAATTTATGTGATCTCGTTTTAATAGGTGATGATAAAAATGCAAATATGAAATTGCCCCTGGCTCTTTTAGCTAACAGAATAAATCTTCTTTGAATCATTTATCCCCCTTTACACATATTCATAGTCTTGCTGTTGCCAGAAAACTCAGAGGTAAAAAGTAAAGGCCTTTAGAGGTATCTAGGATGCAACTGATAAACAGATTAAAAGTCATGATATTGGGCAATGTGCCTTCTTCTAGTCTATTTTTCTCATTGCCTATGCTTATTTCCATACAGAGCCTCTGTCTCAGGTAAGCACTACCTTGTCTTTCCTCAATGAACCAGAATCAACTTTATATTTTATTTTAATCTGCTTATTTTAAGAAATTAATGCCACCTATCCCACATGTAGAGTGACATATCTTTGTTTGGGTTAATTTTCAACATAATATATAGCTTTACTCTCTTCAAATAGCATATTTATTTCAGGAGCTTATTGTATAAGGGAGACCAAGTTTAATAAGGATTTCCTTTTACTATCACTTTATGATAGTTGATCAATATTATGTACATAAAGAAAACATTTAAGTGAAATTAAATCTTCTTTTTGCAAGAAATTCTTAGGCCACGCTCTTTTTGGGATTATGAACCAATTAATTTTCCTTGGTTTCTCTTTGAGACTTTCTGGTTTCTACTTATATTTGTTAAAATTTCTTGGGTTTTAGTTAAAAAAAAATCATTTTGAGCCAAGAGTCAAATTTAGTACAAGGGTTCAGGAGTCTTTTTTGGAATCACAAGTGACAATGAGGGTTGGTGCTAAAGAACATCTGAAATGAGGCATGCACTCCTGCCTCAAGGAGCCTGCTGTGCGCTCTCATTTATGTTTCTGTGCAGTTGCTGGATTAGACCCTATTGCAGACAAGTTTCTTTTGTTTCTCAATCCATATGATTGAAAGTGGCTGGTGTTTAATAACTGTACATTCATATTGTCCCCATTAAGAGATGAGCAAGATAGAGTTGAAGTCTTATTTGCTATGAATAACACATTTTCAGAGATCAACTTGTGTTAGCCGCATTCTTCTGGCCTGAAGGTCGAATTGTGTTGCACAAATATAGCTGCTCCTGTTATAAAACACTTAAATGGCGGGAAGAGCTTTGAAGACAATAGAAGATACCTAAATTTTAATTCTCAAATTACTTACATGAAGTTTTGACTTATAAAAGGCATAGATAAATAGAATATTAGATTAATCAGTTCTATTCATTGATTTTTAGTATTTATCAATGACCAATCAGATCGCATTCAAATAAATCTAGAGTTTTATTTAAGGAAAAGCTAGAATGGGCTTTGGTTTGCAACCTTGCCTATTGACTCCTACTACTTATTGTCCAGAGATATTAACAATATTTGCCCATTTGGAATTATATTTGGTAGCAAATCACATAATGTATTTGCTCTCTTTTTATTTTAGAAAGAATTACTACCAGACAGTAGTATTGCTGAAAATGCAAGCACATAGGTTCGTATGTAGTTGTAACTCTGAAATATTAATTGTCAACCCTGGAGAGTACAACTCTGATGTAATGTGGCTCATATTCATTTGGTCAAAAGCAGTGATAATAGATGAATTGCTGAGATCATGGTGTTGATGAAGCCAAGATCAAAGATATAAGCTCTGTGTGGGCCAAGATTTTTTTAGAGAAGAAATCAAAAGCCTGAATCTCAAACCTCATTTATTCTTCTTGTTAATACATATGATTAAACATGAGGGAAACTAGTGATATTAAATATTAAAGAAACTTCTGTATGCTTTCTTCTGTATCTAATACCAACTTCATATATAAAGTGAATTTCTCTATTAAATCAAAAACACCTTTGTTAAAAATAAATGCAACAAATCTATACACTCTAGCTTTTAAGGAAATGGACCCTCCTCGCTTTCAGCTATTAATCTAAAAAAGTGTGCAAGTACATGGTGAGCTAGTCATTGTTTAGCCAATCCCATACCTAGATAAATTATAACATATTATTTCTGAAATTTATAGAATTTCATAAACATGATTTTGCTACAATAACTAGTTATCTGATGAATTTACTTAATTCCAGTTCTTAGCTTAGAGAAAGAAGAGAGAGAAGGAAAGAGATAAATAAGTATTTATTACCTTAGAAGAAAAGATGTCTTTGGGGCCCAATATAGTGTCTTTCACTATGAGAACTCCAATCAATTTTGGACACTCTAAATCACTAAGTTTTGAAACTGACTGGTGAGTCAAAGAGTGTTTCATGAAATGTTTGGGAATTAAACAACATGACAGTATGCCTTAGTGGATATTTTCTTAGAAATTTAAAGTTATTCTTAAGTAGGACCTTGAAAACCTGGGTAAGAATTTACCAGAACTTGTTGAGTTTATAGCCACAGTGTATAAGCAAGTGCCAATAATTTTAGGTAGCTTTGATTGAAGAACTTGACCTATTTGGGATCCATGTGAATAGTCTTACTGAGGGAATGTAAATTAAAGATAGAGAAGATATTGTCTGCTAACGTACCTAAAATATTTCTTACAGAATTGTGGAAGGGTGAGATGATGACTGACCTCCCTATGTCTTCATTTTAATAAATAAGCACATAATAGGATAAAATATGCCAAGAAATAGTGTGATTTCTCTATTAATACCATTTTATATAAAGTACGCATATGCTAAAATACACATGCACACATATGTATATTTTAAGATCTGTTTCTATTCCTAGATCTGCCTACTTCCATTTTAGGTCTGCTTTATGTTGCTGTCTATGTCTCTGTCCATCAAGCAAGCCAGTGGGTTGTGTCAGTTAACTCCCTATCGCCTTCTGACATGATTCTGAGAGAAATCTGAGTGCCATTTATGCTTTGATGTACAGATTTCCTTTCAAGCAAGTGAAGGTTCCATTACTAAAACTAGAAGAAATAGATTTCCTTTTCTACTGGGAATCAGAGTGGTCTATTGTCTCTTTGATACACTTGGATTTTCTTTCAGGGACCCTTTCCACTTTTAGCATGCTATCTCTTTCCTATCCTAAAGATCAGTTATTTTCTAAACGAACATCTCTCTTAAAGGAACATATAACAATTTTAATAATACAGTTATTAGATGAAACATAATCACATTAAGTGCTGAACCATCCTACTAACAATAAAATACAATGAAATAGTCACATAAATGTGCTTTCTTTGGACATTGACACAGGACTTTATGAGATCAATTTTATTTTATTTCATTTTATTTTATTCTAATTAATTTTATTTCCAGATTTACTGAGATTTAATCAATATATAGCTTTGTATAAGTTTCTTGTACCACGAGATTTGTCTCTTAACAATTAAATATCATTTCCTAAACTTCCATTTAAAATATTAAATTTAAGAAAACTCTTTTAAGTACCTTTCACTAAAACTGGAACTCTTTGATTTATATGAATGACTATATTATTTTGCTGTACTATAAACACAACTACAATATTGGCAGAAAATAGATCGTGTAGGGAAGGTGAGATAGTTTTAGTTTTACAGTTTTAATTTTACCTTTCTTGACCATGGAAAACTGAGCTGAAGTTGTAGACTCAGTTCATAGGTTTATTTATAATAAACAACTGCTGTGATAATCACCAGTCAAGGTTAAAAGATTAAAATTAAGATATATATACATTTATATTACACAAAAATCTTTCATATACCTTTTTTGCCTCTCATAATAGTCTTTTAAATTAAGTATACAACAGGCTTTGTTATTATGCCCTTGATTTATTTAAGTATTTAAGTATTCCAATGTTGAGTTTGTGTGGTTTATATGTAGTCATGTCATTAGTAACTGGCAATTCATTCTAGGATACTAATTTAGGCTCCCAAAACTTTCTCTTTCCACTAAACTCTTCAGCATCCCTGATGTCATGAATCTAGCTACCTACTAATTTCTTCTAATAAGCAGAGCAGAACAAACTATTTTTCATTCTTTCATAAATTATATATTTTTCTTTCTTATCCTCTCTTCCCTTTTTATTCTGTGTGGCCTAGAAAAAATTTAGGGTAGGGGGCTGACATTAACTTTACTCAAAGTAGTACAACAATCTCAATATTTAAAGATATGCCAATTAAAAAGAAAACCTTTGTTAATGAAAATTTAATGTGCTGATACAAAGAAAAAGTGCAAGCTGAGTAGTTGTATTAATTCAAATTCAAAATAAAGAATACATTTTATGTTAGGATAGCTAACATCCTGAAATCAACATTATAAGGTTATCTTTCAAATACTTTATTAAAAGGTTGATATCTTGCCAGACATGCAAAATTTATGAGAAGTCTGAAGTTTTGTTTTTTTGGAGATAAACCAGTTTTTATAAATATTTATTATAAATTAAAATAAAATTAATTAAAAGAATATGTAATCATTAAAAATACAAAATTTTAGAATTAAACATGCCAGAGTCTTCCTTCCTCCAAACTCTGCAATCCACAATGTGATTTTAGGCAGCTTGCTTATTTTTTGTGAATATAAGTTTACGTATCGAAAGATGGATTGATATTTGGATCAAGTAATATAATTTATTTAAAGCACATCAATAAGTGTAAGATGTGTGTAAAATAAAGATTGTTATCACTATTATGACATTAGGCTAATTTATCCTATTTTTATTTTTAATATATATCTTTTTAGTGTTTCAGCCAGTAATCATTGATATGTACTACTGGATAACATAATCTACACACTGAGCTAGCTGATCTAATTTTTTCTCAAAATTCTATTCACTATTTATCTAAAAGACCTGTAGTGTGCACAACACAATGGTAAGATTAGTAGGGAGTCAAAGATGTGGGAATTACATTTTAGGCTTTTTTGACATAAATTGAATAGTCCAGTACTTCAATTAATCAAGAAAATATATAACCCAGATAATCAAGTAAAAAAAAAAAAAATCACCTGCTGTAAATGAAAGTTGCAGCTTGCATTTAATTTTGAAAACACTAATAATTTTTTTTACCTTTAAAAAAATATAGGCATACATTTTGAAAATCACAATGGTATTTATATATTGCATACATAATTTTACTATACAGTCAATATTTGTAGACTTTATATATTGCATATATAATTTTACTATACAGTCACTATTTATAGACCATGTTTGTTCTAAAGTATCTTAATGAATTTTATAAAAGATAATTCTTATATCTGACATCAACACTCTTAAGGTGATAAAAGAGAAGAATAAGGTGAATTAACCTTTAGGTTATCTTTGTCCAATTGAAAACATTTTTTCAAAGCTCTGAAATTAAAATAAATTTTAAATTTGTTTTCGGAAATGCTACTTGCATCTATTCAGTAGGAATTAATCCTCTGCAATGCCTTTTTACTTTAACAAATTATAACTTTCTGGATATTTTATCTTGGGGAACTAAACCTTTAGGAATTTTTTTCTGATTGGTGCCTTATGCAGTGCTGAACAGCAGAGTGTAAAACCATATCTAAACTTCTGTACGTGTAATCCAATAGCATTTAGGGCATGCACACCAATCAATTGGCCTACTGATATGCAGTTACATGAAAATTTTATCACCTAAATTGGGATACTTAAGGAAAGCAAAAACATTTTTAACAAAGAATGCAAATATTTGGGGGGCATAACATTTGCAACCTGGATAGAAGAAACTCATTTGAATTATAGAAATATATCCCTAGAGGTTTACACGGAGAATTTTTCACCATCTGTCAGGAGAATAGTTGTGAGCCTTCTCTATCAGATGAATTTTCTCTTTCCTCGATTTTCTGGAATGCATTGTGCATTTCCCAAACCCTTTATTTCTTTGACTTCCTCTCCTCTCAGTTTGGCTGTGCATTAGGGCCTAGTGAGTTTCCCTATATTTTCTTTCATGCACACAGGCCCTTCCATATAAGACTGAGTGCTGTGGGTGAACAATGGAACTAACACAAATAAGTGTAATTTTAGATGTCTCCTGGGTTTTTGGTGTTCTTAAGAGTTTCATTACTTCTGTTTTAATCTGCCACCCCCATTGGATCAGCATTTCTGCTGAATCTTTATCTGATTTCCACAAAATACCAGAAATATACAATATGACAAACAAAACAAAACAAAATCCCTAAACCCTTCTATTTATCTTTTATGGCAAAAATGGAGGGAATCGTTTATACATTACAGCACAAACAAATTGAAATTAAATATCAAATGTCCCTCATGCTGCAATGCTATTTAATCATATATCTTCTTTCTCCTTTATACTCTCCCCTTCCTGCTCTGTCACCCAGTTCCTATGCAATTTAAATATGGTACTCTTTATTCACCTTTTTTATGTACTCTGTCTCAATCCCAAGAAGCTATCTTCCTAAGTAAAGCCTTATTTCCTGTAAGAAAAATTCTTATGACATATGGTTTAATTTTGTTTTCAATATACCACATAATTAAATGGCTAAGTTGCCAAAGTATAAAAACAATTAATAAGCACTTACTATGGTGTACTTCCCAGAATCTTCTTGAGAAATGAAGAATGTACTTCCCTCACTGATAAAAGTGATGCTGGCAGATGGCCTTACTGACAGTCGTCTTACAAGGTTGCCTTCATCGAAGATGGTCCACTCACCCAAAGTCGAAGTCCTGCCTAGGCAGCATGCATCCAATGACTCATCAACTTGGGGCTATATAGGTGCAGTACCCTCATCTCAATTTGACAAATTTGGAAGGACCACTGTAGCTTTATAGCAGCCTGAGTTGTCAGCTGAGGTCTTCTCTGAAAATGTATAGTAGCCCATCTTCTCCTTCAGCCTAATCCAGCTTCCTTCACTCTCCTTCCATAAACATTGATTCCTAAAGCCCTCCCTGATAAACTTTCTGCTTGTCAATCATCTTAAAATCTGCTTCCTTTGGAACCCATCCTTGGACACGATCTTAGTGTTCCTCCATATAGCTACCAACTTTCTCAGTCAGATGGGGACTCAACGATATTTTTAGGTAATCCCAGACTGGTCCTTTGCTTGAGCAATTCTGCATGGGAGTTTTATTTGCTCAGACAGTGGCTCTTGCATATTTTGGAGTGGGAGCCAAGAATCAAACATTTTTTAAAGATCCCCTGGGATTTTGATGTATAGATAAGTTTGTAAACTACTGGCCAATAACTCTACCACCCTTCATCAAGTCTCTCACCTCGTTGGCTGTATTTCCTTATTAAAAGAATACTTGCTATCTCTTTGATATTCTTGTGCTTGATTTGGGAAATGGTTTTATTTAATGTTCATCTGAATGGCTATGCTTTTTCCACCCTGAGACTAATGAGTGGTCTGTTGGCTCAGATTATGGGTCCTCTATTCTTCAGAATCTCTATGATTAGTTTACATATTGTATCTTTCCTGGAAGACTAGTGTAGTCATGCTAGAATTATGGTTTGACAATAGAAAATTAAACATGCCTAAACAGTAAAAAACAGTATTCATGAAAGAAAAAAGAGTTATTATGTCATCATTTAATCATTTTATCCTACCATTAAGAAGTCATAGTTATAACAAAATATTTAAAAAAAATAATCAAACAAATGAACAAAAAGACAAACTAATAACTCTATGATCATCTTGTTTTTCTGGGTTGTGATCTAAGTAATTTCTGGATAGCTAAGTACTAGCTTTCAGTACCTAAGAGATACATGCTCGCGGTTTCAATCTAAGTGGTATCTTTTTGATGATAGATATGCCATTTACTTTTCCAAGTTATTAATTTAATATTTGAAACCTAACATTTATACAGCCCTTTAGAGTTTATAAAATATCTTCACATCAATTATCTCATTTGACATTTTTCAGTTGTGCTGAGTGATTTAATAAACTGGGTGATACTGGCATTAAGTTTTATAAAGAATGTAATTATGATTAACAAAGAACAATTTGATATATTGGTTTCTATGCCCTGTACATCCTGTTATTAAAGTTTTATGTTTCTTGACGACCTAATTTTTGAAAGATTCCTATGCATGCAGTCAAAAGGTTTAAGAGGAATGGCACTATTAAGAAGGGGAATATTAGAAAGTAGATTTTGAATTAGGTGAGCCAAACTAAAATGGATGATTCTGCTCACATAGCTGAGTTATTAAGTTTGCATTTTTTCATGCCCAAGTTGACAAGGAAAATCTCCAAAGTAATAAAATTTGATCTCTTTAGGATCTATCATTTCCAGACAATTTAGTCAATTTTTAGAATTTCTGTAGTTCCTGGTTTCCTGGATATATCTGGGTGTTCTTCCAGAGCTGGTGATTTAAGCCGGCAGAGTTGAGAGGTGTTGAAGTATTTTGGTCATTGGGGCTTGGAATCACATACTATTTTACTCCAATAAATTTGACTATAAGGGGCTAAATACATTATATAAAACATATTTAATACTACTTTTAATAATGATTAAAGAGTTTAAAACATAGAATATAGAAAAGTAACACTAAGATTTTCTTCGACTTTAAGAGGTGAAATAGTCTCTCATAAAGATTAGTGTATACATTGAAAGGGCAAAAAAGAATATGTATTATAGAACTGTAAAATTCTTATGAAAGTTCTGACTTAACTTTGACAATAATTTTTGAAAAATTAAGAGCTTACACTGAAAGTTAAAGTGAAAAGGCTTTTTGAGATTGAAAACATCTTTTCCAAATTGCAAGCTGATCTCTTTTTACTGTGCTTCACTTTATTGTGTTCCACAGGTATTGATTATTTTTAAGAAATTGAAGACAAGACCCTCCATCAGCAAAAAGATTACAACTTGTTTTATTGCGATACTCGCTTTATTATGATGGTCTGGACAGAACCTGCAGTATCTCCAAGGTATGTCTGTGTAAAAGGACGTAGTTATGTAAACAAATATGATTGTGTCTTAATAACAGTAGCTAACTTTTAAGGAGTGCTTACTGTGTTCCAAGTCATAAGCACTGTTTTCACAAAAGCCCTGTTATGTATTCGTATTTTACAGACAAGGACACCAAAAGACCAAATTATCAAAGTTTATGCAACCATTGAAGATCAGAGGCAGGATCCGAATCCAAGAAGAATCATAGCAGTCTGTGCCTTCTGGTAAAGTTTAGTTTCTCTTCAAGGCACCTGAGGTTGTTTAGTGCTCTGGCAGGCCAAAAGTCAGTATATTAGAAAACCAAACTAGGTATGTTGGATAAAAACCAGAATAAAGATTCATCTTTCTTAGTGGAGAAGGATATGAGTTTCTCCTAGCAGACTAAATGTTTCCCCAGAGCTTGAAAATGTTATTTTGATTTCCAGAATTGTTCAGCTTACAACCAGAAAATGAAATGTTTGGGCCAGAGATGGCAGGTGGGTCTTGTTGCATGCATGAATGAGAGACTGTTGACAGTGGCTGATAGTGGAAAGATGCTTTGAGCAGCTTTTTAGGTCCTGGGTCAGCAGGGCACAGTGTTGCCTGCCTGGGACTTGAGAGAGAAAGATGAATAGGAATGCTAAGAATGTACCAGTTTTGGTACAAACAGTGAGAGGAAAGAACTTAGTAAATATAAAGAAAGTATTTTAAAGAATTCCTTCTCATTGTAGGGTCTCTGATTCCTCTTCCTTCTGCCTGTATCCTGACTAATGTGCTCAGTGTATCACAGGATATGCAGGTTTCCTTGTAAAATATAAGATTTATTTTTAAAATTTAGGTTGAAATAACAAAATTTAACTTCAGTATGTAAATTAAAGATATTTGACTGTTGACATCCAAAAATGGCAATCCCATATGGTGCAATCTAACATATAAATGAAACAGTGCGATAGAGCTACTTTTTCCTTTGTTCACACAGCCCTGTGGCTTTTCAGTCAATGCCTGATATAGTCAAATGAAAGATAAATGTGAGCTCAGGAGGCAGATAGTTGGGTTTAAATTTTGGCTCTACCACTTACTAGCTGTTAGTGGACAAGCCATGTAACTTCTGTTATGGCTTCTCCATCTAAAGAAACTGGGGAAAACAAAAGTGACCTTATATAACATAATATGTATTTCATAGGCTCAAAGACACTCTGATGTTAGTGCTTGTTACCAAAAGGCATCAATGTGACCTTTCACACAATCACGGCAGCATGCGACCTGGCTGAAATTCACTCAATAGTTGCTTCTTGATCTTAGAATTGTTAACTTGTGGGAAAAAATGTAAGTCTATTAGAAGTGATGACATATGGTAATGAACTGTATGTTTTAAATGAGCTAACATGCCAAGTGAACAGAATAGTGTCTTTGCACATAAAAAGAAGTATTATTAAAATCTATCCATGTTGTTGAATGTGTATGTATGTATGATTTACTTGAACCTAGCAACAGTTCAAGTTCAGTATAATATCTAAGCCATGCTTTCTCCAAACAGAAAAGAAGTCAGCTTCAATTTGTAATGTTCACATGAGGCCTGGGAAGATAGGGCATTGATTTGGTTTGAATTACTCTGAAAGTCTCAGAGATCTTAGTGCAGTGATATGAGCTAAGCATAGAAAGTGAAAAAACTCTGGAGCAAAGGAAAGACATTTCTTTTGGTCTGTGGTTGTTAATGCCTTTATTGATACTTAAAGATCAAGATGAAATTAAAATAAGAAGATAAAAAAACTAATGAAACAAGAAAAACATTATTAAAATACAGTCTTGAGTAGTCCCCCAAATATAGAAGCCATTTAAGATTTAAACTAAATTGAAAAATGTACTCATCCAATGGTCATGTTTCTTCTCTGATCCCAAATGTTAGTACAATAAATGTCTTTATCGAACATGATAAAAAAATCTATTAGAAAAAGTAGAAACTCTAAAATTGTACTATACAAACTATCTTTTCCACAAAGTTGAAACTGAAAAAATAAGCTATTATAGATAAATGTATATGTATTAACATATACATACAAGATAAGGTTATATATACATACAAGATAAAGTTGACATTCTTAAACTTGAAGTTACTTATTCAGAGTATGTTATTTGCAGAGAAAGATCAAGGAACAAATTACTAGAATCTGATTGAGATCCATTTAGCAATTAAATTTACCATGCATTCCTGAACACATATTTTTAAAAATTATTCTAGAGGTCAACGTGTTCAAACTTTAAAAAACTGAATAAATGAATCCAATATATTAAATACATATTAGTTTAGAGTAATAGAATACATCCCAAATATGTCCACCATCGTGTTTCTGATTCTCAAGTATTTCAAGAGATCTGCTTCACCCCTCCTGACCCCCCAAGACTAGACACAAAATAATCAGTATTATCATTCTTATGTGTACTTACGTTTAGTTAAAAAAATTAGTTTAATATTCTTAAACTTTAAATTGTACTTGTAGTCAGCACAATTATTTGTTGTAAAAGAAACGAAGGAAATCTGAATTCCTTTAAATTTATAAATAATCTTCCCTAAACTCCTTTTAGCTGCTGCAGCATCATCTCTTTTTATATCCACTGAACTCTAAACTGGTTAACAAACAGAAAAAAAAATGATGAAATATGAGCTTTTATTACTAACCTTACCGAAGCTCTAATGATTAATGAAAAAGTATGTTATCTATAGCAAGACCAAATTTGCTGCATCGAGAAAAAAAGAGAGAAATGGCTTTGCTGCTTTCTCTTTGAAATATCCTCTTAAAAGGAATCAATCAACTGATACTTTCACCGGGAGGGAGAGTTTTATTTGTTTGTTCTTGCTGTTGAGCACAAGATATTTGTCAATTTTTTGTATTTGTATTATCTATCATCACATATGAGTAAAAAAAAATGAAAGTTCAGGACAGTATGAATCTCTTAGGTTTTCCAGTTTTTCCTTTGAATATGAAAATGATTTTTATTCTCCCAATGAGAATAAACTATAGTGGATTTTAAATAAACAAATGTAACACCACAAGGTAAAAATGAGAGACAAAAGTGACCCGACTTATTAATGCCTTTTCTGTTTTTATTCTAAGGTCAATTCACATGCTGGTGGCCCAGAGATACCCTGAAGAGCCATGTGACCAATCAGTGAGAGTGTTTCCTTTTTCGCTCAGTTCACTGAGGCCATTTCTAGAAATACATAATCTGAGGTTACTGATTACAAAGACACTGAATTGCAAAAACCAAATTATCACGAAGATTGATGTTGTGGCCAATCCTGTTATTGTGCTTGTTGAAAATGGCAGTGAGATAAAAAGATTAAATTTATATGTTGTTTACAAAGATATAAAAAGCAATATTATTAAAAAATCCTTAACAATAAAGAGATGGACCAAGCTTTATCAGGTAAATGCTAATCCCCACTCCCCCCGCCCCCCTAAAAGAAGACAGGTATTGCTATATAAAAATTAGTATTAGACAAAATGGAATTTAGAGCCAAAAGCACTGAAAGTTGACAAGAGGATAGAACAGTTATAAGTATGTATCAACATGGTGTGGAAAGCCACAAATCCAAAATGCTAGTGCGAGATGTTAGTAAACCTCTCAGAAACTGATCAATAAAACACTAGGCATTTGAAAAACAAAAATAACAGGCATAGAAAAATGTGAACCTATAATCAAGTGAATAAATATATTAATAAATCAAAAAGCTAGTTCTAACAGAATAGACACTTTTAACTGCTCTGCTGAAAAAAGTGGGAAAAAAAGTAAAAGAAAAAAGGAAACAGCTTAATGTATGAAAGGTTTTTAAAATACTATGTGCAACTTTGTGAATAAATTTTTTAAAAGCTAGACTAAATAGACAATTTTTCAAGAAGAATGTAAATTACGAAAGCTGGTCAAAAGAAACGTAATGGTTGAATACACTAATTCCTACTGGGGAAAATCTATCCCCACAATTGTAAGGTTATAGACAAATTCTAACAAATTTTTATGAATAGATAATCCCAGTTTATAGAAACAATTTCAGAGCACACAAAAAAATGGAAGTCTTCTTAATTCTTTATTTGAGGCCAGCATAAATCTCAGACTAAAATTGAGCAAGAATAGTGAAAAAACAGAAAAGTACATGAAAATCACATATAATTGAACATTCCTAAATAGCAGCAAATCAAATACATCAGCCCATTAAAAGAATAACATTATAACCAACTATGGCTTATTACAAAAAAGTTTTATTCGATATTAGCAAGTCCAATGGCATAATTACTATATTAATGGGTCAATATATTATCATCTCTATAGATGAAGGGAATGTATCTTATTAAATGCAACATGTATATTCACCCAATCTCAAAGTAAGCTAGATATATCATGAAATGTATCTGCACTTACAGTAAATGTTATCTACAATGGTGAAATATACAAAACCTTTCTATGATGACAAGAAACAGTAATGCTTATGACCGACATTACTACTAACTATACAGGCAATAAACTATTAATCTTGGAATGAAGGAAAAAAACCCAGTCATTATTTGCAGCCATGATTATTTGTCAGGAAAATCCAAGAGAATTACCAAAGAGCTATTAGAATACAAGAGTAAAATAAGACAGAAACAAAATAAATAAAAGTGGAAATTTTCAGTACAGCAGTAAAAAAAATCATTCAATAAATGTTGTGAGTAGATTCCACTCACACTAGCAATGACAATTGTAAAACAGTGTAATAAAATGAGATGTTCGATGAAACTCAATGAAAATGTATATATGATCTAAAGGGAGAGATATATAGTATTGAATGAGGTAATAGATGAAACTATTAATTTTTCACAACTCCATAAAATTTCCTATAAAATTGTCATGGAACTAACAAAATGTTTCTATAATTTATGCACAAAAGAAATGTGGAAAAAGAACATAGAAGTTTTTAATTAGAAGAAATGAACAATGTGGGAAATGGCCTATCAGAACTGATATTCTAGTATAACAATCTAGTATTGTGCAGGAATTAAATTTAAAAAAATCAGCAGATCAGAATAAATAATCTAGAAACAAACATGCACTTATATAGGAATTGTATATATGATAAAGGTGGCATTTCACATGATTGGATTAAGGATGGACTTTTTAACAAGTGGTGTTTGGAAAATAGACTGTGTTATTTAGAAATTTTTATAAAAGTTAGATTTCTACCTCATACAAAATAATTCCAGGTGAATTAAAAAGTTAAATAAATGGAAAACAATGAAAAAACAGAAAACAATATAGGATGATAATTTTATAATTTGGAGGTGGGAAGACCTCAGAAATCTAGAGTTAATACTATCAGAATAAACTATATAAAATACAAAATTTCAGTGACAAAAACATCATAGACAAATTTATAAGATTAGTGAAAGACCAGGAAAAATGCATTAAATGAGTTCTTACTAATCAATTGGAAAAGCCAAGTCATTTAATAGGAAAATTAGAATAGACAGTTCAAAGAAACACATATGTCTAATAAACATAAAAAAATCACCAGTCCATCTCATTAGTAATCAAGAAAGTCCTAATTAGCACGAGGTATCTTTTTTTGTCCATCATAGTGGCAAAACATTTAAACATGTGTAATACCCAAGATTGTTGAGGATGAGGGTCTATAGATTTTTTTATTGTGTTGGTGGGAATGCCAATTGGTGTAGTCTTTAATTAGGACTATTTGGCCATGTGTCATTAAAATTTAAATGCATACACATTTACCGTTTCAGAGATTCTGGTACTCTGTATGCATGCCTTTTATTGGCAATGTTGCAGAAGAGATCTAAATCACTAGAACAACTAAGGAAAAAGTGTTTCAAGATGGGGTCCGTAAACCACATTCATAAATACAGTTTTCAAGGTTCTATTACATCATATGGCTACAGTCATTTTACAGTACTTGAAACTCGTACTGTGGCCTCACTCAAAGGCTAACTTCCAAAGAAAAAAGAATAAGGCGTTGGCTAGATTGCCTTATATTTTGTGGTTACTATTTTCAGCTGCATAAAATCCTTTTTCCAAAGGAGGACGTTGCTGGCTTTTAGAAAGCCTCATCTTCTTTTAGCTAAAAGGCACTCTGAGAAGTAATGTTAAACCATTTATAATTTCAGCCATGTTTAATTAAATTCCATATTCTTTAATTTGGCAATCTCATCTCCAACCATCTTATTTAGAGAAACACTCCCATGCAAAGAGACATGGAAGTTAACTGTAGTATTATTTTAAGTAGTGAAAAAAAATTACAAACAATAAACTACTTAGAAAATCGTCAATTAACTATTTGTCCATATTAAGGAATATCGTGTAGCAATTAAAAAAATGAAAAAAATTTCCAAGACACATGCTTAGTGCATAAGGCAAGTTATAGAAAATACATTGTGAAATCCCATTTTCATGAAAACGAAATAAAATCTTTATAGAAATGTGTGTACAAAAATGCTTATTGGAAATGACTAGAAATTATACATCAAACAGCTAACAGAAGTTCCTCCTATAGCAGGATAAGTAGTTTCCATTTTTTATTAGTTTCCTAATTTTTTTTGAGAATAGTCATGTACTTCTGCAATAAAGTAAATTTTGAAAAACATGAATGTTTACATTTAGTGATTGTGTATATATAGAATGCTTAGTATTGCTTAAAGTTTATATATATATATATATATATATATATAGAGAGAGAGAGAGAGAGAGAGAGAGA
Organism: Eidolon dupreanum; assembly: GCA_028627145.1. Lineage (NCBI taxonomy): Eukaryota > Metazoa > Chordata > Mammalia > Chiroptera > Pteropodidae > Eidolon > Eidolon dupreanum. The sequence goes on from CM053504.1 coordinate 57,696,792, forward strand.
GAGAGAGAGAGAGAGAGATCTTAGATATAGCCTATTATTATATTCAACCATAAGAAAATAATTGGTAGTATTTACTAAGTGATGAAAAATTTAAAAGTTGCAATGTTTGAATTTGAAAAGATAGTTCAGTTTTCATTTGGATGTATGGTGACATAGAGGCACATTCTAAAAACCCATTTTAGAAAAGACTATTCCAATTAGCAAATTTATTAAGTTTCAGTATGAAAATTTCCAGAGGCAAGCTCTGGCATTTAATTATTAGAAAAGCAACATAACAGTACTGCTTATAGAGTGAAATGACAAAAAACTAAATTTCTCTAATATAAAATAATCTTTTTATTAAGAAAAACACATGGAATTAATCAGAGGACATATAGTGTATAAATTTTTCAAACTGTACAGTAGAATATATGGTGTGAAAATGATCATGAAAGAAATAGAAAAATAGTGAGAATTCTTTCAAGTCTCTTAGAATTCGCTTTTGAGTCATGGTAAGATACATGAACAACTTCACAAAAATTTAGTAGATTGTTTCCCTTTTTTGTCCCTATGACTATATCAGGCTAATACTATATCGTAAATTTGAAATTTGCTCAGAGTATAGATCTTAAGTGTTCTCACCACACACACACACACACACACACACACACACACACACACACACAATAACTATGTGAAGTGACGGATGTATGAAATAACTTGACTATAGAAATCATTTCATAATGTATACATATATCAAATCATCTCATTGTACACCTTAAACGTATACAATTTTATTTATCAATTATATCTCAATAAAATTGGAAAAAAATGGTCAACAAATGGAAGTCGGTCAAACCAAAGTATGTATTTCACTACATACATAAAATAATGGCTTCAACGAATTGCCTGAGAATTGTGGGTATCCACTGCAGTTTCAGAGCTATTCTCTTAACTTTTTACTGAGGTTTTCCTTTTGCTGGTGCGCTAAGGAGAAAGGCCTGGTAGAGTCAGTATAATGACCATAAGCTTGAGCAGAAAGGACTTAAGGCACAAATGATATTATGAATCGTACAAAGTTCACTGAAGTTAAGGATGTGATTTGTATGCCATCATCAGTATAGTCTATTCCTGTGTCACTTGACATTTTTCTCCTATGAGAATGAGGAGATCCACCATGATTCTCTGTTACTCACTGTTCACAGCTGACATGCTAAGGCTTCAATGGTGAATAGTGCAAGAACAAATACAAATTTTTGTACTGTTGTTTTCAATGAAAAACTCCAGTATGTGGGATTTTTGCAATATTCAAAGCATCTCAAGTAGAAAAAAAAAGTTCAAACCAGTCACCAGATCCAAAATTAGCATTTTATTCAGAATGCTGGGGTCAGAGGTGTATCATTTATATTCTGGTACACAATACAGAGGCAAAGCTGTTGTCAGAAGTCTCTCCAGTTTAAAAGCTTTTTTTTTTTTCATTTTTTTTTTTTAAAAACACACACTTAGTGCCACCAGTGTCAGGTCGCCCCTTTCTTTTCCTTTCTTTCCTTTTTTTTTTTATTTTTTGGTACAAATTATGTAAAACATTTGTGCTAAGAACTTTTCTCCCTCCCCAAACAACAAAAAAAGAAAATAAAAAAATTAAAAATTAAAAATTAAAAATTGAGTATTCTAACTACAGCTCAACAATAGAATCAAATGTCACTTTGTTTGTAAATACTTTATCCATAACGAAAGATATAAACATGCAAAAAACCTGAATCCATTGTCCAAATAATACATACACATGTTCTGAAGTTTCTTCACTTCTCCATAGACTATGCCAATAAAACATTATGTACACATACCATTTTTACAGTGAAGTGGAAAAAATACAGTAAATAAAAAAAGTGTACATGGATTAAGACCAAAATGTGTCTAACATTCTAGTTTATGAAAAAATTCAAATTTTGCTACAAATCGATGATATGAAAACTCCCTTTATTTGCAACCAGCTGCGTAAGTTTTAAGATTTTAGTGAAAAAAAAAATCTAAAGTCTAAAACTAGAAGTAATGTACATTTTTCAATCTCATGGTTTCATCCCCCAAGATAATAAAATCTCTCCATGAGTTGTTGTTTGTTTGTTTAATTCTGTATTTTAATAAAAGCAAATGCAATGTAACAAAAACGTGTTGAAGCATATCATGGTTTAACTTACTGCTCCCACCACAAAATATTTTGTCTTTTACTCATCATTTCAGAAATCAGTACCATTAAAGCCTTAAACATAAAACTAATTCCAATCTGAAAAAGGTACAAAAAGGCACATAAAATCCCAGTGCTTCTGTACTGTAAAATTCAAGTGTAACTGAGCTCAGTGTTTTTCCAAACAGTATTGGATCACTGATATTCCCTCTGAGCCCAAATTGGTTTGCAGCCTATGCCCAAGCCTCCAGCAAGCACTGTGCTAGTAGACTACAAAGTTAAAGCCTAGCTTCTGAATGCTTTTTGGGAATATCAGTTGAAATTGTTTGTACTTGTCCAAAAACCAAGTTCACCCTGAAGTTCAGTCATCACCTCCACCATACATGTCAGCGAGTTTCTTGAAGCGTGGCCCCCAGTCATTCAGGTAGTCATAGTCCTGCTCGCCACCACTACTTGAGGAATTAAGGGAGCTCAAGGATCCAGCGGTGGAGCCACTGCCTTCATAGTCAAAGACTAAGAGGGAGTCATATGGTGGAGCTGTGGGATCATTGTCAGCAGCTTTAAGGCCCTACAATTTGGAAAGACAAAGAAAGATTGAAGAGAGGGTTACAACTGGCAAATCCACAAGCAGATCCTACTGTTCCCCAAGGATCAAACACTTATTTGTAAGTTTCTACCTGCAGAGCCCATTTTCAACCCATAGAAGTTGGGGTCATCACCATGTTTCAAAGGTAGACAAAAACTAACTTAAGTCTTTCCTCTGCAAAGAAAGACCCCTAAGGAGTCTAGCTCAGTGAGGCCAAGGCATACAATGGGAGGTGGTTAACTGGAGCATGTGTTTGTCAGATGGCAAAAACAAATGGTGAACTGCTTGAAGCCGAGAAGGGAGAACCTACAAATGAAATTTGGTAATGCATCTGTGTAATACTGCATTGGGCAAGATTAGTTTTGAGTGGGTAATTATTGGTGGAGTAAGTTATATGAAATAACACACAGGGCATGAAATCATGTGATACACGAATCCTAATTTATCCAGAGTGAGAATCAAATGAACAGGTTGAATATGAATTATATGCAAGACAAAGAAAGGGACATACATGTAAGTGTCCTATAGTTCTTTCTCTCTACAAGCTTACAATCTAGCATAACAGGTATTACTATGTTATAAAATAATTGATAAAAGAAACAAAACTATGAAGGCTAGGCGAATGTCATCAAAATGTTAAAAAAAATTTAGACAAGCACTGAGATCTAGGAGTTCAAGGAGGAAGTGGCATTATATTTGACCTAAATTTGGAAGGATATCAAAGGAAGAATAAAGACAAGGCCAGATGTGATTACAATGTAAGGAAGGTTACTCATTAAATCATTTATGATCTTCACAAAACATAAAGTGTGAAATTAATAAATTGTGAGAAAAAACTATTATTTTTTAAGAATACAGTGATTTCTAGCTCCCACAGGCCCTAGAAAAGTCATGCTCTAATATCTATACATAGGATATATATTGGGTGGAGAGAGGGAATTTTGCCAATCACACACACACACACACACACACACACACACACACACACTCCTAAAAAAATTAAAAAAATAAAAAGCAATGTAATTATTATCTATAAACTTAACTCTTATAAAAAATGTTTTAGTATATAATTCATATGTCTGCAGTTAATTCATAATTATGCCCTACAAAACTTTTAAGGATTTAATACCAGGTCCTTTTGGTTTTTTCTCTAATTTTTTTCCCAATTCTATTCTAGTACTCCCAAGATCTACCAACATCAATCTCTAAGCAATCATCTTCTTTTTCCACAACTTTGCTTTTAAATGCTGGTTGGCTTATAGTGGTCTCACTTATCCAAGATGCCATGGACTGTCCTATCTTAGATCAATCCTTCTGATTCACATGTATTTTATGAGGACATGCATGTGATTTTTATTTTTTCACCTGTACGTGTTCATCTATTGATTTTCAAGTTTATAGAGGAGAAAGAGGAAAAGAGAGGATGAAAATTAATGTTAGGGATTAGACCCTGGGTTGACACCTCAGCTCAATATGGTATTAGCTGTGAGACCGTAGCTAAGTTCTATAAGTTTCTTGTTTTCATCTGCGACTGTAATAATCATGAGATCATGCTGAAGACCAAATGGAATAAAGAGACCCCAGGGCTCACCACAGTTAGAGCTCAGTGAATATTAGTTAAAAAAGAAAGTTTAGAGTAAACTTTTGAGTTTTTAGAGTAAAATTTCCTGCTTTGGAATTTGAAAAAAAAATGTGAAGACATAATTTAAGAAACAATACGGCAGTCACTTGATTTCAATCAAAAACAAGAAAGAAAAGTGCATACGACCAGTTTTCCAGATCTTTCTTAACCAACAATCCTAATCATTTAAGCATCATTTTTTCTCACATCAGGTTATACTACTTATAACCCAAAAAACACTTGTGTAAAATAAAATAAAGCAACTCTTCAACGAACTACTTCAATATATAAAAAATAATTTTAGATAGGACTTTATCATATTTATAGAATAAACAGGGCAATTCTGTTAAGGTTGAGGACCACAAACATTTACAGTTTCTCAAAATTCATAATTCTGTGACATATTGTGTTACTGTCCTTGATGATTCACTCTCCTTTCTGCACAGGGGAATCACGTGCCCTCACTACCACAAGTGCCTCTCTGGAGCTGCATTTACTTCCCAGCCCACACTCAGGCTCCCCTACGGGACTGGTGTTGGCCAATGAAATGAAAGCAACAGTGTAGAGGAGATTTTTAAAGCGTTCTATCTAACGTGTTTCCACCAGATCCCTCTCCTTTCCTCCTCTGCCAAGAGAATGGCCTGCCCAGATGGGTATTTTCCTTCTGCCTGGATCCTGAGATACAAAAGACATCAGGAACCAAGCCACTACAGGCCCACAGTTAACATATAACTTGAGAAAGAAGTAAGCCTTTGTTTGTAAGCCAATAATGCTTTGGAGTTGTTAGTTACTGTAGTCTTAGTTGGCAAAAGCCCAAGAATTCATTCATTCATTTTGTTTGCACTTAGTTATTCAATTCAAGACATATTTGTTATCTATAATGTAATGTATTCTGCTTAGTGTGAGGACACAGCTGTTGATAAGGTAGAAACAATGCCTGCCTTCCTGGAGTTTATATTCTTACCGTTAGCATGTGCCCTTTTTTCCTTTTCTCTGTGAAGTCTAGCAACTGTAAATTTAAATGATTCCTTTTGTTCACCTAATTAATCACTTAATTCCTTAACTGATTCATTTAGTTCAGCACTAATGTCTAATGTGGGTCCACACATGAACTGGACCTAAGAAAGATCTGAAGAAAAGTCAAGAAAAATCAAGGAAATTTCCGATAAGTAAAATGGGTCTTTGAAGACAAATATTAAGTTTTCACTATGACCTTAAGTAAAACTGCTTTATAATACAGACAACAGGGACAGTGGCCAAGGTTACTGTGTTCGGGTCATCAATTCAAATTTTAAGCGAAAATACATGCAGAGCCCTATCCAATCCTTAAGGTGTCAGCACCAAACTGGAGTAATGGAAAGGTTGAGACTAAAATTAGCTCTAAAGAATCGATGGCAGGGAATCAAGTCTGTGTGGATTCAGTGGAGAGAAAAGTGGTGGCCTGTGTTTACTGTGACTTAGAAATAAACACTAGAAGCTGTATGGTCTTCACTGCTGTGTTAAAGGACCAGAGACTCTTCATCAAGTGTAAGACACCTAATTCAATTCCTTAAAATAAATATAATGCTGGTGATAATCTAGTCCCATACTCATTATTCAGAGTCTCAAAAATATTTGTTTCTTTAAAAATTATTTTGACCTCCTGCCTTGGCTTTCTGATTATCCTGGTAGTTACCGAATCTATGTTTTCTTTTTTTAAAAAAGTTAAGCCATAAAATCCATGAGAGATCACTGTGCTATGTTAGAGCATCACACACTGTCTCAGGTTTTAATAATTATAAAAGGACAAAAACTACTGAACTTTTTAAGAATTCTTAGGCAAGCCATCTTTCTAGGCTGAAGGTTAGTACTTTAAGTCCCTTCTACCTGGATAGCTCTGATTTTTATCCAAGAATAAAATGGGACTCTTGGATGAGGCATTATATAAATCCTGGGTACTATTTTGGTAATTCTAAAAAAATCATAGTCAAGTTCTGAGAAGCTGACAGTGACAGGCATGCAACCAGAGTGAATGAATGTACAGAAGAAATCCAGTGGGCCAGAGAACCTTCTGGTCCGCCTTTATTGATTCCTTTATTCTTAGGTGTGGACACCTTTTCACATGATGTGTAACAAACGTACTGCTGCCAAGTTTACAAACTAACTGCGTGAGTCCTCTCTCATCAAAGTTTGACTAAATCTAGAAGAGCATGTGCTTGTTTCGCTGTTCCCGGAGAGACAGATTTTGAACTCTGGATAAATCCGAACTATTTTCTGTAGTTTGAGGTGCCTCTGTAAAATGAAAGAGCTGTGGTTCTTGCTTAATTCTTGCTAGGCATGTATTTATAGACTTCTGATCCTATGCTTTATGGGTGCAGACATGCTTTTATAGGGACTATAAAACCCACCTTCTTCAGTGGGGGAGCCCATGAGGGATGTAAGAGAAAAGAGGTGCTACCGATTCCCCAACATTCTGTCTTCTAGTGTCTCAGTGCCACTGCCTTAGTTGAGGTCCTCTTTATATCCTCCCTGGACCACAGCAAAAGCCTCTCTAACTGGTCTCCTGTCCTCAGCACTATTCCTGCTTCTTTTCTACAAGCCACTATTGGTTTCTCTCAGACATTATTTGATGCAATTCTCCCAAGTAAAACTCTGATTGCTCTCTATCACCTATAAAAGTATTTCCCAAATAAGGGAGGAGTTCCTCTGGGAGTATGCAAGATAATTTTTAATCGGTGCACAAGCACTTTAAAACAATTCCTATTATTTAAATATCTTAAGTTAAAAAGTATAAGTTTAATTAGACAATAGCCGAAGTTTGCAGACATGAAAAAAACTAGAAGGTGTTCCTCAAATACCTAATGTTTGGGTAGCCGATAGGATAAAGTCAAAGTCTTCAGAGGCACATTCAATGAACCTAGACTGTTCCTCTACATCTGTTTCAGCTGGTCTCAACTCCAGCAACCACAACTGATCTGTTCATCAGAATCTTCTCTAACCTAAAAACATCATGTGCTTATGTACCTCCATGCTATGGACGTATTCACTTCCTGTTAGCCGAAATGTGTTTCCCTTTGTTTGACATGTCTTCTCTCATATTCTCCATCTGATTAATATCCATTGATTCATCCATCCATCCATCCATCCATCCATCCATCCATCCATCCATCCAAGCCAATTAAAAATGTCACTCCTAACTACATGGATATCCCTCCAGCTATGACTGGAAATAATTTCTAGAGTCTCTTTGGTCCCCTATAATTTTATTGCCAAGTTTTGGTTACACTAGATTGTGACATCCCTTTCTGCAGAGGTTATTTGTATTCATTTCATATCCTGCTGTTCAACACAGTGCCTAACATCCAGCAGGTATTCTACGAGGTAACTTTGTACTGCTGTCCTGGGCTTAGTTTTTTACTCAGCATCTTGTTCATATTTATATTTACTTTTAAGAAGAAGCTAGGATCTAGGTTTAAATATATGTGGATATATAGGTATATTATGTTTACATTACAGTGGAATTTTGTGACTTATCAACACCCACATTACTAAGTCCTTCTCTGGGAATTTCATTTTACTTAAAGCAATTTTTTTTTTCCAAGGAGAGGTTTTTATTTGTTTTTATTTACCATTAGAAGACAGTAGAAGGTTTTCACTCCTGACAGATAACTTGTGATAGTAATTAATATGAGAGTAATAATAATTAAGAGATTTTATTATGTGACAGGAACTATGCCAAGTATTTTTACATGGACTATCTCATTTAGTCCTCACTGCAATCTTAAAAGCAGCTCTAGTATTATCCTCATTTTATATATTGGAAAACTGGAAATCCAACAGGTTAAATCCAAAGAGCCTGACCTTGTACAAGGTAACAGAGCTGTTAGGTAAGGTAACTGGATTTGAAACCAAACAATCAACTCCTTTAAAAGTGGATGGAAGTATTTTAAAAAGGGCAAATTAAATTTAATAAATAGGAGATAAAAGGCAAAAGTTTTAAACTTTAGTAGTTTCAAACAAGTTATTCTAGAAGTGCCCTCCATATGTTTTAAATGATATTAATCAAAAGTCAGTCTTTTAACAGAAGTATGCCCTTGGTTTTTATACTTCTGACATAAAGAAATATATAGGATTAGTACAGTTATTGAAGGTATGCTAATACCTACTGTCAGGCTGAGATTAAATAAATTTGTTTCACCTTATCACCCTCTGAAGGTCATGTTTAAAAATCTCAAAATAGAATGAAATTTTCTAGCTGAAATTCAAAAACGTGTGATTTGTTTTACTTTACCTATCAGACTGGAAATATTATCATTTTTGATATTCGAGGCAAAATTCATTCATTTTTTAAATAAACAAACTAGAAAGTGTTCTCCTATTCCTCACGTCTATAAAAGACACTCCAATTATAATCATCACTATATTATTCTTACTTTGGAACATTCAGTACTATGTTAAATCAAATAAGAACTGGAGATAAAGAAATCTATTTGCATTTTAAATGTATTTATAAATGTATTTATAAAATATGCTCAAGTTCTTTCTAAACACCATCAACTGTTTTAAAACTTGACATGTATTTATTTTTATCAATCCAGTTATAGGAAGATATTGAACAAGTCTTCATGGTTGTTTTAGGTGGAGGAATCCATGTGGTACGTATGAATGCTATTTCTGACTAAGGTCTGCTAACAGTTTCACCCCCTGAATTTTCCTGACCATCACATCCCTGGATAATCTTTTTAGTTGCTTTCTGTGAAACTTAAACCTCTTTTGACTTTTTTCCTGTGTCAAATGTAGGGCATTACTGTGTATAGATGTTTAGTCCCCTTCTCTTGCACTGTTTTCTATCTTATAATCACATTCAGTGTCATAGACTCAGTGCCATTTGGGGGATGATTTCCAAACGTGATCCTTTCATCCATTCATGTACTCACCAAACCAATGTGTCCCACACAGCCTCTCTGGGATATGGGAGGGCTCTGGGGGGAGGCAGAAGGGAAAACACTGGGATAGGAGTTCTGAAGAAAGGTGAGTCCTGGGTAAGATGGGAGGCCACTGCATGGCGCCTACTCCACACCGTACACCTGAATTCTTCCTGGAGTGGTAAAAACTTAGTGAAAGAACTAATATCTAGAAAAAGTGTGAAGGGCACCCCACACAAAAAGAACAGCATGACAACAGACACTAATATGGAATTATGAGCTGAGCTTACGAACTAAAAGCAGAGATCTCTGTTGCTTGTCTGTAAGATGCAGGTTGGGGAGAGGACTGAGGTGAAACTGGAATGCCAACCAGACCCAATGGGCCTCCTATGCCTGGCAAAGTAAAGCTTCAGGTATCAATGTTTGCTTAGCAGAAGGACCATGCTAAAAACAAAGTAAGCAGCACACACAGAGAATCCAGATCTAATTTCTTTTTTTTATCTACATATCACTGGCACAGTTATGTACACACAGTAGACATTCAATAGTTACTTGCTGAATGAATAAGTCTAAACTAAGCTCAAGATGATTTCAAAATGTGCCATTTTTAACAAACACAGACAATCTCCAAATTATGAATTGATCGTATTCTAGAAGTCAATCTGTAAGTCAGTTGTTTGGCACAAAGTTTTTTCATTTAAGTATTGACACAGGTTCCTATGGCTTCAAGCCACTTTTTAGGCTCTGTACTTGGGCACTGTTTTGGGGAAGGAAATTCCAAGTGAAAATTCCTACTGTAACTCTTTCTACTGTGGCTAGAAGGAAGAGTTGAGTAACTAAACCTTGTTAACTAGATCCACTTCTTTACCTACTGAAGAAAATCCAGTCCCAGTAAAAAAAAAGACGAATGAACACATGCATAGACACAAACACGTACACACGAACAAATGCAAGGCACACACTAAAATGCCACTTGGGACAACCAAGTCGTTCTAAGTTACATTTTCTGAATGTAATATAGTGAAAGGCTCCCGACTTGGGCCCCAGTGAATCCCCATCGACTGCAAATCAGGTGGTGCTCATAGCTTCATGCCCTTACACACCTGCCACACTATTTAGATTCCCTAAAACAACAAGAGCTGGGCAACATACTAGATTCTTAGGTTACAGAAAGGTGAACAAGAAATAGTCCCCATCCAGAAGAGAACATACATGCTTTCTGGGAAAGGGAAATACTGACAATTACACCCCAGTGGTAGGGGCTATGGCATAAGCTTTTTGTGACCCTTCCCAGAGGTATCCAAGAAGGCTTCATAGAGAAGGGGATGTTTGAACTGAGTCTGAAGACTGAATAGGTGTCTCCATTTTCATGATGGTCAAGAAAGTAAGGGCTTGCAGAGTTACTTTATAGTCAAAACTGTGATGCTTTTGAGAAACTGTAAATAGTTCAGTGGGGCTGCAGCACAGGAAGGGAATGTGGTGGGAGAAGAAGGCAGATTATATACAGCCTTCAAGTACCACTTACTGCTTCAACTTTATCACTGAGAAAGAAGCATGTCATGGGTGGGATGAAATCTCACGGAATACTAATACTTCATAGACAGGCAGAAGCACTCAGTTAAGTCTTTGTTGAATCATACTGAAGTTAGAATTTTTGCTTTTAAAAAGTCCAGTTCCTACATCTACATTCAGAAGATTCACTGTATCTTGAAACCTGACAACTACAAGAATAACTAAACAATTTCTCATGATGACAAAAACAATAAGTAAAATCATCAGCACTCTTACATATTCAAAACAGTCTAGTCATATATAAATATTCCTGCAAATTCCCTTAACCAGGACTATGTGTAATATACTGGAAAAGTCAGGACATATTTTTGTAGATAAAGGAGTTACTGATTCTTTATTGTTTTTGCCTTCCATCTGCTTTTAAATCATGTCTACTACAAATTAACCTATTACCTATTTAACAGAAGTAAATACATATGTTCAGAAAGCAGCATGTACTTTGGAAATAGACAATAATAATAATTGTAAAGATAGATAAATATTCTAACTTTGGTTCAAAACTTTTTTTTTTTTTTACAAACTGTAAGTATATCTAAAAACCTAAGGAAACTGATTACATATACATAATATACAACTATTTCAAGGAAGCCCAGGAAATAACTCTTATTAGCATATGACTGAAGGTAATATATATGACAGATGCATTCCACTTTGTAACACACTGAGACCAATTCTGATCTTGGAGATACTGAGTGGGAGAATATGGCCAGAGAATATGAGACCTGCCCTATATTCACAATTAATATCAATATGTATTGCTTCCTTATACTTATAAATAAAAATTCAAAAGCAGAATTGCAGTAAAACTATAGACATGATCAAAAGAGCAGCATTAATCATTTTACTTCAAAACTTAATTATTAAATGTAGCAGAACTCTTGGTCAGTAATGAACTAAAAGAAGGCCATAATAATTTTAACAGTGGAAATCATATCTGTTATATTCAACAGAGAATTAGCTGCCTCTTACAGAAGCTCTTAAAAATCCTCAACTAGACAAGTATTTAAATCACTTACATAATATTTAATTTAGCTGCTCTTTCTACTAATCTCATTTGATGGAACTCTCTAGTCATTGGTAGGTGCTGAATTCTTACCATTTGTGGATTCAGAGTACATACAGTGTGAGGAAAATGAAAGTGAACTATTATTACATTCATCAGTGCTAATAAAATTGAAATACACTATTTAATATTAGTCTATTTATTACTTATAATCTAGGGAAAATTCTTTTGGAGATAGTATGGCTAATACATGATATTATACATGAATTCATGGTAATATACATGAATGTCATTTACAAATGCAGAATATTACTTGATCTCTTTTTGGCTGATCAAAGCAATGGAATCTGTTCTCTGTTACTGAAGCCACATTTGCTTACAAGCAAAGAAAATTTAAGAAAAACAAGTGTGTTTTAATGGACAATAAAGCAGTATTGCAAGCAATTTGTGGTCTACATAGAGCTAACCATTAGCACAAAATAAATGCCCTTATAAAGAAAGTGAGAATCTCTTTGTACCTCATTAATGAAATCCCCGATGTCCCCAGGGTGTGGAGCTGCAGATCGGACAGGGTACTGAGGCTCGGCATGAATGGGCCTCTCATCCAGGCGTCGGATTCCCACAGGCTTGATGGCATCAGGTTCCACAGTATCAGGCTGCTGAAGCTGGCTCAAGTCATAGTCCTACAAAAGACAAAACCAAAATCCCATGGTAGATGTGCATAAAAAATGGAAAATTACAACCTTTGTGTTTGAACACATACCCAGAATGCATAGAAATGAGCAGAATTTAACATAATGGAAAAGTTGCCACTATGAGTTTTTCATGTTATGATTAAATATTTCTTTCACACAGCTCTTTCTTCTGTGTTTTTCATTTCTACAGTCTGTGCTCCATCTGTTTTACTATGTTCCTTATCAGTTTCCAATGGAAAGCAGCAGTGACACAAGGTCCTACTATAAAATGACTAAAAAACTGACTAGAAAACATAGTTGTACCATAGAAGCGAAGGTAATAACTACATGTTGATGGGGTTCAGGACACACTACTCTAAAATATGGCACCTTGGCATATTAAATATCTTACGCTGAAGTAATTTTTTAAAAAATAGGAGAAACATGAAGGTCACTCTGACCTCCCCCTGCTTCATCTTTTCCCCTAAAACAAGTCATAAAACTCCCAAGTGAAAGGTCTCTTTCTTGTACCAAGAGAAGACATTCTCATCACCAGAGATAGGGAATTTGGGGCCAAGAAATCTATACAAACAAACTTTGTCAAACTAACCCTTATCTTCCTAGCTACTTCTTCACCATTTACTAACCGTAGCCCAAATCCTGTTGTCTTGTCAATTCTTGACCATTTTATTATTCCTTTTCTAAAAGGTATAAAAGTTTCCTGCTCTAGTCACTTCTTTGGGTCTTCATTCTCTTGTGAAGTCTCCCATGACTTTGTTAGTTTAATTTTCAGACCCAGGCAAGAACTCTAAGAGTATTGAGGAAAATTTATCCCTCCCTTATGATGCTTTATATATATTTACATATATGTTTTTAAAATTTGATGCAGGTATGTTTTCTTTTTCCTTAAAAAAAAAAAAGGCATTAGTTCATCAGGATTTCAAAGCCATTCTTCATTCCTCTCTCCCTTCAGTGGTCTAGTGTAGGCAAAATATATATTTTTTTTGTGGGCCCAGTCTGATCCATTTCCTATTTTTCTAAAAAAACTGGCTTTTTTATTTTAAAAAGGGTCATTTAAAACAAAAATAACAACAAAGAAGAATGTGCCACAGAGACTGTATGTGGCCTACAAAACCTCACTATATGGCCCTTTACAGAAAAAAGTCTGCCAACCTCTGGCCCTGCAGTGCTAAGCCAGGGAGGGCTGTTTCCTTCCAGTGTGGCTCTGTGGGAATGTTTTAGAAAACAGCCTGCCCACCCCTGCTCAGCGCAGAGACTGGGCACTCAGCAATATTTTCAGCTTTAATATCAGCCAGAAAGGCAAGAATGTATAAAGAAACTATCATGTGGAAATGCATCAAATGAATCAAAATTTCAGGTTTGGGCAAATACTTTGCAGTTTTCAAACCCCCAAATTCTGGTGATATAAAATGTCACATCCCCAGCTTACCAAAAATTCTCCAATTTAATGTTGACATTTACAGAAAGTACAGATTTTCTGGTACTCTTTAAAATTCGGGCTTTATCTCTGTCTAAAACCAGTTTAAAACTGTTTGCAGTATCTCTACAGTAGTTTTGATTTATTCAATGCTTGAATATTTACCACGTCCTGGCAATCTTCTAGGTGCTTTACATATGTTTGCTCATTTAATGCTCTGAACAACACTGTGTGGTATTAAGTTTTATTATCTCCATTTAAAAGTCAAGGTAACTCGGTCTCAAATAACCCAAGTAACTAGTCCATGTTCCAGATCTACTAAGACACAGAAACAGACTGACTCCAAATGTATGACTTCAAAGCCTAGCTCTTTGCAGTCATTACAAATGAGTCAAGTCTGAGCAACAAGGTTAGATTTAGAGAGTAATAAACTAGATGGATGAGTGTGGAAGGACAGGAATGTGAGTAATGGTTAAAATAACAAAGGAGACAAAGAGGAAAAAGGTCACCAACATTCATAACCACTATGTACCAGGTACTATACCAGCCTCTTAGTAAGTATCTTCTAATACTTTCTAACAAGCCTGTGAAGAATGTTTTATTATCATCCTTTTAGATGAAGAAACAGATTTGGAAGGGGTTGAGTAACTTGCTAAAGGTCACACAGTGAGGCTGTGATTAGGATGGGAATCAAAATCAGGTGTGTTTGACTTGGAAGCATTGATCTAAAACTTAACACAGTATTCCTGACAACACTCACCCAAACAACTCCTTATCAAGATATTCAGCTAACCTAACTGACAAAGGCACTGAGGAAAAGCCCCTCCCCCTCAGCAGTGTACAGGTGATACGAGAGGTGAGGCAGGTGCACAGAGAGTACAAAAAGCCAGCCTAGCATGTAAACTTGGTATGGTATAATACGCTCAAGAATGGGACAACTGGCATTAGGTTTGAACCTTGAACAATGCATGGGCTAGGGAGAAAGGGTCATTCTTCAAGAATCAATGGCATGAGCAAAGGCGTGGGAATACTATTCTCTCTTGTATAATATGAGTATTACATATTGTCCATACAGAAATTGAATGAAGTGCTCCACTTAAAATTTTCTAAAACTTACGAGCTATTTATAGAATGTTAAAGGCACACAATGATATAACTAATGTGAAATGTTAAAATATCATAAAAAATAAAAAGATTTACTTAGAGAATTTTAAATGCTTATACACCAAGAAACATGTTTTTAGGTCATGTTTAATTGCTTAACTACAGAACATAACAGAGTAGGGTAAACTGTGAATAACTGTGCCTTCTGATAATTATCAAAGCTTTTTGTAAAAAGGGGAAAACACTGTAAGTACAATGATAAGTTAATAAATATTTTTATGCTGAGGGTATAAAATACGTTATCATAAGTCTGAATTACATGAAATTAAGTAATTGAATCTTATGTTTAAGTATTGTGTTTTACCTGGTAACATATTCCTTGATAGTCCTCAATATAGTGTCTAATAATTCAGGGTAAGAATGCAAAGGAGTTTCTTTGGTTTAACTGGAGACAAATGAGGCAAGTGGGCTTTGCTTATGCTATTCCTTACCTAGAAAGAACTTGTCTGCCCTGATTTCTTATATATTCTCACTATATCCAAAGGTTACAAACACACATGCATTTTGGTTGGCTAGCAGTGTTTTAAAATTGTTCTAGTAAGTTGCCAATATTTCACCTGAAAATAGGAAGATCTGGCAAAACGGAGCTCATGCTCTGACATAACAATTTGCTATAGCTGATAACGGTCTCCTTAGGGTAAGGATAGAATTTCCGCCTGGCTTGCTTCACTTATTACTGTATTCATATAGCAGCGTATTAAGTTACAGGTTTTATATCTTTCTTTTGATACCCTTTTCCTACTACCTTAAGAACCTGAGAGCAGAAATAGTCTTTAATATATCTGTGGTCCTGCTCAGTCTTTTCCACCATCAGCACATCAGGTCCATAGAAAGTGTTCATTAAAAAACACATTGAGCGAAATAAATCAGAGAAAGATAAATACCACATGATTTCACTTATATGTGGAATCTAAAAAACAAAAAGAATAAACTAATAGAAAACAGACTCACAAATACAGAGGATAATCTGGTGATGACCAGAGGGGAGAGGTGTTGCAGGGCTAGGAGAAAGGAGTGAAGGGTTAAAGAAGTACAAATTAGTAGTTTATAGATGGTCACGGGGAAGGGGAACATGGCATAGGGAACACAGTCAGTAGCAGTGTAATGGCTAGGTGGAGAGCCAGAGGGGTGACAGAGTAATCGGGTGGATCATTTCATAAACTATACAAACGTCTAACCAATGTACTGTGTATTTCAAACTAATAATAAAATAAAATGCTAAAAAAAAATGTGTTGAATAAAGTCTCAGTGACGGTATTCATGCCAGATGTTCAAAATAGTAACCAATTCAGAAATGTGCCTTAGTAGTAATTCATAATAGGGAGAGAGGGAAAGACCCTTGGTCTCGTTGCTGACTCACTGCCATGGTGAGTCCCATATAATAATGAAAATGTGTCATGTTTCTCAGTTACACTGGCATTTAAAAAAAGGCAGAAAAGCACTGATTTACAGGAAGCTAGAAACTGGGCTAAAGCATATGACTTAGTTTCTCTGTGAGGGTTTCTCCTTGTCTATTATGAATATGGGATATAAAAATATGATGGTGGTAGGAAGCAGGAGGGAGTGGCTCCAGTCTCAGAAATGGACTTTTTGGTTCACATCCATGTGTGTGATATGGCAGAAGTACTGAATGAGGGTCCAATTTTAAGCCTTTTGATAAAGGGTCACTCTATGTAAACCTTCTAAATTATACATCTTTACAATCCCATAAAGGTTTACTTAAACACACAAATTACAACATGTAGGATGAGAATTATAAAGACAATTAGAGACTAAAAACATTCTAAAGGTCACTGGTTCATGGCCTTACTTCTGAAAACTGAAGAAACAACCCAAGAAGAAATTTTTATTTGGTTTCCAAAACTCTCTAGAGAAAAAGTGGATCTGAAAATTCTCTTTTGATTGTCAATTGTTACAATGTTAACTTTCCAAAGAAATTTATTTTCAAGTGAAGTCCAAGGAAAATCTTGTTTAAATTAATGTCTGGAACACGTGTTATTTGGCTTTGACCATTAGAAGTAGGCACAAAATTAGGGTTTTCAGAATATTAACACTGTAAGTAGCAAAAACTTTTTTTTCTTTTTTGGTCTATGACTGAAAGTCTTAAGGGTGATACAATTCTGGGTGAGTTATTAACAAGTTAGTCAGCAACTAAAACTCTCGATTTGACTTTTCTTGGAGATTCCACTGACTTGCAATGACTTATAATTGATTCAGAAAATAATACTATGAATCTACATTAAGTCATTTGGTTATGTTTAAATAAAATACAATTTAAAAATGCACTGGTACAAATTGAAATTCTAAAATCCCAGGCAAGAATTTCAGAAAGCTACATTGCTGGGAGAATCCACAGAATTGCGCAATTAAATCTGTTTTAGAGAGTAGTGAAAACATTCATTTACAGTTCCACAAATATTTAAGGAATGCCTACTGGGTGCTCAAGGCCATTTTCAGCTCTGAGAGTGTGAAAGAAGAAAATTAACCTTTACCTGGTGCCCATCATCTGTCAGGAATTATATTCGATGCTTTCTTATGTAACATTTCATAAACAGTTGACCCTTAAACAACTTGAGTTTGAACTGTATAGGTCCATTTATATGCAGTTTTTTTTTCATAAATACTGTAAATGTAGTTTCTCTTCCTTATGATTTTCTTAAAAACATTTTTTTCTCTAGCTTACTTTATTATAAGAATACAGTATATAATACCTATAATGTACAAAAATGTGTTAATCTATTGTTTAAGTTATCAGTCAGGCTTCTAGTCAACAGTAGGCAATTGGTGGTTAAGTTCTGGGGAAGTAAAAAGTTACAGCAGGTTTTTGATTGTGTAGAGGGGTCAGTGCACCTAACATCTCTCCACCCCTGCTGGCCGTTCAAAGATCAATTATACTCCAAACAAAGATCCTTCCAAGTGGGTATTGTTCCATTCCATTGATTACTGCAACTCAGAGAGGTTAATATTTGCCCAAGGTCACAGACTCAGTGAAGCAGAGTGGAAGATAAAACAGAGATCACCAAAGAAGCAAAATAAACAAAAAAGCTGCATCTTGTTGCCAAGGCCATTAAGAAAAACACCAAATACTTATTGAGGGAGGAAACATGAAGTGTTTTAAGTTCTAGAAAGGGAGTTCAAGGTGGCTATGCTAATTAGGTACTGGGTCTGTGCACAGTTGGTTTAAACAAACCTCACTAATTTTTAGTCAAGAAGTTCTAACAAGGGTCTGGCTTGTGGGGGTGGGGCACTTGAAGTTCCTGGTCCATTATCAGCTTTCACTGGTGAGAACCAGTGATGAAATCCAACAGCCAGTTTTGCAATCTCCTAGGCAAGGGCTGGTACAAGTGGAAATTTTTCTTTTATAGTAGCAAAGGCAAGTAACATTAAAATTCTCATTTAGATAAGGTAAACATTTTTAATATCTCAAGAATGACTGAGAAAAATAAAAACACTGACATGAAAATAAATGGACAAAATTCTGAAGGAAAAAAGTTATCTGCAAAAAAGCTGATGGCATAGGCAAGAAACTCTTCAGACAGACATAAAAAGGAATGGAAGGTGGGAGAGAACATTATTATCTCACCCTCTATAGCTCCTGGCATTAAAATAATTGAGTAAAATAGTGCTAAGATGTCAACATATTACCATAGGATTGCTGACAAGTAACTCAAATACCCTTGCAAGCTTTATGTAAATTACATTACGACCTGATTTTTCTTCCCCAGAGAAATATAGTTATGATGGTGACTATCTACCCAGGCAAAATGATGTGAAAAACTAACTAGATTCCATAGATTATTAAAGCCCCTAAAAACAAAAGGTTTGCTAAAAGCATTTCTGGTTCAAATAATAAACTTAGTAAAGATAAAATAACTTGGGCACTTAATATACAGATGAAGGTCCTCCAGTCTCTATTTTCATTTACTACATTTAAATCTCACTGGATGGCCATTTTTCTACCTCCCACAAGGGAGATGGCTGAGTCCCCATTAAACATATTCACTGTTTCTGCTACCATGGCTTACTGTCAATGCTGCCCTGTCATTGATTCTTTTAAAATTGTTTTCAGAATTATGAAAGCTGAAAGTTCATTCTTTGGTGCAAAATTATAGTTCTGCTTCAGAAGCTAGCACTTTTGAAATTTTATCACAACTTATTTCCCATTATAAAATTACGGCATGCTCTTTTGGGAAAATACAGCAAATATGATTTGATTAGATTTGCTTCGGCAAATAATTTCTGAAGAGTGTTTTGGGTCCTAGACTCACTTTACCGACCTCACTGAACTTTTAGTCTAATGTCATTTAAATGGAAATATTTAAAAATAATGAAAACTTAATAGAATATATAAACTATTACAAAAAAATATGGAAAGTCAAGGTGTAAGTAGCTGTGAAAGAGGTGCTCCTAGAAGTGAGGACAGGAATGCACAGAGACTTGACAATCTAACAAAGTAACAGGGCTTCAAAAGGATGATGTTTCTCCTGAAATCTGAAATTTTTGCCACAATGTTTGTCGCTTCCCATTCTTTTCTTGCAATGCATTTATAGCCCTATAAAGATGAGTACATTCCCCAACCCTTCCAAGCACTGCCTGTCTTGGGAGACAAAAAGCATAGCCTTCTAAATGCATCTTCAATTCTACATTCTCACCCCAAGTTCTAAGTTCTCTTTACCAAAAATTAAAATGTCACCACTTGGACAAGATCAAAGTCATTCTAAGTATGACCTATTATTCTATTTTGGAGAAAACCTAAAAATAAGTAATCAAGAAATAGTAGTATTTAGTTGGGAATATGGTGACAGAGCACTGAAACCTTTCACTAGTTTATGTCACATCTTTTTGTTATTTCCTAAAAAGAAATATTCTTTATGATAAATTTACACATAAACTCCATATAGTAGAGAAAATATAGTGATTTAAAAAGAAGGAATTTGAAATCAGAGCACTTAAAGGCAAATCGGGGCTCCATCATATTTAACTGGGTGACCTTGGACAGATTATGTAAATTTCCTGTGCTAACCTCAAAAGCAGCAGTCCCCAACTTTTTCGGCACCAAGGCCTGGTGCTCCTTTGGGAATCTAAAGCCTGATGGTCTGAGGTGGAGCTGAGGTGGTGATGCTAGTGCTGGGAAGTGGCTGAAAATACAGACGAAGCTTTGCTCTCTCGTCAGCTGCTCACCTCCTGTTGTGAGGGCTAGTTACTGGAGGTTGGGGACCCCTGCAAGAATATTCAAGCTTTGGACAAAAAAACTAATAAAGATTCTGTGAATGGATTAAGTCTATAACAAGAATCAACAAACTTTTTCCATAAGGGGCAGAGTAAGTACGTTTGGTTTTTGGGGAATTACAGTCTGTTACAATATTTCAACTCTGCTGCTATTGTAATGTAAACAGCCATAAATAATATGTAAACAATGGGCATGGTTCATGGCTGTGTTCCATTATTTATAACACTTTATTCATAAATTTGGTCAGCTGGTAGAAATATGGCATGTATGCCACTTAGTACCTTAGCTTTTTTTGTTTGCTTACTGCTAATACGTACTTGGCATTCAAATCTTTATCATTTAATTACTGGAATACTGATATTCTCCATTCTTCTAAAACTAAATGTAGTAAACTTATGATTAGTTGGGAAGAATAAATATTAAAATTATTACATAAAATATTGTGTTTACTCATGTAAAGTGACAGGAATAGTCAATAAAGAGTCATATGCAAATCATGTACACATTAAAAATATTTAATACCCAGTAAGGAATGGGCCCATTCAGAATATATGTTGTCTGTAGCCCATCAACGTGTGTCACCTGGCCATAAGTGTTTTGAGAATAGTGTGCAAAAAGGAGCTGACAATATGCTAACCCAATCCCTGGCAACGCTTTCCTCTTGTGAAATCAGTGTCACTCTTTCAATAACTAATATGTACTAGTGTTTGCAGGTGGATATAAATGGATGAATGACTTGGAAACATAATTAACAGAGTGTGCTTTAGCCAACAATAAATATGTTGAAAGTGGTCTCCTCGGTTATATCCAGATTCAGCCATTTGTTAGTTTGCTTATACAGCAGAATGATTTTGTGAAACAATTATTTCAAAGAATTAAAAATATACCATGGTTAAATTATTCAGCTTCATTTTCTGCTGAGTCAGACAGTGGGGCTTGGTTGCTCACATTGGGGTTGGTCCCTGAGATTGGCAGGAAGTTGATAGTAACCCCTGGCTCAAGCAGAGATCCCCTGTTTTCAGGAGGTGGCTGGTTTGTTCTCAAGCGGCTTTCTTACAGCTGTACTTCATTCCTCTGTCTAGGCATCCAACCTGGATTTTAGATTTCAGTTCCTGCTGCCCAGATTGTATACTTGACAATTAATAAATACATAAATTGATTTCTCAGATTGCTTCTCCAGATTCAAACTTCATTCATGTCAAAATGTGATCAGTTTTGCAAGCTGCGTTCAACCAATTAATTGGGTCTTACCCTTTGCCTGTTCATAAGCCACATACTAGTGGTGTTCAACTAAGCTGTGGCTAAATGCCCAGTGTCACCAGTCCTACCAGTAATGCCTGCCTGTTATAGACCAATGAGACTAAATAAAATATCTATCATATGACTTCCAGCACAGCACATCAGACCCTGGCCTCTCAAATCACACAGACGTGGGTTTGAAAACGACTAACAGTATACACTGCATAGAGTTGTTGGGAAGATTTTAAGAGACATGCAAACTAAGAGTATATAGCGCAGTGCCTGATACAGAATAAATGTGTAATGAATGCCAGCAATGATGAATGCTAACATTATTTCTCAAAGACATCAGACATTGCAAAGAATGAAAGCAGAGTTGTCAGGGGTGTACCTGACAATTAACCTTGGAGATAGACTTGCAAACTAAGAGATTCAGGAAGAGGGCCTAATGTACAAATGTTTTCTGAGTGCCTGACAGGTTAAACTGTCCTAGATACTGGAAAACAAAATGAATATGACAAGCCCTGCTCTCCCAGGGTTTAAGGTCAGGACCAGGGCTGGACACAAAGCTCAAAATATAGAGAGAGGTTCCTGTGCAAGTACAGAGAAGGAATACTTGATTCAGCCTGGGACCCCAAGAGAAGATGTCTTGAAGTGAATCTTGGTGGCTAAATAGTTAGGCAGGCAAAGACCATGAACTAAGCAACAAAAGTGTGAAGTGACATGGCACAGGTAAGATGTACAGGTAGCTCAATCCTACTGAAGTTTTAAAATGCAAAATGGAGGGGCAAAGAGAAGTTAAGTCATCAACCCTCAAAGTCCCCATTCTTCAAAGCCAAATCCCAAGTCATAGGAACTGGGGTTTCTTAGCCCATCGCAGGCACCTGACCTCTGTTGAATGTGCTTTCTGTGTTATGGAGATTCTGGGGATTTATCTACTGAAATACTTAGACTGATTTTCACAAATTGTATACGAAATCTACCTCATTAAAAAGAACAAACAAACAGACAGCAATTAATTATATCTGGATCTTTTGGGTTTGGAACCCTAAATCACTAAAAAGAGCTCCTCTCATGATTCCTTCTGTCCTGAAAGTATATGTGGATTCCTTACATGTACAAGTGCTGGGCTCTGCTAAAGACTTTGGTATCACAGGAAGTTCTAGTGTGTTCTTCATGTAAGGGAAAGATGCTCTCTCTGATTTTGGTGACTCTTAAACACTGTTTCTCAAGCCCATACAGTGATTCGTGTTCATGAGCTGCTGCACCTCCTGTATCTCCTCTATTTCCAGGGACCTACTTCCTCTGGCATATCTGGATGGGTAAGGATGATGCACTAACTACTGTCCGTGGGGTGAAAATTGTTCTCATAGACCCTCCAGAAAGAATCTCTAAACTCAAGTCCGTAACCACGGCAGGATAGAGACTTGCAGCTCATCACTAAACTCATTTATTCTTTTTTTCTGGGCAGGAGTGGAAATAATGTGTGCCATTTCCAGTCTGGGTCCATAAAAATCTTGAATGAATCACCCTCTCTTCCCTTCTGTCATCTATAATTGCATGTACGTATGTCTAGGGTGACCTTGGAAGCCTCATGGGGAATATGGGGGAGCCATTGTCACTACAGGTCCCTGAATGACTGTGTTGGGTAGAGCAGATCTCCCCTCCCCAAATTCCCATGACCTGAAACCCAATTACTGCTACGTAAGTAAGAAATACATTTCAAGGAGGCCTAAGTCACTGGAATTTTAGAATTGAATTGTAGCAGTTAGCCTATTTCGACTAACACAACTGGTTAAATATATTTGTGGCTAATTCATTTACTTTTTCTTTCTTTCTTTTTAAACTAGTACCAGAGAAAATTATCTCATGGTTTCAGAGCACTATAGGATCTCACTTTCACAGAAATCTTTTTTTGTTAATCCAAAGCCTAGTAATTACGATGTAACTGAATCAGAGTCTGCAAAATCAGGTATCCATAGAGGGTAGGCTGATAACATAAATCAATAAAGCTAGTATGAAAAATAGGAAAAACAATTACTAGATCATGCTTGTTCTGCTTAAAGACGAATACTATTTAGTTTCTAACAACTGCTGTCATGTCAGAATACAGGCATTATTATTCGATCTTTCCATTTTTTAAGAGGAATAGGAGATCCATAATTTATGTGAATTTTTCCAATTTTTACTCTCTGCAAGCTAAATAAAACAGAGCCATGGGTTTTATATAAACAGACCTGCAGTGTATGAACTGTAACTTTAAAGTGACACAGAATCCAGCTTTCAAACATGTCCCCCAAACCATCAGGGGTGCTATGAGATACTTTCTTTTGAGAATTCGAAACATCTCTGATGCAAAAGAAACTAGCTCACAGCAAATATCTAAACCTTAAGAAACCAAATTTAGGAATTCAGAGTGTCTTTGCAGTCCTGGAATGTGAAACCCACTGAGATCCAAGAGGTGCTGGGCCTTGCCTTGTCTGAAGAGACAGAAAAAAAAAAAAGCCAATTGCTATGTTACACTCAGCAGCAGCAGAGGGGATGGGAGACAGACCTGGTATATAGTGGACAAGTAGGGCCAAGAATCCAAGAGTGATCAAGAGAAAACTGATTGTGGACTCTTTTAAGTAGCCACTCACACTTTCTGTCACAACCAGCTCTAACAGGCATCAGCTTTAATCTCTAATGAGCTGATGACAGCCTATGAAGATGACCAGTCTTGTTGCCATTGCTCTCATTAACCACCAGCCATGGTCCAAAAGGATTCCAGTGTCTACTGATTGTCATTTGTGAAACTTCCCAACATGAAGAGCAGCGCCTTCTTTCTCAGATCCTGAGTCCCCACAACAGCCCAAGGCTCTAGGAATGAAAAATTTCCCACGTCAGATTTTAAGAGCAGAAGAAGCTGCTGGATGTCCCAGAGCCTACTTCAAAGAGGGAACAGCCTTCTTCTGATAAATGCAAATGACATTCTGAAAGGCACTCTTTTAATTGCCTGGCTGAGACTATGCTTTGCCAAGAATGGTACAAGATATGGTAAATATACCATCTTCTTTGGACTCAGGTAGACTAAGATTTAATTCTCACTCTGCTATTTTCTGATAGCGAGTGCCTACTTTCTTGTACTAGGGTGAGGGTCAAGTGAAATAATGTATATAAAGCACTTAGTACAGTACCTATCAAACAGGGTGCCCCCAAACAACAGCTTTTGCCATTATCATGGAAAATGAAGCTGCATAACGTCAAGGAATTTAGGTACAGGTTGTTTAATGTGAGCACATAATACATACTCAATAAATGTTTGTTTAATATAAGAACAATCTTAATTTAAGTCTTAAGCTTTAAAGAGCAGGAAGCTAAGTTCATTTACTATCCTGGGGCTAAAAGGGGATGGGGTTCCAGAGAAAGTGAGCAATTGGCTACATTGCACATTCACCATAATTTTATTAGTGAAGCTGATATGGATGGAACTAAAAAGAAAGATCATTAAAAGGGATACTGTATCTGCAATCAGCCCCACTGGCCAAAAGGGCACTGAAGGACATTTACTAATGAGGGTAATTAAACACGACTTGATAACCACTAAAAGCCCTGCTGATTATGTCAGTGAAGCAAATAAAGAAGGAACCTCACCTTCTGAAAAAAGAAGACATTATATTAAAAGTGTCTGTCCAACTGCCAACAGCACTGTGAGGAAATAACTCCAGTTCAGCACACATCTGATGACAGTTTGAAACATGGGCCCAATCCTGACAGTCCAAACCAGAGCAACCATCCACAAGTACTGATAAAAGTCTACTACACACAAGACAAGAAGACACAGAGTGTTTTTCTTTGTTCTTCATTTCTTAGGCCTCTTTTAGCTATTTTGTTAAAGAAACTAGCAACCTGTGTTTGGCACAAAACTTAAACAGACCGAGATGCTAATCAACAGCAAGAACGGTGAGGGCTACCTTTGTTAAGGATGCTTTGCTTTGTTTTCTTCCTAATCAGTTAGCTCCTTAAAGATACTTTCTCCTGGCAGGATGAGGGGAATCTTGGCTAAGCCAGTTTTAGGCTAGGCATTGTAGCCTTCTGGGGACCATTACTGCAGACCTGCCTTTGCCTATAACCACAGGCATTCACCAAATCACCAAATACTTAAACTGACCTCTGAGATCTATCCATGCTTTAATCTGGTGATTCTTTTAGCTTGTCAGCTGAGACATCAAGTAGATCACACTGCCTGATTATGACAAGCTATGTCTGCCTTCTGTGGCACAGTCTCCATCCACAACTTGAGGCAACACACATGCTCCGTAAAAACCAGCCATGTATAATAAAAATCGACTAAAACTTGTCTAAAATGTAACATGGCACCAATCCCATTTCTGAAGCCCATGTAAAGAGACGATATCTTCAAAAAGCTAATTAATAATTATGAACCATATTCTGTTGCTAAAAAGGCTTAATGCACACTACCACACAGAAACAATTTCTAACAGTGAGCCACATTTGAGTTACGGAAAATAGAATGCAGTGTATTTTACCAAAGTGAACTTCTCAGGAACTGACCATGATTTTAATATTTAAAGCAATAACATCTTATTTAGAAAACAGAGAAGTATTTGGAAAGAATTCACTTAGAAAGTAAGAGTACTAAATATTTTTTATAAGGAAAAAAGTAAATGATAAAATCCATCAAAAATGTTGAAAAAAATCTTGATGAATTCAAGTTAGAGAATTTATCCCAACAGATCTGAAGACATTTTAGAAAGCTATAGCAATAAACACATGGTGGTACTGGCCCAAGAACAGACTAATAGAACAAGTAGTGCAGAAGAGAGAGTCCGGCAGCCGATCTGCAGACCCACACGTTTACCCTCCTGCTTTATGGGAAATGGACCCCTGCAATGCTGTGGAAAAGGGTTATCTTTTTAGTAAATAGTGTTGGATAGCCACAGAGGAAAAGAACAACTCTGATTCATATCTTGTACCAAATGAATAATCCATTACCAATAAGTCACAGATATCACAGGTGAAACAACAGAGTTTCAAGACAGTGTAAAGATTTTTGGGGGGGGGGGGGGCGGTGATTCATTACCTTGGGGTAGACAAAGTTTTCATAAAGAAGATATATAGATTCACTAGCCATAATGGAAAACACTGATAAACTGGACTTTATTACAATAAATAATAAAAAAAAAACTTCTGTTCATCATAAGAGACTATTTAGAGATTAAAAAGTAAGCTACAGAATGGGAGAAGATATTTATAATGCATTCACCTGACAAAGAACTGATATCCATAATATATATAAGGACCTCATACAAGTCAATAAAAGACAGGAAACCCAACAGAAAAGTAGTCAAATAAGCTGAACAAAGAAGATACTAAGATAGTTAAGTCAGTAAGAACATCCAAATTAAATCAGAATAAGAGACATACCATCAGAATGAGTGGCTAAAATTAAAACAAACAAACAAACAACCACGAAAAAGTGCTAGTGAGGATGTAGGGCAATTTGAACTCTCATATACTGCTGTGGCGAGGGAAGGTATGAACTGGTATAGTAACTTTAGAGAACTGGCAGTACTGTACTAAAAGAATCTGTCATTAAATGGTAAAAGGACAAATCACCCCGACTTTGAAGGAAACTTTACTAGCCATGAGTGAGTGGATAGACTTGATGGATTCACATCCTGAGGGAGTCTGCACCTACCACCAAATCTTTCACACAAGCCTCTCCTAGTGTATGATGGGGTACACTAAAGGTTGAGTACAGAGCCAAACATCTGTCATGCTAAGGAAGGACTTGATAATTCCCCAAGAGTGGATGGGGGTGTGAAATAAACAGAACACTCATTAGGATGCTGCTGTAGGATGATAATGATTCTGACCTAAGTTAAGGAAGTGCCTTGGTGATGGAGATAAGTGAAAAGATTTCATGAACTACCTTAGAGGCAGAGGAGACAGAACTCTTGGTCCTGTATTCCTACACTGAATATTTTATTCTATTATGAGGTAAAAATAAGAATGAATAAAACACACATTTTGTAATTTTGTCACAATTTTCTCTTGGACAGAAGCTCTTGATCTAGAGTAAAATGCCATCAAAGAACGAAGAAGTCATAAAAAGATGTCATAAGAAGACTGGTACTACATAAAGACATTAACCACAGGGAACAATATAGAAAAAGTTCCAGAAAAGTCTTTGCACTATTAGGGAAATGGGTAGGAAACAACATTCATTTCCAAGAGTTTACTAGGGAGCAAAGAAAATTTCAAAGATCAGGAAAAGAGGTTGAAGATTTATGGTGATAATTTTAATAAATCCTGTAATACGTTATGTTTTACCATTTGATATGAAGTATCAAACTAAGTGGATAAAGTCAATGAAAGAAGTCTTTCCTAAAATAACTACAACAATAAAACCTCATTAAAATATTTTTATAGGAATTGGGGGTGGGGGAGAAAGAACCAGATCAGGAGACATCAAGTGCCCTGGTCCGGATCCCCACATTCTGAGACGTATCTTGGTTCCTGACTCTTGCCCTCCAATTCTCTGAAGCATCTAGTTGTAATCAGTGTCCCTCCGGTTATTAACATTTTTACTGAAGTTGCTGAGTTGGGTTTAAGTTTATGCCTAGAAAATTATGCACAAAGACATGAAACATAAAATACCAAGAGTAGATATATGAGACAATGGGATCAACGTCCATTTGCTAATCTTGAACACAGCTCAGGAAAGTGAAAGGATAGATTAATTAAGAATTAAGCCAAACATGAATTTTAATATCCAAAGACATTTATAAGCAACAAACTCTGGGGTATATTTATAGAGCTACTTTAATTAGTCAGTATTCAAAACAGCTTTACACACGAGTCAAGTTTTCAACAGACTTTAAATACACATCTCTTCTAAATGAGAGAGTTGAAAAATACTGTAAACCAAGCATGGAAGCTGGAAGCTGGGCTTGAATTCACTCTGACATCAAATTGTGAAACTTGCTGTAAATGTAAAATAGAAAACTCGATAACAGGCTGCCACAAAGATTAAACACAACAATAGATGTGAATGTGTTTTGTAAAACAAAAAGCAATTTATTGTTTCCTCAAAAGAGTAAAGAAGGGAAAGAGAAAATATGCTCACGAAAATTTGCTTTTATTCAAGCTAACAGTCCTATCACTAATGTTTACATATATACCTTTGATAGAACACATCTGAATTTACTACTAATAATCCAGGAACCAAAAATTCTGTTGTTGTTTCTTTTTGACTACTATCCCTCATGTTTGCATTGTTTCAAAATGACATAACTATCAAATGTATCTAAGAAATACCTGTTACAGTGATTTCTCATGGATTATATTAATATCATCTAGGTAATTTCAAGAGGACCTATATTGATGGAGTAGTTACTTTAGGCTGTAACATAAGTCAGACCTGGTTGTATGAGTTTATAAAATACAACCATCTTTAGCCTGTTTTCAGTCACAGAAGTGGCGATATTCACAGTATAGTATCACAGGTGTCAAAGATTTAAGATATAACAGTATTTAATGTCCTTAGCAGAATACCTGGTATATAGTACGGACCTTATAAATGTTAGCTATTATGATACCTAAAGTTGATTCCAAGCACATAAAGTTCTTTGTTTTCCACCTATTGGTCATTCCCATCCTTGAACAAGAAAGCAGTTCCTTATGTACACAGAGATATAGAAGTGCCCGTTATCTTATAGTCAGCCAAGAACTTCAATGCTTATTGAGCAACTACTATAAGCCAGGCTCCATAATAGACACTACAGATACAGAGATGAACTAGACAACATCTCTAACCTCAAATATTTCTCAAGAATGTAAGACTCCTGAGGAAGATATTTGTTGGCTCTGTCCACTTCTGTATCCCTAATGATGGTAATATTCCCTGAAATGTTGAATTTGCTTGGTAAGTATTTATAGAATGAATAGTCTAGTGCTTTTTCTGTTATACATATGAGCATCTAAATCCCAACGCATATATTTTGGATATCCAATGAAGAAAAACTGTAAAGAAGAATATTTTTATTTGTTCAAATATAATTGGGATTGGGTTTATACTCTAGGCTCCTTAAAACAATGTTAATGATTTTCTTACAAAATAAATACTACCTTTGACACTTCAAAAAGAATTCAAGGCAGCACATGTTGGAAAAAATTCACCAAGATTTGACAATGTGATAACAGACTGGAAATTTGATACCATTTCTTTACTGCACGTATTAACATTTGTCCTACCATTTAAATTATATAATCATAAAATTTTATTTGAAAGATTTAAAATATTGCTTACCTGGTCTTCTTCTCCTCCACCTTCTTCATCATATTTTAAAATATTATCTCTTACATCATCTTCTGGATCAATTAAAAGTTGCTTGGCCTGGCGTTCTTTATCCCGGCGCTTCATCCATACCACAAACATCAGAACGAGGACTGGGTAGAAAAAAAGATTTTAAAAAGCTAACACTATAATTCTTAAAATTTGATATATCTAATCAGAGTCTTCAACACTAATAATTTTTACTTATATGGATTGAAAGCTTGGCATAAGCCTTTTACTCTATTATTTATTTCCGATCTCACATTAAGAAGGACAGGACAAAACAGGACTCTAGCACTGGGTAGAATGGGAAGACTTGGGTTCCAGAATCTGGTGCCCTGTGAACTCACAGGGTGAATGTTTGCCCTCGGTTTCATCATCTACAAATGGGGACAATAACTGTTTCTATCTTTCACTTTGGTTTGCTAGAGGGTAAGATGCTCTTTATAAATTGGTTTGTAAATTCTAAAACAACAAATAAGAGTTGAATTGTTACTCATTATTTAATTGCCGTTTCATTCAGGTCGGTCAATCATAATTTCATGCCCCAGATCGGGGAGAATGGCACTTCTCAAGGAGGGTAGTACTTGCCAAGATGCCTCAGGTGGTAAGTTGGAATTGGATCAGCAGCTGGAATTTAAGGATTTTTGATTTCCAAAGGTGGGTGTTTTTCTACTGCACTATTGCTCATTCCCTTTCATATTAAACTGCAGGTTTCAGGTAAAAAGGCTAGGGATTAGTTTGGGCACTGAAATAACATTAAGCTTTCATGCTTTACACTTTTTGCCAGGTTTAGAATCATAAATTTTCCAGAAGGTTGATGTTAAAATCAGCACCAATTCATTTTCCTTCAAAATGTGACAGTCACTTCGTCATGCCATAATCCATCATATCTAAGTCTTCCTTGATAAGGTTGGCATATATGGCACATTTTAGATGAAACTGAAACAAATCCCTAAATGCACATCTAGGAATGCATTCGTTCTAAAATCTGGAGATATCAGTTTACATCCTGAAGCAAAAGATTTAATGACTCCTATTTGAGCACATTTTTATTATTGGCCATAAAAGTAAATATCTTCCCTTTAAAGCCAGATACATGATCTCATTTGCCATTGTTCCAGAGCTAAATCTAGCAAGTGGATTATTAGTATAGCATGCAGGTTTCAAATTATTGTCAAAGTAGTCTCCACACAGGAAGTAAAAAATGCTCAGGCTTCTATAGTAATTGCTTAGAATAAAGAGACAGAATTCTAAATTACCAGAACACTTGTAAATGGCGAAAACATAAAAGAAATGGCCAACATTTTAAAGAAAGTGATTGGTGCATAGCATGATCACACAATAAACTAAGGCCTGCTGCTATTCAACAATAAAATACAGAGCCCAGACAATTTATTCTTTTAACCTGCATGCTTAGAAGTGGTTTCTAAACTACTTTCCAGTGGTTAATTTCTTGTATTCCACTGAACCAAAAATTGCAAAGTATCTTAAAAAGGAGCAATTCCTTAATCTAGACTTGCTTTAAAGACAGAGAATTTATTGAGCTATGTAATCATTTCCATTATCAAACGTGCTATGTGAAATACAATTTCTCACTATTTTACGCAACCCTTCAGAAACAAATACCTTGATCCTTGCATGAGTGGAACAGGTTGCTGACTGTGCTTTATATGAAGGAAAGAAAAGAAAGCAATATACTTATTTTCGTCAATCATCAACTACGTGCCATAAATTAGTATTCAAACCTTAAGTGCTCAAACTTAGTACTGTCTAACATTTTCCTATGAAAATAGTTTGCTACAGCTCCCCAAGCCATCTGCATCAGAAAGTGACAACAGGGCATGGAAGAGGTTTGCTGGTTAGGTTTGCTACAAACATATGAGTGCCTGAAACTATGCTCAGGCCTTTCTTCATTCTAAAGTGGACTTGGCTGTCCCATATATGACTGGCAAGAAAATGCTAAGAGGTCGAAGAGAGTTGTTAGATTACTTGAAAGGCAACAACAAAAAAGTTACTTTCTAAACATTCTAGAAGGCAAAAACATTAAGATCTAAGAGCCAATGAAAGTACTTACTGAGCAGGATAATGATGCAGAGCAGAATAGCGATAATGGCACCTGTGCCGAGTCCTGCACCCACAATTCTATCTACATCTGTACAGTCCCCGTTGGAGTCACACTGGCAAACCTTCACACGAAGGATGGAAATGTTTGATTTGGGAGGATTACCCGAATCTGTGATTATGATTGGAACTTCATATATCCCCGCTTCGAGAAATTTTATCTTTAAATTAAGCTGAGCAAAATCACCTATGTTAAAGAAACACAGTTTGATAGTTTATATATAATATGATAAAAAATACATAGCATTTTCTAGAATGTACTTACTACCTAATAGTATATATAAAGCAGATTACAACTATGTTGCACTGGAAGATATTTTTTGGCTTTAAGGGATTTTCATATCTTATTTAAACTTGAAGTGGCTTTTAAATATATTTAACGAGAAGATTATAAGACATCTAAAATTAACTTTTCATACCAGGCTTCAAAATTTCTCAACTGCACATATATTCAAATAATGAACGTGTTCTTACCATTAAGCCGAGTGATGGTCCAATTTCTCTTAATAGTCACTGGAGACAAAGGAAGATCAAAAGCAAACGGTCCAGCATTTGGATCAATGTCATAATCAAGTGCTGTGATGTTAATTGAATTGGGGTCTGGAGTTTCACAAGTCTCTGCCTCTTGAGGTAATACTTGAGGGGCATTGTCATTTATGTCAAGTAAATAGATCTGCAGTGTTCCTGTTCCACTCATTGGAGGAATTCCTTAAAAGGGAGAAAAACCACAAACCCATGCTGAATAATTCTTGCTCATGAGCCTAATGATGGTGAAATTCTCAAATTTCTAGCCTTCTTGGCCTTATAATTGTATAACCTTGGAAGAATCTAGTTGCCACAGCACTTTCACACACTTTTCTAAACAAGACTACCTTTTACTTCCTTTCTAGGATGACCCTGACGTGCCACTGAGGGTATGCGGGAGCTGTGCACAGTGACAACACATGCCCCTGCTGAGTGAAATTCCACACCTTCCCTGCCCTTGCTGTCCATTACTCTGAGCCCTGTGCCCACCACGTTCCTCCTGGCACTGTGAGGGATTTAAGAGGAACAGAACACTGAACTCGTGATATTCTGGACCCCGCTCTTTTGATGGAGAACCAAGACAAATGCATGAAAGAACACAGGAATGCTTTTAAAACTCAAACTCAGCTACAAATTATCGAAACAGTCTACAGATGAGCACTACAGACCCATAGACATCATCGTAGGAAGGAATAGCATGAAGAAATGATATTTTGTTGATCAACCAACTACCTCCTTGAAAGATATTAGGCTGCTCTATATACTTTATTCCATTGTTATCCTACGGAGTAGGTTTAAATAGATGAGCAACCCAAGTTTCTGCAAACTGTGCATGTTCACACATTCTTGCTACTAAAGACTGGTCTGCCTAACTCCAAATCCATTCATATTCTACCATAAAATGCTGTCATTACCACTTCTTGTGATAGTTGAGTCTAGTGACTTGGCCTGTGAAATATTTATAAATGTATATATTTATGCACACACACATATTAAGTAAGTCCTCACTTAACGTTGCCAATAGGTTCTGTGACTTTAAGCCAAATGACGTATAACAAAACCAATTTACCATAGGTTAATTGATATAAACAAAAAATAAGTTCCTACGATGTTGACATATTATTGGAAGACCTGCTATAATAAAAATATTATGTTATTATACATGTATATTACTAAATTATATAATTTATATATATATTACATAAGCATACTATAATAAGATTATAACCATCTTCTAAATAAGCTTGCATACCTAGAGCCAGAGGTTTAAGTGACCTATCCAAGGCCATGCAACCAGGAAGGAGAATACATACAATCCTGAGGAGAGGACAAGAGGCAATCTCCCTGGACCTCTCTGAGGAATATGAATGATTCTGAGACAGGGAGAATTAAGGTGAAGGATAGAGTAGTAAGGTGGAGCCAATACTCTAATATCAACACAACCATTGTGATACTCCACAGTTTGAGGAACTTTTACATTTATTATCACATTTAATATTATTTGACTCTCACAACAACTTTATAGAATAAGCAGCAGCAAAAAACAATGTATCAATAATGAAACTAAGGCACAGAGAGTATAAGACCTTGCCTCGTCATTAAAGAACAGAATTGGGGCTCCAAATCCAGCCTTGTGATTTAAAGTCAAGTGAATCTGCAAAGCATCACAGTGGCATATATTTAAGTACTCACTGCTGTCTCATATCAAACACGTTTTCAAGCAGAAAACAATTTACCTTGGTGAATAAAAAATTTACTTGTAAACTCATAAGCAACATATGCATATATAATTTTATAGCTCTTTAAATCACATCATAACATTGCAAGATACACTGAAGTTCCATTGCAGAGGAAAGCTACCACTTTCATATGGTGAGAGAGCATAAAGCAGACACTAATGCTGTGCTTTGGCGTGCAATGGCAGAGCGGTTCCTACCAAGTTTCAACTCTAAATGTCTGAACAGTAGCTCCCATATGAGAAAGGATAAGAAAAATATTGCTTTGGCTCTGTCACCATGTGGATTTATGACAGATAACGACCTCACTGAATCTTATTATACAGGACTTGGAAAGATTCATTGAAACTGTTTGTATCAAAAGTGTTTGATAAGCAACGTTTTTCAAACTGCACATCTTGACCAACAAATTGAAGCCTGCTATTTTATCAGATGCCAACATTCGTAGTCTAACACTAAAAGGATTTAAAAATAGCGTTGTGATTCAGTCTTGAAACTATTAACACATAATAGAAATATTTGAGTGTTTAGTTTGTGCAAGGCACCGTTTTAAAAACTTTATGTGTATAAGCCATTTTATTTTCCCCAATACACTATGAATTAGGTACTGTTACCAATATCTTTATTTAACAGAAAAAGAACATGGACAGATTTAAAACCTTGTTGCCAGTCCCACAGTTAGAAAATGGTAGGGCCAGAGTCTGGACCCAGGGCATCGGGAGGAACTTCAGAGTCTGCACTCTCAAGCATACATCATACTAAGCTAATGAAGCAAAACAAGTCAAACACCAGGTTTACATAAGTTGCTTTATCTTACATGTCCAAAAAAAAAAAAATGCCATGTAATCTAAAACAAAATAAAATAAAAATAAAAACGCTGTCTATTCATCTCAAGCATTTAGAATCCAGCAGAGACCCAGAGGGGGAAAAAAAAAACAAAGGTGCTAAATTTTATGTTCCCGAACCAACACACTAAAGCTCGTGTACTCAAGTATCTCAGTTTGTGCACGAAATTAAGAGTTTCTTAGCTCATGGCAGACTAGAGGCAGAGAATTAGAAGAAGAAAAATGCTAGAGATGGATAAACTGACTGGCAGGAGAAATATTAAAAAAAAATCTCGAAAGACACAGTGTCTGGACCATTGAGGGCAGATTCCACGTGTCATAATGAGGCATCAACGTGTAGCAGGGAAGAAAAACCACAAAGGCTTGTAATCGCAATACTAGGCTACCATGGAGGGTGTATGGACATTACAGAACAAAGGTAATAGAAACCCCATCAGAAATGGAAAAATAGAAGTTAGGGCTTTAGAGTAAATAAAGGTCAATTTTCTAGGCAATTGGGTTTTGTAGAAAACCTCATTTCCTGATGATGGATTCATGATGAGACTCCACTCTCTTTAACAACAAACAGGATAATACAATGACTATATTTAATTACATACCATTGTCAGAAGCAAGGAAAGTAGCATTATATATATTGTTTTTCACATTCGGTGACTCTCTATCCAAAAGAGCAATTGTAGTTATTTGCCCATTTACAGGATCTATTTTTAGCCAATTGGCAGGATCAGATAATTTGGTGTATCTACAAAATGAAAACGCAGTCAGTTTAATAATGTTTTTGACATTAAAGTTAAAAAATAAAACATATTTTACTATTTTTGTTCCAAATGCAACCAACTCATTAATTTGCGTTTTTGTAGATGATGATTGGAAATGTAGCTTTAACATGGAAAAGTATTACTGTGACTGGTTATTTGAAGCACATAATGGATGTGTACCGGCAGGAATGCAGGAAACATTAGATAAGTGTTTCAGGAAAAAAGATAGGCGCTCACTCTACTGTGGGTAAGGCATATTTGACACCCTGTTTTAAGCTCCTGTCTAGTTCAATGGATAGCAATGGTGCAGATAAAATAGCTCAAAAATACCTTCTAAATAAGCAGCAGCCCTAAAGTATAGAGCTTAAAAGAAACATGTAGAAGTTGAATTTTCTATCACAGAACACTCTTAAATGTTTACCATCTTATTATGGTGGAGATGAGGTCAGAATGGCGCTACATAACTTAATTTCTAGTAGGATCTCCCATACTGGGCCATGCCTCAGAACTATAGCTTTCAAGGGAAGTCTTACAGTCTGAGTCTGTATGAAGCAGGTTATCTATATTGGTAGATTTATCATCTTAGACTCCTTTTTTATTGGGGTGGGGGGCGGTGAGCTTTTTAAGTTTAGGTAACTAATACACAGATTAGAAAAAATATCCTTTGTTTTAAGAGGTGAAAAGTTGGAAGAGTTCAAAACACCAATTAATTAGTTATTTATCTATGTTGATTTCAATGTATAGAGAAAGAGAAAAATATGTAGTTATCTGTTAGTAGCAGTTCTGAAAGAAGTTAAATAAAATATGAGCTAATTTGAAAATTATCATCACAAGCTATGAATAATAGTTATGTGGGATATGCTCTGCCAATCATCTACTCCATCAGGAAAGACAGATTTTGCTGAAATTGGAAATCTTTACAGATATGTTTTATAAGTCCCATAACTACTGTACAGGTAAAGGACGAAAATAATAAGCATTTATATCTTGATTTTGACATGAGTTTTCCTCTCGATGTGTGAAGAGATAAATGTTATAAGCTTCTGAGTGTCCCCTATTTACTCACAGTTAAAGCTGTCTGTGATTTTGGTATGAAATCACAGGCTAAATTATTAAATATTCAAAAAAGGAAAGGGGGCAGGAAAAAAGAGGCAGGAGACATTTTTTTCTTCAACTAATATCTGAGTACATTCATTCTTATATTTCCTGTCTACTAAACTCATTGATCTATTGTAGAAACTTCATCAAGATTTAAAAATAATCTTGTAATAAGTAGTTTTTGGGTCCAATGAAATTTCTTACTCAAATAGTAAATAGATTTTATGCATAGGGTAGGACATGATGTAAATTATAAAAACTATAAGTGACATTTGATACCTGATATTTTGCTGCATATATCGATCTGGGTCCTGAGCAGTAAACGTTGTTAACATAGTACCAGCATGAAGGCCTTCTTCTTGGCGAATGATCTTGGGATTTGGGGCAAAATAAGGGTTTTCATTCACATCAATAACTGTAACAGACACAGTTGCAGTTGATTGAGGTGGGTGCTGAATACCCTTGGCTAATGGCACTTGATTTTCTGCAGCAACAGTAAGGACAAACATCCTATTTGTTTCAAAGTCGATTGGCTGGGGAAAAAAAAAGGGGAAACCATATTTTTGCAGGAAATAAGAATATCTGCATTCTGCAGTTTATTATTCCATCAACTCCTTTTCCAAAACATTAATTTTTCATTCACTACACCATAGGTTCCTCTCAAATTTTTGGAGAACATGCATTAGCATGGTCAATGACTGAATTATTTGTCACAATTTATATAAGATATTTATAAATCTTAGGTACTTCAAATATTTTTCTTCATAAAATAATGCATATTACTATTATACGGATTGAATTTATTTAGCTACATCTAAAAACGTGATTATTCTTAAGAACAGTATGATTGATCAAAAATACTAAATAATCTGAGATCAGGTGAGAACAAGATGGTCTAGTTCACACTCTCAAATACTGCTATAAAGACCTCTCCTCTCTAGGAAAGCTTTTGCCAGTCTGTGATAAATGAAGAAAACAAAAACTTTTTAAAAATGTAATTTTATATAAAGCTAAACTTATTCTATTTAAAATTGTCATTCATAATTTGAATTACACATTTTAAAGAATACACACACACACACACTTTTAAAAATTAATAGTGTTTGTAGGTAGAACAGTGTTTTGTTTGTTTTTTTCTTTCCTTACCAAACTAAAACTCTGGCTATTTTCCAAAATAATTCTGGGTATTTTACTGATCTGAAAAATCCCAAATGTAAGAACAACAGTTTAGATAAAGACAATGCACAAATAACCCTTAATGTAAATATTAACTTCCAAAGTTCCATTGAATCCTATTATCAACAGAAAAGTTATCAGGAGTCAAAAGTGAATAGACTAGACTTTCATTCTTAATTTCCACTGAACAATCACCTTCTAGTGGAGGTGTGGATAAGCAATACTGTGTGGGAATAAAATGAAAAGAGAGCTTGGGGAGCTCTCATGCTGTCATAGGCAGTCTAGGAATGATCAAGAGCTGAAGCTAATGAGGAAGCCACATTACTGGCACAAATCGTGCCATTTTCTTAACCTAGGCTACCTCAAATCTTCAAACACATGTTTTTTTCTTCCACTCTAAAATCCCTGATTTAATTTTCAGTTCTCAATTATTTTTAAGAAGACAGTAGAGACAGAAATTCAGAATTCTTTTGAGTTATCAGCCACATGAAATATCCTAGATATAACATTTCTTTATGCTAAATGATATGCATAGTTATAAGACCTTTAACGTGTATTAAGCTTATTTATCCATCAGAACAATTCTATGACTTAGGTACTGTCATCATCCTCAATTTCTGCACGACAGACCTGAGGCTTACAGAGGTTTAACCAACTTGCCCTGGTCACATCACTACCAAGAGCAGAGCGGAGATTCGAACACAGATGGTTGGGCTCCGGGGCCTATGTTCTTAACCATTATGCTATGTTCAGAGATTTCCAAACCCCACCTCATGGGGGAAATTTCCACTCCACTCCTGTACATATAAAATTCTTGGCAACTGACACCTCAGTGCACCTTTCTATTAAGGCCAACATTTGGGCTCACTTACAAATCAAGAATGTTGGGATGGGAGGCAAGGAAGCAAATCTTTTCACTGGGTGGCTAAACAGAAGAGATGCTCCTTTTGAAGAGCTTTTACATTCGGCCTTGTATTTATTACATTTGAAGATAACATCCCCCTTTGCTTTCAGCACTGTTTTTTTTTGTTTTTATTTTTTTGTTTTTTGTTTTTTTGATAATTAAAGATCAGAAGACCAATTTCTTCGTCTTGAAAATAGCATTTAAAAACAGCAATGTAAATTCAGAAGCTTTTAAAAGCGTGAGCTCTCTTCTTGCCTACTGATTCCATTTTACTTTCGTGATATTCTCTGGTTTGTTCCCTATACCAATACTCTAACAGCAACCTGTAGACATGAGAATAGTAGGAGTGGGTGTCATTCCCAACAGCTGTCAACTGGTGATCCAAGCTTGAGGATGTGATATATCACGAACTCAAAATTGCACTGACAGTTAACAGTGTTGAAGGCCTTCCTGTCTTCAGATTAACACAGTTCAAACTGATTTTAAAACAATCATAATGTGAGAATATCTATGTTGGCCTTAGCCTCAACATAAACTGGAAAATAACAAATGTGACTCCCCACAGTATATTAAACTCCAGATTTAGAGATGCTTGAGAGAAAACAGTCCTAAAATGGAGTAATAAACAAAGGGAGTAGGGGACATATATTGGTCACTTCAGAGTGGCCTTTGGCTTAATGGACCGAGTTGCACTTACTTTTACCACAGTGACTAAGCCGTCGTTACTGTTTGGGTCGGTCTGAATGGCAAACCGCCCTGTTGGATCCCCACCGCTGATTCTGTACACTGCATTCCAGGCTGGTGTATGGGGCTGATCTTTATCGGTCACAGTTAGATTAGCTACTATGACATCCACCCTGTTTTCAGGAACTTCACCATAGAACTACGAGAAAGAAAAACCTCCATCAGAGGGGCGACATGGGCCAGTGAAGGACAGCGTGTCTCGATGACCATACCACCCTGATTTTACTGCCCCGTTAAATCTTTATTATCCCCACTAAACAAGGAGACCAGTAATGCAGGTAACTGCAGCATTTATGTTTGACTTTAAAAATACTATAACTTTTTTCAGCAGTCACTTTTTTCCCTAAGTTATGCCACTGTTTCATTGATATTAAAATTAACATTCATTTGTGAGTATCTGGGTGATTAATGGGAGGTAGGAAGACAGAATTTGTCTGAGCAAAATAATTTTCCTCAGGATAATAATTATATGCTGACGAAGTAGTAAAAAGTTATGCAATTTATGTACCTGAAAATTTTTATAAGTATTTTGTTATAACAGCACGAAATTTTGGGGGGGCATTTCTTCCAGGCAGCATATTTTAACAGCTTTATCAGTGGACTTGGCAACTAAGAGAAAACAAATTACTTTGGTGTCTCATTTAAAACCCTGGTTTAAGTGACAGAAAATGTCGAGGCAGTAGCAATTCTACAATTAGGTTAAGTAAGTTCTACCTCTATTTAATACATTTATTATTCATGACAAAACTTCTCAGTAATGGACCACAGACCTAAAATTCTGTGACTGACAGTCTGTACTTACTGTCATGGCAGTAAACTCTGGAGGATTGTCATTGACATCTGTCACCGTAATGACAGCCGTAGCTGTGTTTGAAAGGCCATACGTGGGATTGCCTTCTGTGTCTGTAGCTTGAATTATTAACGTATATTGTTGCACTTTCTAAAAAGACATAAAGATAACTTAAATGAAACTAATTCCTCAAGAAGACATAACAGTTGTTCCGCAAATGGCTCTTTATTACACACACAGAGTGTGGCATCGTTCATTCTGATTAACATTACTTGAAATTTCCGAAGTGGAGTTTACTTTAACTAACAAAGTGCAGGTCTGGTTTTTGTCTAGAGAGATTTAACTATGTAGTTCCACCTCTACTTGTGGAAAGAAATGCAGTGCAGATGTGTGAAACTGACAGCTAAGCTGAAACTCTCATCTGGTTTCAACCCTTGATCAAAATAGTGATCAAGCATTTAAGTCCATTGGTTTACATTTAATTTATCATATGTTAATTTCTAACCAGTTTAGGATACTAAATATAATAAAGAATCTTGAGACAAGAGAGAAGAAAACATGTAATTCACAAAATGTTTTCCTTTTATATATATGTGTATATACATATACATATATATATATATGTATACATACATATATATATAAAGTAGGATTGCTGATTCGAAAAGTAGGCACATCAACAAATCTGACATATACTTAAACATTGCCCTCTGAAAAGGCAGTGCCAAGATCTACTCCCACCAACTATGCTTAAAATCTATTCCCTTGACAAAATGGGATATGATCCATCTATAATTTCTGCCCATCTCGAGTCAAAAGTGGTATCTTGGCAAATTGATTCCATGTGATTAATAATCACTACATATGTTTATATGTTTGTTGGCATATATTCTTTCATATGCTCTTTCTATAACAGATTTGATATAATATTTTCTCCTAATTCCCATTTGTACATACTAGTCACAAGTATATTCACAAGGAGAGATATAAAGTCAAAACTTTCATTAAAGGATATATGTTTATATTCTTAGTCCTGGAACACAGTAGGTACTTAATATTTGCATAGTCAGCGTATTGCTATTTGGGCATAACACTCATGGTGTTCACAGACCTATAATGGGTATGGGTACATTTACATGCAGATGATTATTATCAAATAGCCATCACTGCTTTCAAATTCCAGAAGGAAGTTTTTAGAAGGCAGAGCCAAATTAAGCTGTAACATACCTAAAAGAAAATGTTGAGATTGTCTATTGCATTAGCTAACAAACTTTTACATTAGGAAAACTTAACCAAATTGAGTATCTAAAATCACCTGTATTTTCTGAGGAAATTGGCACAGATAAAAAAGAGACTGTTTTCAAAGATGTTAAAAGATTCTGAACGACACAACTCACTCCTTCATACAAAAATAAACTGTCACTGCAAAGTGCAGTTTTCCCTGATTCTAAATATAACTAACATTATGAATGGCCATGCTTAAGGGATTTCTGGAGCTTAGACAGAGCAGACACAAATTGCAGCTTTTGATTTAGCTGTTAGTGGGAAGGGCAAGGAAAAAGAAAGGAGGAGGAAAAGCCTAACCTCGCACATTTGATTTTAAGTCTCTGTCCACCCAAATGCCAATCTCTAGCAGTTATTTACTTTAGTTTTCTTTTTTTGTCTTCTTACAGGGGAAAATACCATACTATTTTTAATTAAAAAAAAAAAAAGAAAGAAAAAAAAAAACAAAGGAATAGTGCTGGTTGAGCCATTTTAAGTTTCTTAACCCGTAATAGCTCATCATAATGCTTATGTAGGCTAAAATATCTCTCTGTGATTTCCTTTCCCAATCAAGAGTGTCATTTCAGCTTAATGCTCTCATGGTTAATGAGAGAATTTCGCAGGGCACTTAGTTCAGCCTCCTAGCTCAAAATAATGAAAATAAAAATTTATTGATATTCCATTTTTTTTGTTAGTTGCCATTTGAAGAAACAGATCAACAGTCTCAAAAAAAAAAAAAGAAAAGAAAAAAGAAAAAAGTATGTTTTAAAGAAGATAAAAAATCCACACAGATATTATTTGTTAAAATTTACTCTACAAAGCCTTAAAATTATGTAAGCACAATATATGCAATTATCCATTGAGCTGAAATGTTGGGATCAGCAGCTAATACCTGAAATTTCCTACTGCTTCAAGCTAGTCTTGAAATCTTTAAGTTACAAAAGAACATTGTTATTTCTAAAATACAAAGTCTCTTCAAATAAAGAAATAATGACTTGGCAAATGACATCTCCATTTTCAAATGCCTGGTTGGTAAAATGCTCTTACATTCAGTAAGGAAGATATGACAGCCTATGTTTTAAATGAGCAAACTGTTTAGAGCTTCTTGCCTAATTTAGTCACTGGGCATCTGGTTCCGAATGACTGACATTTAGATTTCATAAGGATTTGACTTCCCACCCTCATAGTCCCACATCTGATCAAAAGGACTTTGCTTAAAAACACTTCCTCACCTCTTGTTCTAGAAAGGATAAGCTCATTTGTTTGCTGACAATCCTTCCCTCTCTTTCTTACCTATCTTACCAAGGATATCACTTTTCATCCACTTACCACACATCTTGAACTTTTTGCATTTATTTTCAAATGCCTATCATTTCTCTACACCATTGCATTTGGCACTTCTCTCTGCCTAAACTGGTGGTGCTTAACCAATTAGATTTTGTCCGCCTCCTCCTACCATCCAGGGGACGTGTCCAATATCCTGGGATATTTTATTTTTGTCAAAACTGGGGAGAGGGGTTACTACTGACATCTAATGGGTATTGGCCAGAGATGTTGCTAAACATCCTATGATGCACAGGACTGTCCCTCACAGCGAAAGTTTATCCAATCCAAATATCAATAGAGCCAAGGCTGAGAAACCCTGGCCTAGAATATCTTTTCCTCCATTCTGAGCCTAACAAATATGAAAATTAAAAGTCACCTCAGAGATGACTTCTGAAAGTCCTTAAGGCAGAGAGCTGGAGACTCAGGAAAGTCTTCTCATTGTTTCTAGTTTAC
Organism: Eidolon dupreanum; assembly: GCA_028627145.1. NCBI lineage: Eukaryota > Metazoa > Chordata > Mammalia > Chiroptera > Pteropodidae > Eidolon > Eidolon dupreanum. The sequence continues at coordinate 57,740,470 of CM053504.1, forward strand.
ATGGCTGTTATCAGTCCATATGTCCGTCCCACCTGTTCCTCCCACCATGTACACACATACCTTCCCAGGGCACTTGCTTTGTCGATATTTATGTTGCTGGCATCCACATAATGCCTGACACAGGGCATGCCAAGCAATAAATGCTTTTCAAAAAATATTTTTTAAAAATTATAGTATAGTTGATATATAATATGTTTCGGGTATACATATAATAATTTGACATTTATATACCTTATTAAGTGATCACAATTAAGTCTAGTATCCATCTGTCACCAAAGTTGTTATGATATTACTATATTACCTATGCTGCACATTACATCCTTGTGACTTAGTTATTTTATACCTAGAAGTTTGTATTTCTTATTCCCCTTCACCTTTCTTGCTCATCCCCCAGCCTCACTCCCCCTTTGGCAACTATCATGAGTTTATTTCTGTTTTGTTTGTTCTTTTTTCTTTTTTTTAAGATTCCATATAAAAGTGAAATCATATGGTATTGGTCTTTATCCGATTTTCTTCACTCCATATAATAGCTTCAAGGTCCATCCATGTTGTCATAAATGGCAAGATTTAACTCTTTTTTTATGATTCCATTATATATAATGGAATATTATATATATATAATCTCACATTTTCTTTATGCATTCTATTGATGGACATTTAGTTTGCTTCAATATTTTGGCTATTATAAATATGCTGCAATGAATACTGGAGCACATATATCTTTTCAAATTACTGTTTTCATTTTCTTTGGATAAATATGCAGAAGTGGAATTGCTTGGTCATACAGTAGTTCTATTTTTAAATTTCTGAGGAATCTCCACACTGTTTTCCATAGTTGCTGCACCAATTTACATTCTCACCAACAGTGCATGAGATTTCCCTCTTCTTTACATCTTCATCAACATTTATTACTTGTTAACTTTTTGCTTTTGAATTTGTGGTTGGATAGATGAATGGATGAGAAACACTGAGTCTTGCATTACATTATAAAAATCATTTCAGGTCTCAGAAAAACTGCCTTCTTATTTACATGGCTAGCTATCATTTATTCATTAAAACATATACTGGGAACAGAAACTAGCTCACTGTTTCCCAAACTATTGTGATTCATATACCATCTTCCCAATTCTGTCACTCCTCATATTTCTATACCATGAGTCACTTACTATTTATCTTGACATTAACTCCCTTTTCAAAACCTAAATTTATTATAAAAATATCACAAATGGAAAACTAGCATCACTTGCCATAAATAGAACTGTAAAAATAAACACAATACAATCCTTGTATTCTGGCAGTCTTTACGTGATGGAGTAGCTTGTGGTCTCTGGTTTTCTCTAGAGGCTCCCTATGTGTATCAGTTAAAATTATTATACCTGTGTACTACACTTTCAAAACACTGAATTAGAGTGATATAAGTGAATGAAGAGGTGAGAACATTCTGTCATTCATTTGGCAAACATTAATGTCTACTAGATGCCAGGCAATGTAGTATTTACTTGAATAAAATAATGAATAAAACCAGAGGTGACTTTGCTGTCATTAGTGATGGAGACAGATATTATTGCATCATGGGACCAAAGGTATAATGCAACTGCAGTAACAAGAACAGGACAAAGTGATGCAAGGAACCTTTAGTGGGGACACCTAAACCAGTCCTCAAAGCCTGAGAGAGGAATGAATGCAAGAGGTATTTTTGGGTTTAACTGAAGGAACTCGATGACTAAATATCAAGGTGGGTTGATGGCAGTGTATGGTAAAGGCAAACAGATCATTATCTTGGGAAGCTGAAGAGAAGGTGGAACTGGTCACATGAAACTGGAAATTGATAAAGAATCACCTATTTAGGGAGACAATAGGTATGCTTTCGAATGTATTAGATTAGGAGATAGACATTTAAATAATAAAAGCCAGGAGTACTTACAAGGGAAGTACAGGTTTGTGATGCTGTTCAAATTCTTAAATGCTAAGCTCTAGTTCACTCATTTGTGATATGGGTTGATAGTACTACCTACCTTTTAAGTTTACAGTATAAAATGTTTTTGAATGCTAACTATATGTCGACACTGTTTTAAGGGCCTTGATAATAAAAAACAGTAATTATTAATTAGCATTTATTGAGAATGAGCACTAACTATATGCCAGGCACAGTGCTCAGGACTATCTATTATCTCATTTAGTCCTCACAATAATCCTATAAGGAAGGTGGATTTTTTAAATCCCCATTTTAGAATGAGAAAATTGATGCTTAGGGAGGCAACCAAGCTTGCCCACTGACATGAACCATAAGTAGCAGAGACATGATCTGAATCCAGGTCTCTCTGAGTCCAGAGTCTGTACCATTCATCACTCTAATATATTAGTCCTTACCATGAAAATCAGAATATATGTGTGACATGTGTGCATTCTGGATGGGGTAAGCAGGCAAAAAGCCAGATTTTAAGGAGAGGGGAAGGAGTGAGAGTTGAGAAGTCAGTATGGGTTGCCTTTGAGGAGTCTGGTGTTGAAATGAAGAAGAAATTCTCACAAAACTTGTACATTTCTTCAGGGTTTCTTTTCAGCGTGAAAAGATGAAGAGCACATTGGATTCCCTGAATATTGGGAGTAAAAATGCAGATATAATGTCTATGTAACGTAGTCTTTGTATATCTAAAGGAATGCACAGACTATGTGGGTACCCAAGGGAGGGGGCGAGGGCTAGCTGTCAGAGAGTAAGGATTAACTTAGGAAAGAGATGGGAAAAGAATTTTCAGGCAGAGAAAACAGAAGAATATAAAACTTCAGATTTGTAGTGGGAATTGCATGTGGTTGTATGGGTGACTGGGCATCATTTGCTGATAAACAGAGAGCAAGAAATTCTAGGAGGGAAGGTAGGCTAAAGGAGACTTTGGGGACAAGGTCTTAGAGGGCCTAGAACGCATATTAAAGGAATCTGGCTTCATCTTATGGGTTGTGGAGAGCCATTTTACTATAAGGGAGAATCAGCATGTTTCTAAGTTATAAAAGAACCTGTGGGGTTTGTAGGAAACAACCCATAGAGAAGGAAAGACCAAGCCAACAGAAAACAGAATAATCTTCTGTTTATTCATGGTAGAACACAGAGTTGAGGGCACAAGTAAAAGGATTATTAGGCTTAACAAACAGAAAGTATAGTTCTTTCTTCACCACAAGAAAAATTATGATAAGGAGTAAAAGTAATAGTGCTCACCCAGTAGATGCTGAGGCTGGATTTATGATGGCAATGGGGACAAACAATAGCTAATATTTATTGGGCACTGTGCTGAATGTTTTATGCTTTGTGTTACATAATCCTTATAGCCATCCCACGAGGCAGGTCATATTATTATCTACACTTATAGATGTGGGAGCTGAGGTTTCAGGTTAATACATTGAAGGTCAAATAGCACATAATATGTAGAGGCAGAATTCAAACCTAGTGAAGCGGGGGGGATTCATCAGTAGTCAGGAGATGGGCATAAACAGAAAAAGGTGGAGAAAAGAAGAAAATACCAGGAATAGGCACCACCAAGTAATACAATAAGGTCAGGTGGAGATAAAAAAAAAAAAAATTGAAAACTGTGATGTGTGGTGCGTACAGCTTTAGGTCTGGAAAACTTGAAGAATTAATATTTTTTTAAACCTGGAGAATAAAGGAAAATAAAAAGCTGACTCTTAGTAAGCATTTCTATGATTAGGAGTTCAATCACTTAAAGGTGTCATATATCCTGGGAGAATGATAACTGAAATTACTTTTAACAGAAAGAAAACTGTGAATTCTAATAGAAATAAAAGAATCTCAAGCTTCCATGAGGACTGATGAAGAAAAAGTAATTTATCCCTGGCCTCAAGCAGAATTACCATAAACCATTTGAGATAGATACATTTTTCTACGTTAAATGACTTTTACAAAATAAAGGTTTTCTATGATTTTTCCTAGTAACTCATTGTTGTATTTAATAATTTTACTGTCATGGAGCTATTTTTCATACTATATCTAACCCATGATTCTATAGTTTCAAATCTATTTCCACATTTGTTTCATTCAGGAGGTCGTGAATAGCCACTCCTGTCTACTAAAAGATATACTTACCCACAATTATGATCTGACTTCAGACTTTCATCCTCTAAACTAAATACAGTCTCTTTGATTTTTAAATATGGTTGCTCTGCTTACTAAAACTATCTTTAATTCCCTATGCCTCTTTTTTGTCAGAAAACAACCAGGCTAAATGTGAAGGGAATGTTACTGTAGGAAAACAAGATGAAGTCCTATTTCTGTATCTTACAATGGAAATGTGACTAAAAGAGAAATGTCAGGATTGGAAGATGAGTTATACCAATGTAGTATGTGAGCAATCTGGCCCTCAAAAGAAAATATAAAATACGGCATTCTTGCAAAGTTTATCGGCATTTAAGAATATTTCATATAGTAATGGAAAAGGTGAAAAAACATACATGAATATCACTGAACTAAAAGTACTATTGCAAAAAACTAAATTTCAGCAAGCTCTGATACAAAATATTCCTAGAAAAAAAAAATCATCGATGCCCAGAAGTTAGTAGGTACAATGAAATAAACATACATCTAACTCCTAAGTAAGGCTCTTAGCTCAGCTGTGAATAAAGTAATCTTGATTAGTTCACATTATCACTATATTGCATATGTAATTAATTGCAGTAGTTATGTTTTCTTCAATGCAATTCAAGTGACTGCTACTAATCACTTATCAATAATATTTATTATGGCAAATATAATGTTTCTTTTTTGACATACATAATTTGAGGTCTCATTACTATAAAAGCTGGCTCAGCCAGAAATCTACAAAGCATGAATCCTTATGAGTTGGCACTTTGATAATTCACTCACACAATGACTACCAATAGCCAATAATGACCTTGAGAATCTCTTAAGAAAATGGTAAGAACAGAATAAAGGAAAGGTGTAAAAGATTCGTTAGGGCTGGATTATTCAGAAAAGATATAAGCAGGGCTTATATTGGTATAGGAAGAACTGGAAGGTTCAAGATTAAGAAAAAGGCACAAGGTATTCCTGGTGGAAGGAGTTATATGAACAAAAACAGAGATGTATGTAAGAGCACAGTGAGTTGAGGTCAGACACAGTGAGATGATCATCTGGAATTAACTGAAACACCCATTCCCTCTCAGATTGTGATACTACAAAATATTTCAATATCATCAACATTTTATGCCTTTTCAACAAAACACTATGCCAGAAGTGTGTTTATCACCATTTATAACTTGAAAGTCTTGTCAGTAGAGTTAATGCAGTTACTAGTATTCAAACCTGTTAAATAAATTAATCTTAGAGCTAAGGGGCAAGTTCTAAAAAAGGAGATAATCTCCTTTTGTACTAAACCAGGCTCTCCACGGAGGCTACAAAAAATTTAATCACACACATATTATTTGTAGCCCCTTAAAATATGAATGTTAATAATTATCTTAAATTTATAACATGTTATTTGGGCATTGTTTTTCACCTAATTTCTCACAAAAACCTTTAAATACAAGGGCAAACTGAGAAAATGACCATTTAAAAAATAAGATACTAGAGATATCTACTTAACTTAATTACCATGTTAAATATTACATAGACTAGCAATGTAAGACTAGTAATGATTAATCCAGTAAATATATATCATTTAACCAATTTGTAGTTGTGTAGAAAATAGTACAACAGATTTCTTAGTGAAAATGAACACTAAATAATATTGTGGATATATTATTACCTGGAGATAATCTGTAAGTGATACAGTGCACCTTTAAGATTAAAAACAAATTTAAAGACAGTTTTTGGTTGGCTTACTTCTCTATCAAGTCCAGCTGCCACTGTGATAATATCACCAGTCTCATTGTTGATGGTAAACATGTTGGGCGAAGGGGTGCTTGGAGCCTGGGACAGGATTCTGTACCTCAACATCCCATTTAGGGTATTTGGATCATCAGCATCAATAGCAGTGACCGTCATCACATATGTTCCTAGACACAGTATACATGGAAAATGAATGGTCACCCTTCATTTCAGGGTCTCCTAAACAGAAGGTATATTTACCTTTTTGATCAATCTTAATTTAACTTTTTCAAAACATTTAATCACTTAGACTCGATGAAAGACACTACTGATAAGAACAGTACTCACTTTTAAAAATATAAAACACGGTTTAGATATTTGAAAGAAAAATTGTGAAAAATTCATACATTATAGACTCAATTTTTCCATAACTCAGAAAACAAATTCACTGTACGATTCAATGAAAAGATCATTTCAGACCTTCATTTATAAAAATGCAAATAAGTAATATAAATGCCATTAGCAATATATTTTATGGGTACTGATTCCTTCCCTCTGCCATATTTTTCTGTGTTATGCAATAATATCTAAAATGACATGCTGAGCATGGTTTTCCCCGGTGCCTAAGTCACTTTCTGAAAGTAAGCTGTGTGCATAATGATGAACACTCCATTTACTCAGGCCATAAGGAATTATTCCATGCATTACTGTTTTGGTACATTGAATCAGAGTTTGACACCGTGGTTCATTATTTCCTAGGAGATTAAATGAATACTGTAACAAACCCAGAGACTTCAATTTATTAGATATTTTGGAAAGGAGATCTAGAAAGCATTAGGATCAAATAAGTTCAAACTAGCTAGACAAACTGTAATTCAGAAGTAGAAAGAAAAGTAGTTACTATTTAAGATGGTTTGTTTGGTGGGATATTAATAAGAACTAGATTATAAAATTTCCCATCTCTAGTTTACCTTTTTTTGTGAATACTCTAAGCTAGGTTACATTTTAGAGCATTTACAGTTGCTGTTACTTCTACATAGTACATGTCTGCCCAAGAATTAACCAAGGCTTGGTCACAAATCTCTCTTCAGAGCTCGACACTTTAAATAAGACAACCTTTTTGATTATATGCCATCACTACGTACTTATTTTTTTTTTCAAACTTTCTATATAGTTGCTTGCTTGCTTTTAATGTTTCTCCCCTACTAGAATTTAAGCTTCAACGGACAGGAACTAGCTTGTCACTGCTGTATCCACGATGCTAAAACAGTGCCTAGCACACAGCACATACTCTGTAAATATTTGCTGAATGAACAAATGAATAAATTGTTAAAGCAATAAATTATGTTTCAGAATCTTGAGCCAAAATATTGATTGCAATGCAGTCTAACTCAAGATTCATGACCTTTTCAAACCTTACCTAGAAGGATGTTTTCAAACTTATAGGACCACCACAGGTAGTATGCTCATGAAATATCTTTACTTCTCGTGATCACTGAAAGTTTTTTATTTATGGGAGACTTTATGGAAGTTCATGGTCCATGCATAATAATTATATCTTTAATGGTTTATATTTGACAATTTTTGTGAAGCAATATTTTTAATAAAATTAGAAATAATAGAGGAAAAAGAAAATAATTTTTAAAAACCAAAAAACTTCCTCAGGCAAAAACCCCCAGTGTTTATTATCTTTAGAATGTGTGTAGAAGGCTTGTGTTTTAGTAAGGATGCTTTGGTTTTACAGTGTTTTAAAATCCCGAAAAAAAGCTACTCTGAAAATGTGACTCAGAAGGAGCCACAGATGGTTGAACTTCCCGCACAGCCCCTGTCCTCCCACTCCAGCTACCCCCTCCCCACATCTCCTTCTTTTCTGAGGATACAGACAAATGTATTTGGATCAAGAAACAAATACCAGTTTAAAGCATAGCTGGTTATATCTATAAACTGGCTTATGCAAAAAGGAGCTACATAAACTGGTGTAGATGAATGAGCACAAAGGTAATATGAGCACAATTTTAAATGCTGAGGCTTTTCAAAATTAAGAAAAAAACAATAATATAGCTAATTAAATCTCTCTAAACACCAAATCATCTCAGGAAGACTAGTGAAACATTTCCTTTTACCATATGGACACCAATGGATTTTCTTGTCCACTGCATAGGTCTTTCTAGCCTTCCTATTCTACTGTAACTGAAGTCCAGTGTTTTCAGTACAAAATCTGAAATCTTAGTCAAACATCACTTCACAATGGTGAGAAGCTTTTGGCAACTGCCGTTTCTAGGCTAGGTCATTTCCCATGACACAAATTTAAAAGCAAGGGCTGCAGAAGACATTCGGGTCATCCGGAAGTAAATACCTAGTGTAGCCAGAGGACAGCAGTCACAGCTGTCACCAAACCCCTTCAGCTTTTGGTTTTACACCACAGCTTAGTCCCAGGAGCAACAAGTATCTTTCAGACTCTCAGACTCTCCAACTGGGTTTTAGCTGCTCCTATGACTAATACGATACAATCTGTACTTTAAGTGTTCTGTGCTCCCTTTCTAGCTGCAGTGACTCCATCAACCACAGCCAAATGAAAGGATCTTATAGATTTTACAGAATCAGATACTAAAGTATATATTTCTTTGAAGGTCAGAAAAGTCATTTTGGGGAGTAGAGTGATATTTTTTTCTGTTTTCTCTCTTCAATCAGTTTTTCCCTACATTACCTTTTTCTTCCCCTAAAAGCATTGTGAATGAAAGAAAAATGATACTAAAAGGCTCCCATGATTTCTCCTTTCCTTGTTTATATACTAGGGCTGGATTACACTGCATTTCCTGAAGTAATCTCCAAGTTATTATCTTCAAACTTACCAGGCTTTGACCCCTCAGGAACTGTCCCATTCCAAACCTGGTGTAAGAACTCAGGTCTGTTATCATTCATATCGATGACGTTGATGACAATGTCGATGGGGTTCTCTACTTGATTTCCATTGATGTCCACTGCATGTGCCCGCAACTGCCAAAGTAATTAGAAAGCACAGCTATTCAATGGACTTTCATCTCCAGTGAAAAGATAAAATATACAACTGCCATGCTACCAAAACAGCATGGATGGACTGAGATACTGAAAAAGTTTAAGTTAGACCAACTCCATACAATTAGAGTAGATATAGTAGCAAAAAAAAACCCATGATGACTATCTGCTAGGCATTCTTTTCAGAGTTTTATGCATTTTAACTCATTTAATTCAAATACAAAAGATTGAGACAGAAATGACCAGCATTTGAAGGTGAGAAAAATCAAACTTCAAAAGGCTAAGTAACTGCTCTATTGACAAAGTCCATGTTCAAAGCCAGTTCTATTCAGCACCCAAATCCTTTTGCTAAATCTCTACATGTAAATCAGGGTAATTAAAAACATGGTACTGGTCCAGAGTAGTCGTATAGATCAACAAAGAGTAGAAAGAATTAAGTATAAGGAATACTGACACTAGGGTTTTTTAATTGTAAAAGGCACTCATAAACATTAAAAGCACATTAGTATATAAAATAGTTTTTCCTCTCCCAAACATGAGTTCTTAGTTTTATAGGTATTCTAGAAGTTTTATCTTTTTTTCTTTTTGAACAAATATAATCACTTAGCTACCCTTGGCAGACTATCTTCAAAATCTTTTATCTGACAAATAAAGATCCATTTCATTCTTTTCAATAACTATGTAGTGTTTCTATTGAATTGTTTCTTTTTAACAGAAATGCTTTTATGATTTTCCTGTTAAGAATGATGCTGGCTGCTGGCTTCTGATATTCTTTATCAAATTAAAGAAGCATCAACATATCCTTTTTTTATTTAGCAGTTATTTAACACAGAAAACAACATAAATTTTATTACTGCCTTTTCAACACCTATAGAAATAATCTTTTGTCCCTTGACTTATTTGATGTATTAAATTAGTAGATTCTTAACACTGAACAATCCTTACAATTCTATAATTAATTTTATTTTGTCATGGATACCACTCTTTTATGTGCAAATAGTGAGAATCTGGGGTGTGAAAATTTACCCCCAAATTGATTGGAAAATATTTATTTCCTGAGTTTTGACAATACCAGTTCAGATAGTGAAAATTCATAGACAAAGATAAATTAAGAATTTTTTTTATTATTTATATTCATAAATTAGAGACTAGTCTAATTAGAAATTAGTATATTGTGTGCTATCTTTATCAAGTTTCCCTATTAACGTGATGTTTTTGAAAAATTTGATAAAAATTTGAAAGTTTTACTTCTTTCTTTATGTCTTAGAATGATATAAAAACATTAGAATTACATGTCACTTGGGAAGTCCTTGCTCTACCAAATATAAATATTTTAATAATTTCAAAACTTCAATAATTCTAAAAGTTTGTTTAATTGCAAAGATTCATAAAATATATTAATGGGAAAAATAAGAATCTAAAAACAAACACATATATATGGAATTAAAAGTTTTGAATTATAAGTGTAGATGATAATCAACAGGAATACTAATTCAGTACATGGGACAACTGGCTAGCCATAAAGGAAAAACAATGTGGATCTATATCTTTTCCCCTTTTACTAAGTAAACTCCACAGAAGTTAAATTTAGATGCAAAATAATAAATACAACAGGTTAAATTGGGGAGATTAGTATCTTGGAGTTTGGAAGACTTCTATAACTATTTCTAAAACTAAAATGCATAATATATTTAAAAACATGAATTCTACAGCATAAAAACTGTAAGTTATAGTAAGGTAAAAATTATTAATAAAGTTAAAAACAACAAAAGGGGAAGATATATGACAAATCATGCATTGACATCCCTAATAAAGTTACTTAGAGAAAAAGATAAAAAATCCAAAATAAAATTCAACATAAAACGGAATAATAAATTTACTTTGGCTATTTAACTTATGCAACTTTAATCATCAAAATACATATTTAAAAATAATACTGGCAAATAAATAATGCCTGGGATTGATACTGGAGGGGAGAAAATATATCCCCTATATAGTGTGCTGGCAGTACAACACAATACAACCATTCTAAAGAACAATTTCACTGTATTTATCAAAATAATTCCAATTTTAGAAATTTAGCCTAAGGATATAATGGAAAAAATATACAAAAATGGTTATTGTCACATTCAAAATAAATTTTAAAAACTTAGTTACCCAAATATCTACCAATAGGTAATTAGTTAAAATTATGTTATATATCCATTCAACTGAATAATTTAGAGCAATCGAAAATTATGATATAAATATTCACTGACATGGAAAGATGCTAAATCTTACAATTGCTAAATAAGAAAAACTGGTTTCAGAGAATGGTACCAATTTCAAAAGAATACATTTATGAATCTACAAATAGAGAAACGTTTTACAGTATATCATCATATTACAGTATAAGTGTTAAAAAAAGAAAAAGGTTATTTTTATGTAAAAGGAGTAAAAATCATTTTTACTTTCTTATTAATACTGTATTGTTTGAAGAGTTTTACTTCTGTATTATGTTTTTACAATGTACACATATTCTTTTCTAAAAGAAAATGATACCTCCATTAAAAGTTTTAGTTATTCATGTCAAAATTAGAGAAGTAATAGAGATCAATTAGGTTTTTATATTAAACTCATGAAAAAAATTGTTGAAATCTTGTTCCAGGAAAATGTGCAAGCATGGCTAGAAAAAAAAATGCCTCTTGGAATTTATATTTTAATATAAGGTAATTTCTGAGCATTAAAATACTCTCTACAGTATTATTTTTAAATTGGGAAAATCAGTTTCAAATACGCATATATGTTAAAATATGAACATAAAACTACAACCTGGTTATAACTTAAGAAAATAAAAAAATAAAAAATAAAGAACATAAAAATTAACATGAGAAATATAACTAGTATAGCTAAGAAAAAACAGCTCATATTGGTAAACTGAAGAAACAAAGTGTTGACAGGGTTATCAGGAAAACAGAGATCTCCAAAATGGCAATCTCCCTGGAGGGAACACTGCCAACAAACAAAATAAAAATGTTCTATCCACAGGTAATAATACCAGCAAGACAAGATACAGTAGAGAACATAGATGTCTATTAATAAGAAAGTTATTAAAATTATAACCTATGCATTCAATGGACTACTATACAGCTATTAAAATGTTGTGATCTCTACATAACTTACAAGCAACAGATTTGACCCCCTACATGTAAATTTGTTCTTATAAGTTCACATATCTGAAAGCAAGTATCAACAAGAAAAGAGTAATACAATTTTAGGCAATTTCACCTTTTTCTTTAGCACTATTTGTTTTATTACCATGAACGAGCATTCATGAATTTTGTAAAAACAATACAATTCTTAAAATAAATTGAAAAGGCTACATGTACATTTCAGCTGTTAAAACCTCAGAAGCAAAGGTTTAAGACTGATAGGAGAGGTAAATGTTAAACTCTGCACACATTTAGAAGGTTCTTAATAAGCAGAATATCATCAGCAGTTGAAATCTTACATGAAATCGGGCTATCAGCTCGCGATCCAGAGGCTTGGTCACTGACAGCTGACCTGAGATGGGGTTGATAATGAAGATACCAGTTGGAGGCTGGTCAGCTCCTGGCCCAGTTACGCTATACCTCAGTGAAAGGTTTTTATCTCTATCGGACCTGATCTGAGGGTCAAGAAGACAATCACATTAAGCAGGAGACTAAATGCTCATTATCAGAGACACAGCATGCCACACTTCACGCCCTTTTTCAGTTATAAACTTATACCATCTCTTCCTAGAAATCCATTAAAATGCTCCCAGTCGTGTTCCTTGTCCTTGCTTCTTGGTGATAGGCTTCAAAAAGAGCAGTCACTTATCAACAGAAAGACTGAGGGCAGTGTTAACATCTAAAAACACATTCACTAAAAGCAGTGCAAAAGGTCAAAATTAAAGAGTGTGAGTTTTTAAACAGTATCAAATTCTAGGAGTCTGTAGGTTAGAATATTTAATCCAATAACAGGTGTCTAATTTAAAGAAAAAAAATCGTTTACCTTTTGCCAACAGTTAGGATAAAAAATAATTGTCTAACCATAACGTGAAATAGCTTCACTTGGGAACTCTAAAAGTGTAGGAGACCCTAGAAGTCAGACTTCTGTACTTGCATTGTACTAACATTATTCATTGCAACCAAAGCTTCCCGTATCATTTTAAGGTGGTACCTATTACTCCAAATTGTTTATTAATAACAAAGCATACAAGAAATAATTTTCAAATATATTTCTATACTCAAAAATCATACCCATGGGCTCACCTTCCTCTCCTCCAAATCAATAATTCCTATGAAAAATAGGAATCATAGAATCAGGTATACAGATAGGGAGAAGGACAGAAGAGAAAAGGCCAATTGAGCAGTACTCTTTAGAGGTGATAATAAGAGATATATATGTATTAGGTAAATATATTAATCCAGTAATAGAATTATTTTTTTAAAGTTAAGGCAAATTCTTTTGTTTTCTCATTCTCCATTAATGTAGAAAAATAAGAAACACCTTTATTTGGGGGTTATGTCATTCATTGTTACACTGAATTATAACGTGCATTAGAATAGGATATACAACACAAAAATGACTAAAAATACAACTTTCAGTAATTATGTATTGGAATGCTGAACTGATCATCTACTGAAACATTTATTTTCTAGTAAATGGGAATACGATGACTTTGTCTAATCTTCCTTTTGTAATAAATAACAGGTTGCTAGTTTTACCAAACACATAGAAATATCTATAATTTTTTTCTCTGCATCTGATGGTATGCATTTAGGATGACTGAAAAAAATTTAGCTTTTCTGATTTGAAAGCCTATATTTTTGTATAGCCCCAGGGATTCTGTTAATGGTATCAGAGGTCATTTTTTTTTCCTTTTAAAAACTGTCAAATGTACTTGTGCTGGCATTTTTAGCAATGATTGTCCCTTTATTTTTTTTCTTTGGCCCAAAAGCTATCTGTAGAGGGCAGAGATCATCATGGAGCACACAGCTTTCTGACAGGGAAGCTAAGGTGTGTGTATATTATGGCAAAGAGTATGGTATGGGTGTGAATGCATGCTGAAGTTAGGGCTTACGAATTCACACCCTGGACAAACTTTATCATGCATGATGTACAGTACCCAAAGAAAGCTCTACTACAAATAACCTGAGATAGTTAAAAAAAAAATGAAGAGGTTCTTTAAAACACAAGACATTTCATCTCTACAAAAAAAATATTTTTAGTACATATATGTCATAAACTCTATCTTGTGAAATGAAAAATTGGACAAAAGCATTTCTAACATACACTTGACACATAACACAGAGACGATTAAAACTCTGCCACTTTACCCTGACAAGCTCTTGAGGAAAATGTCCCTTGGAGTTTTCTGGTAAGTTGATTGGAGGGATAACCCAGTCTCTCTTCTGCCTCTGTAGGTAACCACTGTGCTTAGAAAATTGTCTTGGAAATACTATTTCTTCAATTTCTGGTGATTCCTTTGCATTAAAATACAAGAAGACAGTCCTGAGTACTAAGAAAAATATTTTCTGCAAGTACATCAAAATCAATGGATACCTGAAAATGTAGGAATCACAGTTTAGTATGAATAAGAAAATAAGTCTGGAGGCCCTTTCCTCATCCACCTATTAAAACAGCATAACATTTTAGGGTTACAGTGTTCATTAAAATATTGAATTCCAAACAATTTATTATGTGGCACAGCTGTGAAAACCATTTGCAGTTTCTATAAACCATCTTAGATAGTAGTTAATATTGAGCAAAATTTAATAGGACCCTTTATATATTTCTCATTAGTTTAAACCACAGTTCAGGTAATGTGCTACTGTACATTAAATTTAGATCTTGATGTGCTAAAATATAATTTGAATTCCAAGTGAAGTTTAATACATACTGCTAAGGAACGTCTCAAATATTTATGACCCTATTAAATTCCACAGAATTAATGCTGTAATTATTCTAAACCTATGTCAGCCATGATGGATGCCGTAGATGACCCACTTTGCACACGGGATATTAATCTCTGCTGGATGTCAACATTTTCTTCTGTTTCTCCTTATATCTATAGACATTTTAGCCATTAGACCTTGCTGCTTCAGTAAAACTATCCAAGCTAGTTTGCTGGAACAAAGCAAATTATCAACAACAAAAGTAACTTTTCACTCGATGGGTTACCAGTTTCTCATTTTTTATTACCCAAATGGCATGAGTTCCCTTAACAGTTAATAGTTTATCAAATTACATTTTACATAATGAAAGCCCAACACTGGCATAAAAGAAAAACACTATATTTTCCTCCTATATATATTCATATTTGATTATAGGTGTGTATATCACATTTATGATTAAATACCAGACATTAATGTGTGTATTCTTATCTCTCACAATACTATAACTATACAAAATGTAATAGTCGCAGTTCATAAAATCGTAAACTTCGGAATATGACTCTGGTTCCCTCTCATATTGGTTTCAAATTGAAGAAGCAGAATATTCAAATGAGTAATGTTATCATAACTCTACTGAAGAAGTTATCATATCTTACTTAAAATTCCTAATATGGTAACTTTGAAAAATAAGTGCTCAATAAATGATTGTTGAATTGAATCGAACTGTACTGGGTTGGAAATGTGTCTTATTTTACCTTGACTTACAGCAGCTTCCACCAGAGGGAGTATATCATTCCTAAAAGTCATATTGGCAGTATAAATAATTCACATGCTCAATTTAATTATTAAGGGACAAGACAAAAACCCAATACTCCTTGCCAGAAATGCTTTCCTCTTACTACTTATATAAATCTGAACTTTCCATCTAATAAACTTGGCCTGTGAAATCTTGCAAAGGATTGTTTATTTTGTGGTTATATTTAACAATTTGTAAAACTTCTAAGAAATTTAAAACAAACTACTGCTTCTAAGTTATAAATCTCAAAGTGTAAACAAACCTTTCAAATACATGCTCATATTGCTTAACATATATTTTGTCTAAGTATCTTATAAGATTAGAAATACAACAAAGTACTATTGAAACAACTGAAGTTGATAAAAATTCAAATATAGGCTATCCATTAATGTGCTGTAAATCAAAGTACATATTTAGTCCAAACTATAAATCTGATTTTCAAACATAACTCCAAAGGCACATGTGGATACTCTACCTTCACTGTATCCTCAGGTAAGGCTGGCTTGAGGCTCAGTTTTACTGCTACTTGCCACTTTTCCTGAGTCTCTTTGTCTTGGGCATATATCAGGAACTTTGCTTGCTCAGAGGAAAGGGGAAAGCTTCTCACGGCATACACCATGCCATCTTCATCTACCTTAAAATCTGCTGGTTCACTGCTTTCATACTGTACTTTTCTTTTTCCATTGCAGTTGCTAAACTTCACTGTAAAAGATAACAAATATAGAAGTCTAATTTTACTACAAAAGCAAAAACAACTAATATCCAAATCTATTTCCCTCTTAGATTGAAGAATGAAAAGTAGTAACGTGAAAAACAAAAAATTTATTTTTACATTACTAAAGAAATTTTTTCATATTAGAAAAGATTGTGGTTGAGTTGTTCCTCAGCCTCTCTTTGTCCTAAAGCCTGCCCCTTCTTGTCACATGACTCTCCCCATAACTCTCACTGATACTGCCTGTCACTCCATAACAAACTCCTACTCATCCTTCAAGTTCCAGCTCCAAAGTCACTGAGCTGGAACAAATCCCTTGCTCTCAGTCTTCATGCAGCAATCTGAACTCTACTACTATGTCTGTCATTTATTATGAGATACACTGCTAAGCCAATTTTCATATCTGTCTTGTATATGCTGCACATTACCTGGCACATAGTCTTAATATACAGTTTTTGAATAAATGTTTAACGGAAGAAAGCAATAGCATTTATTAATGCTGAATGACCAGTATGCTCTAGAATTACAAAACCTATAGTAATTAAAAGGTGGATAATTTTTGCAATTTTAAATCCTCATGATGCTTATAATAGTTCTAAAAAGCAGTAATAGTTTTATAAATTTTCAAACAAATGAAAATAAAGGGATATCTCAAAATAAACTTTGACTAAAAATATCTGTCTTAAGAGTAGAACGTGAAAAGATTTCAGTAGTTTAATTATCTCTATCTTACATGTAATGACTTAAAGTTGAAAAATGCTTTCTTAAAAGTAATGTCAATCAGTTTATGTCAGTGTCAATCAGATAACAAAAGTTAAACCACATACTTATAAATGTAGAACTAGACATATTCACGCCAAAATAAAATTATAAAATAATGAACGCATTCTGTAAGGAAGACTATTTCTTTGAAATCCTTAATCATTCTTTTTGAAGAAAAATTCTATGGAAATAGCATAAAAGGATCAAAGAAAAAACAACTTTTTCATTTCTGTAAACATGTGATGTTATATCCTCACCACAATTACATAGGATACATTTTGGAAGTCACTAATAGGTATACATTACACCACATAATCATATACACCTCTTGCCTTTTTCAAGGATTTAAGTAAATTTTTTTGAACTCCCACACCACATACAACTTGATGACAGCTCTTTTGTTTTCATTAATATAAACTCACTGAAACATGTGCAAGACCACAAATAGCATGCATGTTTATTTCCTTAAGTAGCCATAAAATACTTGGTATGAGTAATAAAATACTTTACTGAATATATTATTTTCCACATAATCCCACATATATTATTCTTCATCATTCAAATATTTTAAAATGAAAATAAAAATTGCATCTCACTGTTATGTTAGACCAACGTCTTTGTCTTTGGAATAGAAGTATCCCAAAAGATACTTAATTACCTCATCTTACATGCCATGTGATTTAAAAGTGAAAAATGGGAATCCTTTCTATAGAATAATGCCATCTACTGCTTATCTTTTATTAAAGACAACGAAATGAAAAGTAAAATTGTTTTGGGGAATCCTGCTGAGAAACTATATGAAAAACTTTTATTATTTTTTTGTATAAAAAGTACCTTTTATATCATAAAAGCTATTCATCATATTTGAGAACATATAATCTGGATTAGAAAAAAAAAATACTCTTCTGCATTTTCTTGTTCACTTTTACCACTCTAGCATTAATCCTCATTAATCCACACCTGGATGGTTGGGTCTGCCTCCCAGGTAGTCTTGTGTTTGCTCCAGGGTCATTGCCCACCCACTCCTAGACTAATCCTTTGCCATGATTCCCTCCTGCTTGCTTAAGGTCTGTATTATTGAACGTAAATGCTTTTACCTAGTGTACAAATGCTCTCTTAATTCCTGGTCGCTTGGTATCTTCGGTTTTATTTATATCACATTCTGAAACATACTCTGTCCAGTCAGACAGGTTTCTTGGTCATGTCCCACCTCACTGTGGCCCACACCCCCACATGCATCACCTTTTCTGGACGCTGCCCCACCCCTTCTGCATCCTACCGCTCCAGAGACAGGCTGTCGTTTGGTAGAAGAGTCCACTGAGATGTCCTTCTGGGAGATAACAGCCTTCCCCATTTGGGACAGCTCTGAATTTTAATTTTAATTTGTATTTGTTTTTACATTTCTGTTCCATGAAAAACATATATTAGCACTTTGTTTTTATTATAATAATAATTATAATGTCTACATATTAACGGCTCCATCTGACTAGATCTTATCTCCGTAAGCAGCCTGTACACTGATTTTGGCTTCCTGACAATGAGTCTTGGTTCTTTTGTTTCTAATGACACCTAACAGTGATAGGGACAGTATTAATATTCATTAAATATCCAGGGGACAATTGTATTGATCAATATTTCACAACTTTTCAAAACACTAGAAATAGGAAACTTAGAAATATGCTATGGCAAAATTCAGTAACAGCTACAGCACTACCACCACCACCACCAACACTCCCAAATTCAAATAATTTGGCTTTGAATTAGGTTGTTGGTAGTGAAAGAAAATCAACTACTATTTGTTGAATGCCAGGCACTGAACAAGATACTTAATATTAAGTCATTTACTTTAACCTCAATAATAACTTCCTGTTATTTCTGTTCTACAGATGGAGAAGGAAAGCTCAGAGAACCATCTATGTCCACAGCTGTTTGACTCCTACTCCTTCTCTCCTTCTCTCTCCTACAAAAGCACAAAAGAATCTAACCGAAATCATGACTCTTAAGTTATTGAGATCTAAACCTTTAACGAATACTAAAAACATGACAGAGGTTTTGATAAATGCTTGTAAGAATAATGCCACATTTAGATCTCTGAAAGTACCAAAGTAAATAGCATATTAAGGAGGAATTCTTAAATTGGAGTATACCCTAAATGTCCTACAGAGTGGAGCAGCTGGAGTCCCTTATGGTGTGGTGAGAGTTTTAAGCAGGGAGAAGAGGAAAATTCACGCTCACCATTACTCTGACTGTTCTGTTAATTTGGTACTCAGCTAGCTAGTTGGATTCAAGTGTCAAGTGATGCAGGGAGAGAAAGGAGAAGGCCTTTGAAAAGATTCATAAGCAAAGAAGAAAAAAGATGTGTCTTTCTTAGAAAGGGTCACTGCACATCCTATCAATGACAAATGGCTGACCTCAAAGAGGCCCACGCTGCAGAAAACACTTTGGAGGAAATTACATGAAGGTCAGTTATTTAAAGTTGATTAGTTTTTTTTTATCACCACTGTGTGACCTAACCTATTACCAATACGAATTGGCTTAATATATATTATTAAATTGTTCTGCATTTTTAAAACAAATGCTAATTCTCATTTGCTCGAATATTAAAATAAGCAATATTTTTGGCATTTTTCAGGTTTAAAGAAATGTTATGTATTATATAATTCCCTTTTTACATACAAATAGTATCCACTACCAACTGAAAAAGTTATCCTCAGTGAAATATTCATTCTAACTTCATCCTGTCATTGTGAACTAATGCATGTACAGTGCCTGGCTCACAGTGACATGTTAAATCAATGATTTTTATAGTTTTCAAGTCACAAGTTAAAAGACTTACTGATTTCAATGGATGTTATGGGCTGAACTGTGTTCCCTCAAATCCATATGTGGAAGCACTAACGCCTAGTTACCTTATAATATGACCGTAATTGAGATATAGTCTTTAAATGGTAATTAAGGTTAAATGAGCTCACATGTTTTGGCCCTCATCCAAAATGACCGATATCCTTGTAAGAAGAGGAAATTTAGACACAGACATGCATGTACACAAAAGAAAGATCATGTGAGGACACAGCCAGAAGGTGGCCAGCCATCTGCAAGCCCTTTAAAGAGGAAGGTCTCAAGAGAAATCAAACCTGCTGACACCTGGATCTTAGACTTTCAGCTCCCGGAACTATAAAAAAATAAATTCCTGTTGTTTAATCCACCCAGTCTGTAGTATCTTGTTATGGCAGCCCTACCAAACTAATATAGTGGGTAACACACAAATTCCATTTTTTAACCATTGATTAATATTTATTGCCTGTTGGTTTGTTCATTTATGACTTACATCCAACTGGGAATATTTTCTCAAATTTGCCAAGACTCACTTCTGCCCTTGGACCAAGCACTGAAACTTACTCAAGAGAATTTTATTTTTTAATAGAAACTTAGAAGTTAATGGATGTGTGTGTGGGTGTGCGCACGTGCGCACGCGCTATGTTACAGAATCCTAGTTACAGTGCTAATATGTATCATAACTTAAAACTTGTATTTATTTATATTCTATAGCCTTTCAAAAATTTCCAGGACTATGACAAAATGTTACAAAAAAATCTGCTTAAAAATAAAAAAGAGAGGACAATTGCCATTTAGAAGAAAGATATCCAAGGGACATGGTATAATTATTTAAATTATTAAAATTAGATTTAAATTTACTCTTAAGATGAGGAAAATGAGGCAAACAACATAGATGTGTGATTTTTGTGAAAAGAAATATATAGTTCACTGGAATCAAGCTGTTCTTATTAGTAAACCGTTTTCTTAATAGATGGTAGGTAAAAAACTGCGTAACATACTGAATAAGATTTTCAACTTTTGTTCCAAAGCAGAAAACAGTTTTATCATCTTTCAATATGTTTTTTTAAGAAAGGTGATAAAGTTTTTAAAATTAAAATATATCCTTAGCAGTGAAACTATTCTGTATGCTACTGTAACGGTGGATGTGTGACGTACAGTTGTCAAAATTCATAGAACTGCAGAACACAAAGAGTGAATCCTAACGCAAAATATGGACTTTAGTTAGTAATAATTTACCATATTGGTTGTAATAAATGTGTCACACTAATACAAAATGTTAATACAGGTATCCCCTACTTTTTGGAAAGTTCAGGTTACACTATCTTTGCCTTTATATGAAAGACTTATATTAGTACCGGTTTTCACCAATCGAAAGAAATTTGAAGAGGACTTTCGCTTTTATAAAAAAGGCAAAAAGCAAAATGATGATCAGAGCTTGCGCAGTGAGCTGTGTTGGAGGCAGAGCATGCCCAGAGCAGCAAAAGAGGCCCCGCCAAGCTCCTTCCCTGGGAACTACACTCAGCATCTCGGCATCAAGCATCATAGTTTTAGACTCTGTCTATGAATGTCTTTGCTTCGTTTCAATTTATTTTGTGCATCGGTTAGCAAGATATGTCCTAAGGTATCAGAAAAGCCTGCAAGCACTTGTAAGGGTGGTAATGCTTTGGTGTAAAACTACATAATTAAGGGTTCGAATGTGGTGAATGAAGTAAAGACATCATCTGTGCGCTGAACTTGCCTGTCTCTTTCATTCCTATTTACATGCAGAGAGAAAGAATCTTGAAAGCTGCTGAAAGTTACTACTGGTTCTGCAAGTAGCAAAGTGGTTTCCTTTAGTCAACAGCCAGTAATGGAGAAAACAAAGGTTCTATTGCTTGAGTGAATTGACAGGTGTATAAAATGTGGTGTGTGTGTATTTATTTTATCATTCCTGCTTTCATAATATGTTAACATTATTTAAGTTTTATGTGTTATTTGGTACGATTTGGTAGGTTATTTGGGGGGTCTGGGAATGCTCAAATTTTTTCCATATAAATTCATGGTAATTGCTTCTGCCCTTTACACTATTTCAGCTTAAGAACGTTTCACAGTGGGAGAAACTTATAGTAGAGAAAATTTCTGGAGGTAAACAGATATGCAACTCTGTACTCTGGGCTAATTTTTTTCCTGTAAACCTAAAACTGGTTTAAAAAATAAAGTCTATTAATCAAAAAAAGAGAAAGTTCCTTACAAGTGACAGTCTAATTCTACAACATTATTAGATATTCGAAAGGAATGAATAGTTGTCGATATCCTGTCTCTCAAAAACATCAGTTCCATTGTTTCAAGGTGGTATTAGTTAGAGGTTGATAATATAACTGAATCAATAAGTTACATAAATACCTAGGAATGGAGTTGGTACTTCAAAAAAGTCACAATATTTTATAAGACAAATATAAGAAAGTTGAGATTCTATTATTTTAAAATAATCAAGGAACTTAACGTGAAATATTTTTCTGACAGAACAATTTTCCCTATATTAAAAAATTAATTTTGCTTAAGTGCTCAGATAACTCAAAGTAGAAACTCCAGATTTTCATAACATAAAAGAAAATTATATATATATGTCCTTAGACAACTGAAATAGGCTTGATCCACTGGATTACTCAAATTTAAAACAAGTCTACATACAATTAAATGTTTGTGACTGAAAACATCATATGTAAAACAAGAAATTTATTCCCAGAGCTATTGCATAGTTTATTTACATAATATTTCGTTACTATGCTCTAGCCCACATAAATCTTTGTTAACATGATTAATACAAAATTAAACATCAGAGAAATAATAATTTTAAAGTACGTTTTTACCCTTAAAGCAATACCTCAAATTAATGTTAATCATAAAACCATGATATCCTTATAAAATAGTAACAGGAAACCATGAATCTTACATATTAAACATATTAGCAGTTTATAACACTACATAAACCATATGAATAAAAATGTGCAAATACTCACATATGGTTTATAATTTTTGCTCCAGTAAAACATCACATCATATTTAGACACAAATATAAGAAACACTGTAAAATATTTTTGTGCCTAAATATGCTTTCGATTTTTTAAATTGTTTTTTCCTATTAATTGCTATTTATGAAGGCATATTGGGAAAACAGAAAGTTTTACAGTATTAACAATTCTCTTTCTACAAGCACACAGTAATATTTATTAGTGAACTAGATATCTATTAATGAAGAAATGGGAGGGAGGAAGATAGGGGGCAGCTGTCTCAACAGTATTTATTTCACAGTGTTTTTACCTATAGATTTCAATGAAGAATGGTTATCAAGTAGAAAGCTTGTTAATAAATCTGAAACATCAGTTTAGACATTCTTTTGCCACATCAGACCCCTTTTGAGTTTAAATTTAAGGATCAATTTTTTCCTAGACCATCAGTAGCCATTTCAGGGTCTACCAGTCCTTTTCACACACGCAGAATGCGATACAGTAGAGACAGTTGTGGAATATCCATATGGACCTTGCTGAAAAAAGTCATTATATTTTCTTCATAGCATATAATTGTAATAAGAAAAATGAAATATATTGACTATTAAGTACACATTAAAATTTTGTTCATTGTAGTATTATGTACAATTGCCAAGATATGGAAACAACCTAAGTGCCCGCCAATGGACAAATGGATAAAGGAAATGTATGTCTGTATATATAGGCACAATGCACAATGAAATATTTTTCGGTCATAAAAATAATGAAATCTTGCCATAGTGAACTAAGTCACAGAAAGACAAATACCATATGATCTCACTTATATGTAGAATTTAAAACACAAACAAACAAAAATCCCTGAATTCAAAGACACAGAGAACAGATTAGTGGTTTCCAGAGTTGGGGGGTGAGAGGTGTGCTAAATGGGTAAAGGGAGTCAAGAAGTACAAATTTCCAGTTATAAAATAAATAGTCATGGAGATGTAATATAAAACAGAGTGACTATAGTTAATAATACTGTGTTGCACATTTGAAAGTTGCTAAGAGAGGAGATTATAAAAGTTCTCATCACGAGGAAAAAAATTTGTAACTATGTATGGCTAAAGATGTTAACTAGACTTACATGGTAATTATTTCACAATTTGGTTGACCTTTGAAAAACACAGGTCTGAACTGCACAGGTCCACTTATATGTGTGTTTTTTTTTTTTTTTTCAATAAATATAAAGTCAACCCTCTCTATCCCTGAGTTTCACATCTGCAGATTCAACCAACTGCAGATACAGAGGGCTGACTGTATGCAGTGTTCTACACTATTTCATATAAGAGACTTGAGCATCATAGATTTTGATATCTGTGAGAGTTCCTGGAACCAATCCCCAGTGGTTTCTGAGGGGTGAGTAGTGAAGTTTTGGGGGAATCAAAAATTATATGCAAGATTTTCAACTGCAAGGTGGGAGGTGTCTGTCAGCACCAGTAACCCCCACTTTGTTCAAGGGCTGATTGTATATGTAAATATTGAATCATTACATTGTACACTTGAAACTAATATAATGTTATGTGTCAATTGAAAATACAGTTATAGAGCTTGCTTTCATGAAATAACTTTTATAATAAGTTTTACGATTGAGATATCAAATTCATAATTACCATCAATAAAAACTTTAATTCACAAAAGTTGGTGGTTGCAAATAATAGCACAGAATTCATTATTTTCCCTCCAACTGACAGAAAGAAACACAAGGGGTACATTTATTAAACTTCGTGATCCTTTTCTTACATTGACAAATGTTAGAACTTCTTGAAATGCAAATGATTTAAGTTTCTTCATATTAAATATTTTAAAATAACAAAACTTTACTTCAAGCATACACAGGTATTGCTCTAATAGTCCATTTCTCTTTAGGATTTAAAATATAATACCAATTAAATATCGCAAGTGAATTATCTTTATCCTTTTTCCAAAGTTGAATTTTTGCTTCAAACCCATAAATTCTGTGAGTATGTGTGGTATTTTTTACATGGTCTTTGCAGTTTTCAATTAAATTCATTCAGGTGCTCCAAAATGTCAGTTAAGTAAGCTATTTTTTTAAGCAAATAAATAATTCCCTTTCAGAAAATCTACAGTGAACATTTGAACATACAATCCATTTTTCTATTAGCTAATAAACTTGAAAAAAAATGTCCTTTGGACAGCTTGTGTACTTTTGTATATATCAGGAAATGTAGAACTGTAATCCGTTATCTTCGCATAAAACTGTAGGCATTTATTTTCATAATATTGATTTAGGCAAAATTATGTTTTATAAAAGTTTTATACACAAGAGCTTCTATTTGAGTAAAATGCACACAAAACCTGCGCTGTTAAATTAAATTCTGATGTTTATATCTTCATACCATTTATATAGCCTTCATGACTTTTGGGCCAGAGCACAAGCTGCATGCAATGTTTGCTTTACATTCTATTTTATTTACATCCTTTAATACATCCTAAAAGTATTCACTTGTCCCTTTGAATATATAATTTACAGAAGTTTATTTTGTATGTGATTTTTTTTTGCACAATAAAAAATGCTCTTCAAGGATTCTAACCATTGCTGTTAACTAACATGATTCCTTAAAGTCACTGACATGCAATGATAATTTTTTTGATTTAATAATCTTTTTGATTAGTGCTGTCACTATGATGTGTCTGATATGCCATCACTCCGTCTCCTGAGTGTATTATTCAAAATCACTCCTCCTCTATGTCTCCTGCTTCATTGGTTCCCAGTACACCATTAAGGATGTATACACAGACTGGTAAAATAAGGAGTTCTGCATTTGTTCTGCATTAGCTTAAAACGTTAAATGTAACATCTTATAAATGTCTTTTAGAGTGTTATCATATAGTGCTATACTCAGTCTCATAAAGGAATTTTCTCATTTTCTCCTTAAGAGAGTCCAAAATTTCTTCTGCCTCAAAATGGCTGTTTTGGGTACAGTACCCACAAAATTTGTCCTGCATGTATCTTTATTCAATCACTTTTGTATTAAATAAAACACTTAAACCAAGTGTGAGAATTATAAGGACATATGAATTTCAATTTGAGGGAGTCGTTATTATATTTACCTAATTAGTATCTGAAACATTTGAGGAGGTTCTTGTGACTCTGAAGTCTTTCTAACTTTCATCCAAATTATCCATTGTATTGGGAAAGTAAACATAAGTGAAAATGAAATCTAAAGACAAAACAGACCACAGGCATGTATAGTTCCAGATAACCTATTTGTAAATATGTAATATGTACTAATAATATAATACATAAGTATTATGTAATAATATAAAATATACAAATAAATATACGAATATAATATGTATACACAAAATATACATTTAAAATCATTTGCACTTTTAAAGTGCTTTAAAACAAAGCATATAAAAAGCTTAAAAATTAAATACATAACAATTTAAATTAGAATATTGAATATTCATGTTCAATTATTAAAAGTCTAAAATAGGTACAAAATATAGTCATTTCCACAAAAAATCAAAAAATATTTTGAAAATATTAGTAACTAGAACTTCCAGTCCTCTTTGGTAATTTAGTAAATATTTTGTGTCCAGAAAAAACTACTAATTTAAATTTAAGGAATTTGTTTTTAACAACCTGTATAAAATTTAATATAGACACTCTAAATCTAAAAAAACGCAAAAATTAATTATAGATTTCCATCAAGAATCAGACTTTGACTAATTGTTAATCTTAAATATCACAGGAAGAAAGGAAAAGAGAAAAGAAAAGAAAGGAAAACAAGAGTAAGAGGGAGGGAAGAAGAAATAAACAATTGAGAAAATTTTAAAAATTGATGATTCTCTGGCACCTGACAAAAACACAAAACAATTTATACGTATCTTCTATTTTAGAATTAAAGAGTCAAAACTATGAGCAAAACATACAAGCCAATTAAATTAAAAGAATAATAAAATTAATGCTTGCATAAAATCTTCACTGAAGATAAACACCTTGATACAAAAGTAATGATCAGGTAACTGAGGAGATTTTGGGAAAGGACATATTTGGTGCTTGCTCCATGGTGAGTTCTTGGTCATTGAGAACCGAGGAGATGCTATGCAGAGACTACTTAAGTCTTACTCAGCGAAATAGAAAATAAAAAAAACTTGCAGGAAGTTTTTTAGAGAAAACCATAAAGGAACATTCAAATACAATTTTAAGTATTGTGAGTTATTTATTAAACTGTTTCACTTTAAAAATGCCTTTTTAGCACTATCAAGAAGTTCAACCATGCATACCTGTAGCCCACCTGTACCCCATTCTCGGCATCCTGTTTGAGAAACACTGACCTATTTTGCCATACCGCTGAAATAATAAAGCTTAAGCAGGCATTGCTAATGGTCATCAATATTTTCAGTTTTTCTCCGCTTCCTAGGCAGTCAGAGGGATGACACTTCTCATCTTCCTTGACCTTAGGCATGACCATGTTGTTTGCTTTGGCCAATAAAATCTGGGGATTAAAGTGACACATACCACTTTGCAGCAGAAGCATTCTAAAGTTTGATATTCTCTTTCTCTGTAGTGGCAATTATGAAAGAAAAAGTTAAATAAAGGTAATGCAAAATGGAACCCCCTGAGATGTGTGAGTCATCCCATAGGGAGATGCCCCAGAGATCACCTGCTTCCATAATGGACTCTAGGAGAATACACTCTTTTTGTTGCTGTTGTTGTTAGGTACAGAAGACTGACGGTATTGTTAGTGTGGTGCATCCTAGCCTACCATATTTGATAAGGCCTCACTCAACTTGAGTGACCTAAAACCCTCTCAATGCAGTAGAATTAGGAAGAAGTGTCTATTAAATGAAATAAATCGAAATTAAATCTACCATACATTACATTCATAAAAAAATATATTTGTAGCCTTAAAAGTCTTGGTATTACCCCACAAAAAAAAAATGTTTTATTAAAATGTTCTCTAAAACATAATGAAATCTATTAGAGAAGCTGTTATTTCATTTCCTTTCCAGGGAAAGTCAGTTAATATTTAACTAACATCTGTATACAAGTTGCCACAAATAAAAAGAAAGGAATAAAGAGCAATGATATTCTTCTCTGATATGAAATTGAAAAAAATCAAAACAAGCAGTAGGGATGATATAGAAGAATGATTATGGCATCAAAAATATGAAATTTAGATTTTCAAAAGCCCAATAATGCTATGCATACAATTTTATATATTATACAATTGAAAAAGCAGTAAGATTATTGCATTCTCCTTTGCATGCATTCTAATAACTCAAAAAAATTTTATTGTTCTTCATTTCATTGATATTTTTCCTTCAGGCATCTCTACGCCATGAAATTTAATGAAAATCCTTTCTTTTGAAAGAATCCAAATGAAAATATATAAAATTATCAGTGCTCAGGAATTATTATTTTATTATTTTTTTGCAAAATATGCCCATTAACAAATTACACTGAAATATTACTACCTCTAATTAAATTACTCTGACAGAGCATGGGTTATGTAGAAACTCTTTTTCCCAACTGTATGATTATTCTTCTCTGAAACTGATGCAATTTAGTCTTATATTTCAGCCTACTTATATCAATAAAGAAGGAATTCTAATTCCTAATCTTTGTGACATCTGTTAATTTTTAAAGAAAAAGAGGTTTAGTAATAAACGTCACTGAAAACTGAAATTCCTGCTAACTGGAGTTTTCAAAAACTCCACTCGATAAAAAAAAAAAAAAAATACTAAACTAACCTCGTGTCTAAACTAACCTCGTGTCTAAATCAATTCAACAATGTGGACTCAAAATGTGCCAAAGAGACCAGAAAGAACAAATGAATGTCTCTGTGGAATGTCCAACTTACTAAGACATGGGCATACCAGGAGGAAAAAAAAGGATGTTTTATATTTGATGAAACTTGAATAAAAGAAAGAAGAACATAGAATATAATAATGTCCAAATTAGCCCTAGTGGTATGACATGATGTCACTATTTCATAAAGCCAATGAAGTTATTCAGTGCAATTACACAAATTCCCTAAGTAGCCAATGAAATTTAAGTAGTAAAAGCAATTAATGAATTCTAATATAAATTCAGTTAATGCATTATTATTTGGAAAATATCACCATACAACCTGAAAAAAAATGGTCACCCAGTCCATCTTTGTATTTTTGTCTCAGCACGTCATTACCCAACTTTTAAAAGAATTTTTGTATAAACCCTACAAAGCTGCTCCAGTAGCATTAATGTATTTTTTTCCAACAACCTAACTAGATAGTATTTCTTAGATCCAGTTCAACTCACTCTGATCTACCACATATAGTCATAAGGAAAACAAGGGCAAGTAATCTATGACATATTATTTAAAAATGGACTATGATTTTAATGCTTAACATAAAAAAGCTATTTAAAGATTACAGTATTTTACACAAAAGTATAAATACATAAGTTGAATAATATTCTTTTTAAATAGTACTTACTTATATTTAGAAATTACATTTTATGCTTACTAAATTATTATAGTGTCCAGAACTGCAGTAATTTCAAAATGCAGTCATTTGTTTAAAATAAACAAAAAATACAAAAAAAAAAAATCCTCTTCCAAAGTGTTTCCTCCCTCTATGACAGTCCAAATTGAACATTTACCTCTGTGAGTATACCAACTCAGCAACTTTAATAGCTGGGCAAAACTCTGCAGTTTCAATGGACAATAATAAGCCTTATTCTCATTAATGGATTGACATTTCCTCTTGGAGAAATGATCACACTTCTATTTCACCATTCTCATTAATTATGCTAAAGTGAATGGGATTAATTGTAACATTTGGCCATCTCATGTACACTCCACATCATGTGACTTATCTGGAAACACCTCAGGTGCATGAGGGCTTTGCCTAGAAGCATTAATCTCATCCCATTCCTCCCCGAATGCCACTACAGCATTTATAGGCCAACTCATTGGTGGACTTATAAAGGGGCAAGATATCTTTAAATTTTACAGAGCTAAAGATTTTGCACATTTAATTTACCCCATGTAAATACGCAAGCTTGTATTAAAGGATTTTCATTACATTAACCAAGGTGATGTCAAGGCAAGTATCCTGTGCATATATTATTTGCTTCCAGCTTAGCTTTTCCCGGTTTGTCTTATTTAAAACAAACTGAGTTAGGCTAAAACAATACCCTTATCTTGTCCTAATAAGCAGATGCAATAAGCAATCTGATATATATTTTTGCTTAAAAGTCTCAGCAAATACTAATGTTTTAGAATAATATATTAAAATCCCTATTTTAAAAAAATTAACGTAGAGTAGACATTTGACTTCTAGAGGCATAAAAATTAAATCAAACAACAGATGTAAGCAATTTGAACAATGATAGAAAAAAATAAGCATCTAAATGAGAATGATAAAAAACTTATTTAATATGAATTTTTCATTTAAAAACATTTTTAAAAAAGAATGCAAAAGCTGAAATCAGAAATGCAAGGTTGAAGGAGACTTGCACAGAGCATGGCATGGCACAATGAGTCCATGTGTTTGATGTACCACCTTGTTCCTAATACACAGCAATAATAATGAAGTATAAAGAGTTGAAACAAGACAAAATCTAGGCAGACTCAAAAATAAGATGAATATCCAGAAATGGACTTAATGTAAATTGCCAACTGGATAGGAAGCACGTGGGGGCAACTGAAGTTCAGTTGCAAGGCAAAGGGGCTTGAAGGTGAGAGGAAGTAGGGTACAGCACCCACGATGCCACTTTACATCAAGGAATGGAGCTGGGGCTGGGTTGGAGCTGGGTTTGTGCAAGGGCAGAATGAGAGATTAAAACCAAAATCCCCCTCACAAGGAGCCTGAAACCCCCAATCACTACACATTAAAAAATCTAATACTAAAGATAGCCAACAAAATCAACAATCAGAACCTAACAAGCTCCAAATGAAATTAATTTCATGAAACATTCGTCCGGTTCTCCCACTGGTCATTCCTTCTCCATCTCTGTAAGATGCTTCAAGGTTCAGTACTGGACCTTTACTTCACCATTCTCATTCTAGGTGATTTCAATGAGTGCAAAGGTTTTAAAACCCACCTGTATAAAGATGAATGGTGAATATGTACATACAAACATTGACTGCTGCCCTGAGATACAGACTCCTACATCCAACTACCTACTTGCTCCCTCCACTTAGATTTCTAACGGGCAACTCAAACTGAACAGGTGCCAAAGCCAAACTCTTGATTCACTCTTGCCCCTACACCCAGCAACAGACTCCATGATAAACAGATTCACCTCTCACACAAATGCACAGACTACACATCCAGGAGTTGATCTTGACTCCTTCTTTTTCCAGATGTAATCAATTTGAAGTCTTGGTAGCTCTACTCAAAATATGTCCCCAATATGGTCATTTCTCATCACTTCCACTGCCACCATCTGATCATCAGTCATTATCTGGACTAAATCACAGCTGGAGCCTCTAACTGGCATATCACTTCCACTCTTCATGACACCCGGAGTGGCCTTTTAAAAACACAGGTCAGATCCTGCTCAAAGGCTTCCTATCACAGCAAGAACAAAATCCTTAACAAAAGCAACATCCCTGCAATGTCCTCTTCCCTTCCTCTTCTCTTTGCCCACTGGGCCACTGCAATCACATAGGTTACTTGGTGATTCCTCCAATAAGCCAAATTGATTTCTGCTGCAGGTCATTTCTGTATATTTAAAATATTACACAATGCAGGACAGAAGAGAGGAAAGAATAAAAGAAGAGGAAGCAAGAAAATTTGGAAAAATGGCAGGCGTTTCAATCAATTGTCCAGATAAAAAGATTGTTAGGTTCATTTAGGTCTTGTATAGGCTTTACAGTTAAGATTACCTTTCCTCACATTTTCCCAACTTTCTTCCTTTCTTTTCTTTACATGTCACTGGTATTCAATGGATGATTGGAGTTGACTTTTTCCAGTCAAAGCAGATAATGAATAAAATGAATTTGAGATCTTCTTTTTTACTTATCAGCTGGTTTGACTAGAGATGAATGATATGGATCATAGAATGCACAGGGAAGGGGTTTAGCCTATTATGCATCTTCTTAAGAGCTAAGCAAATAAGAGGCAGCAAACAAAAATGTTTTAATTTTTGCAATCTAGTAATTGATCTAATGACCATAATTTGCAGCCATGGCTAGGATACCACTGAGTAACCACAGTCTGTGCTCTACTGCACCACACAGCCTCTCAAACAACACTAGAATTTGAAAAGTTGTGGGAGGAATGAATAAATTCCAACTAGATCTTCAGTAGTAATAGACAAAGCCAACAACAGTATAGTGTTGAGCCAGTGTTCACTCACATACGCATTAAGTCTCCCCAAATTGAAGACTGGTAAGAATTAACATAAACTTGTGGGTTCAGCATCTCAACCACCAGTTATAACCCTGGTGCAATGACAATGTGTATAGGATGACTCTTAATATAAGGAAACAAAGGATAAAAGCAGATATTATACCCACTTTCTCAGATCCAACAGCACAACTTAATAATATCATGTTAACCTGTTTTCTATGTATTATGTGAATCCATCTACCTATCGATGTATAAAAGTTTAGCGTTTAGCACTATACTTGGAACACAGTAAGTAATCAACTATTCCTCTCATTACTGCTGTTTCCAAGTCAGGAGTTCAGAGTTCAGAATATTTGTAATATAATTTCTCATTTGGATATCACCTGCAATGATCCAAATATTTGCATGTACTCGTTTGAATCTTTACATGTAGGGAAACTAAAGACCACAGAGTATAAACTACCTGGTCATACTGAGAGTGGTGGCGTTGATGCCTTAAGTTCTTGTGCTCATCTTAAGGAGAACCCACTACATTTCAGGACCAAGGGAAATTTCCATTTCTTGCCAAACTTCCTGCACTCAATGAAAACCAAATAATTCCCAGTCTACAATTTAAGGTGCATATAGAGATGGATATGTCAAGCTCCCTTATCTCTAGGAATTAAAATTTAGGAGAAAAGGCCTTCAATAACTAACAGTAAAGTAAAACAAAATATAACGAGATGAGCAAAACTAATATGCTCTTGAGAATTGTGTTTGAAGGGAGGAAAGGAATCACTGAAAATGTAATGGAAATGGCAGTTGGCTTTTGATCTGAGGAAAGAAGGATGAGCAGGATTCTAATATGCTGCATGGGGAGAGGTGAGAGTCGGTGGCTTCAGCAATAATGGGGCACAAGCCTAGCAGTGGTGATGGCTTCACAGAGGCACTGGTGTTTATATAAAGAGCAGTGCCTGGATCAGCACAATTGTTCCCCGCTCACTGCCTTTGTTAAGGATGAATATTTGTGAAGGATTTTTTTCTAGGAAAAAATTGTTTGGCAAGGTGTCTTTAGGACATATTACCTTGGTGGGGGAGATATTTTTATGGCCTCTTACTGAGAAAAGCAGTCTCCAGGTAGACTGAAATCCATTAGGCTTAAGGAAGAAATGTCAACATAGGCACAACCTAAAGATCTAATTACTGATGCACAAGAATCGGTTCACAGAATTTAGGGGCAGTGTATGTAACATGCATGTCTGAGAGTAGGATTAAGTGTTAAAATGTAAATGTCATTGTAGTTTTTATAAAAAGGCTTAACATGTCCCCCTTTCTTGAGCCCATGGGTTAGACCTATTAATATGAGAAAGACCATTAGTGGCACTTTCTAAACACAGGAATTATTCAAAAATACACAATGTAGTATGCAAGATGTGATTACAAAGAAATGAGATTGATTCCACAAATCACATACAAAAATCAGATTCATTACATAACAAGCACGCCTTGTATAAATTACAGTCCAACCATCAGGGGCACTAAATATGCACTTTAATTTGGAGTAGAGTACAGAAGTAACCTCGCCATCTAACGAGATGAATTATTAATAAAGCTAAAAGATGCTAAAAAAAACCCTGCTTGTATGAAGGCCAACTCTAATCTCATGTATTTTATAAGTAATCTTCAATAAAATGCTACCATTTTATACACAACTGAACCATAATGTCAACTAGTCTGACAGAATGTCCTTTTCTTTGAACAAAAGAAATTGCATTGATAATAAGATTTTTATCATTTTTTTTTCTTGTTTGGTATAAAAAATAAAATAAAAAGAGAAGTGGACTATAGATGTGGTTCTAGCGTGTGAAATCATTCTCCAAATGACTCTGGATCTTCATTTCTTCAACTGTGGTATGAAGCAGTCTCACTCAATAACTGCTAAAATCTTTTACAGCTCTAAAAATATATGCATATCCATAGTCTAAAATTCAATATCATAACAGTTCCCTGAGTGACTATCACCACTGAAGCCTGTATTCTCGTATTTTTGCTTTGTTTTTGTTTTTCTTGCTGTTTAACAGGTTTTAAGTAAAATGCAATGGCTTCTCTGGGACAACGCAAAGGAGAACTCTTAAAGGAATAAAACTGTTTCCAATGCATTTTTCTCTGGTTTTTAAAAAGCATTAAATACAAAAGCGAAGTTAAAATCCAAACATCACATTCTATATAACTGTAGATGAAAGGGCAGCAATAGCTATAGTAATAAAAATCACTTCAATTATTCAATGGTCACTTCTTTTCAATAGATTAACAAATTGCATTGGCACTAATAAATTATAATGTATAATCTAGGTGCTTTTCGTTTGCTAAAATTTTTAAGTTATCACAAAAAGCAAAAGAAGCTCAGTCATTCTGTCTGAAACACAACTCTTCCTAGAATAGACCAGCCACCTTCTTTCCATGAAACAGATTTCAGTCATTTCATCACTAAGGTGTCACCATGAGTATAAATCCTTGAAGATCGAATGACACTAACAGTACTTTAAGTTCCAAATTCGTGCTTCGTCCCCTTTGAAAATAATGTCAATGAGAAAAGGTAAAACTCAAACTCCTTTAGAACAGTTCTATAAAACTGTTTAGTAAGGAATACAAAACAGCTGT
Source organism: Eidolon dupreanum (assembly GCA_028627145.1). NCBI lineage: Eukaryota > Metazoa > Chordata > Mammalia > Chiroptera > Pteropodidae > Eidolon > Eidolon dupreanum. The sequence goes on from CM053504.1 coordinate 57,775,283, forward strand.
AACTGGAAAATAAAAACAGGCATTTAAGAAAACTAAGGATACAACCCATGATTCCTCTTAATTTACTATTTTGATGAGAAAAATGCTCTTCAGCAAAGATAGACTGAAGACCTACGAAATTCCTTGGAAGATATATGGCAAAAAAAAAAAAAAAAAAAAAAAAAATCAGTATGATTCTACTTCAGTTTAAGTAATGACAGAAAAGGTGTGCCATTAAATTTTACATGACACATTTTCTTCTAAAAGAGTCTAATAAAATAAATTCAGTATTTTTTGTAAAACATACATTCTCTATTCAGTGCTTATAATAGCCATACATAAGCATTTTATTGCAAGTTTTGATTTTTAACGTGTAGCATTCTTTTCCTCAGGTTCAAAGTCATTTTTTAAAATAAGCTATTTTATATGTACACACTACCTTTTGATAATTCTTTCATGGATTATAGTTTAAACTTTACAACAAGCAACTTTGTTGAATATCTTATTGTTTTTCTAGGCGGTTTCAAATCCCTTGATGTTTGGCAAGTTTTTACAAAATTAATGAGGTTAACCTTCATTTTTCAGACTTGTAGAGTTACTTTATGTTAACACAGACCTCTTAATTAAAGATGACTCATAGTCAAGGACTTTTAAATTTGACTTTCCCTTTAGGAAAATCTACTAAGTTCAAAGTAGACCCTAAAAAAGAGAGAAGTATGTAACACTTTCTAATATTTAACACATTTAGGCAACTAAATGCAAGTTAATCCCACTTAAAATAAATTAGATTTATGAAAATACAGACATCTGAACTAAAACTTAGAGATATTAATAATGTTTTTCACTTTATAAAGTTCCTTCTTGTAGCTACATAGTGTTTTACCTTCTTACCATTTTCCATACTTAAACATATGTGGCTTACTACACGATAGGCACTGTGAGATGTTCTAGAAACAAAGTGAATTGTGTCTTCTACCATCAAGGGTATCACAGTCTCACCTAAAAATTTCTCTAGCAAATTATGTGAATTAAATAGAAGAGCTACATAGTGAGAATTAGGAAAATTAGGTCAAGAAATTAAAAGAAGTTGGCACTGAGGAATATAATTAAATAGAGTATTACAAAATGTATAGTTTGCCACAAAAATATTTGCTTTGCAAAATTTTAATTTTCTTGCAATTTGTAGGAAAAAATGTCTACTATATACAGAAAAGGTAAAATATAACTTGTTGTAAAGTATCGTCAGCTGGATTTGAAAATGTTCACCTTGTTTTGAAATACAAATGTACAATTCTTTAAACCTACACCCCTAAAGAAGGCAAAGGTGAAACAGTATTTAAATATTCCTTCCTTAAACTATCACCCCTGCCCCACAGAATATCTTTGCACAATTTTATGTTGTTTTAGCTTGATTTTAGAATAATAGGAATTCATAGAATCACTGAATTCTTTGTTTAAAATACAAAAACATGTTTTGTACATAAGTCTTTTTATTTTATGCTTTGTTTTCCAATTTCACTAAATCACTGTTGGAGGAAATGAATAGGCAATTTTTGTTACCTGAAAGGAAAATCTATGATTCTGCCTGGTTCTTTAATTTCTCAGTGAAGATATACACATAGCTCTTTAATAAAAACATGCCATCGAGTTTCCATTTCCCATAATTCCTTCTGCTTCATGAACGAAGTCATAATAGGTATGTCAGAATGAAAACAGGGATAAAGTTCTTTCAAGCTGACGGAAATGCCTATGCAGCTTTTTAAAACTGGAATACTGACCGTCAGCAAAATAGAGATTGGGTGGCTCAAACTGAGCCCATATTACATCTGATTCACTGATCCCTTTCAAATTCTTGCCCCCAACCTCGGAGCAACACAAAACCTTCCTGAGCTCTGCCGGTCCTTTTGTCTGTTAGAAAAACAAAATACGACATGAGATTAAACTCTTAGGGGGTAAAAAAGCATTTCTTTTTGGACAAATATCTCTTTTGGTTATTTTAAGATGCAAGTTCTATTTTGTTTTTTTCAGGTAGTATATATCCATCAACTATTATTTAGCAATCTGTTAAGGTAAAACATCTGTAGCTCTCCTAGCTTTCTCTAAAGAAGCAACTTGCATGAAGAGTCAATAATAAATGCGCTTTGTGTACCCAGCAGCGCTCAAAGTGCTTAGAAGATCATTAAGATTGGTAAGGAATTGTTGATTTTATACCCTAAACTGGGTATGAATCTGAGATTAAATGTCAAAAGTCTGAGAATACTTGTTAAAATACAAAATTTCATAATTAAAGAATTTAAGATGAAAGATACTAAGTGCACAACATGTCCTGAAAACAATTTTGCTAATGAGTAGATCCAAGATTCTTAAAGAGTGCTTTTTCCCCAGATTCTGATAGATGTTAAATACACCAAGAGACAAGATTGGCTTCCTACATGAAGGCAGAACTACTTTTAACAATGGCTTGTCAAATGTTGTCTTGTTCTTGAACATCCTTCTTTGAACAGTAACTTTCCAGCACACGCTATATGCCAAAAAGTTTAGTATAGCGTTAAGAACGTTGTGAAACCCAGTGAAAAGTCTATGGAAATACTCTGGGACATGTTGAACTTTGGAGGATTTTGAGATGTGAAAATAAGAGAGTTCCAGAAGCAATAGGAATAACACAGAACAGAAGAAAAGAGGCAAATGACATGACCCCAAAAAAGGCAAAAGCCAGCCGTTGCTCAAAATATAGAGTTTATTTTGCAACCACTACCACAATCTAATTTTAGAACATATATTACCCCTTAGCAGTCATTCCTCTATTACCCACCCACCCGCTCCTCAAGCCCAGGCAAACACTAATCTACTTTCTGTTTTTATAGCTTTATCTATTCTGGATTTTCATATAAATGGAATTTTATAATAAAAAAGTTTTCATGGAGTATAGTGGAAGATAGATCTATAAATTTAGATCTGCAGAGAGCTTGCAAACACATGGGAGACAGATGCTGAAGGTTTCTGGGCAGGAGAAATGAAAGTAGTGTTTTAGGACAAGTGACCCAACTTAAACGTCCAGGCTGAAATATGAATGAAAGCCCAAAGACTGGCAAAGCACTGAAGAGGTTAGTGTTTGAGCTTGAACTAAGGAGCAGAGCTAGAGAGATGACAACAGAAATCTCAAAAGAATATATATCCAAAAAGATGGTGAAGAAAGATTCCAGAGAAATCGGCAGCTAATCAGACGTGAGGATGAGGAATGGCTACGAAAGGAAAATGGGGAGTCAAAAAGGATTCCAATACTCTGAGTCTAATTGGTGGAAAGATGAATGGAAATGGGTTAAATTTGAAAGAGAAAATAGTTTTAGCACACATTGTTTTTTGAGAACTGCTGATTTAATTTAGCATTAAAAACATATATATGAATTGTGAAACTTCTGACTACCTGACGTTGGGCTGGGTGTAGAGGATTCATTAATTAACACACAAGCCACACCTGGCAGAGTTCCTGGTCTGATTATAGAGACAGATAAAAATTGTTTGCCTAATTGAAGTCATAAGAATGAGGGGAAATCTTTCAGGAAGAAAGTCACGTCTAATCTTAAATTTTCCTGCCGAGATTATCTTATTTAGCTGTTTTATTGAAGACAATATGATGGCCATCTCGTCATATGCAAGTATCTGTCCAAAAAGATGAAAAATATACTGTCAGCCCTTGTCTTATTTTCCTCCTTATTAAATTTATTAGTTTCTTTACTTATGGACCTTTACTAATTTGCTTTTTGTCCTCAGCACCACATTCTAATTTGCTAGTATCTTTTTCAAATGTAAATTCTACAAAACTAAGTTCCTTAAGTTCAAACACCGGTGTAAATTACTGCAAGATAACATATGAGTACCTACTGAATGTAAAATGCATTTCAGCTTTTGTAACTCCTATGCAGACTCAGCAATTTCTTGTGAGCTCATGAATCTTAGGAAGTATTAATGATAACTAAGCAATGTACATCCCATTTTTGGGATTATACAAAGGGCAGTGGCCTCTATGGGTCATCCTTCAGACTTTTGGCCCCCTATTAATGTTCTACCAGATTTATGCCATGGGTCTAATGTCATGAAGAGTCCCTTCACTTCTCTCTGTACAATGGCCACTGAGAATTGTCTCTGCTAAGCCCATAGCCTATATACTACGTGGCTTCTTGCATGAATCCACATTTCTGACATCTGAGGATTCTGAGGCATAGGGAAGGCAGGGACATGTGATGCACGGGAAGTCAGGCGTTTGAGGTCAGAGCACACTGGCATACTGGCACCCTTTGCTCAGCTGCATTCTTCCAGTGCTCCTTCCAATCTGCCTTTGGATTTAGGAGACTGTTGTTGATATTTCAGCAATTTCACAGACATGATCATATTTGATCCTTACAACTCACACCAGCCTGAGTAGGCAGCAACTCATATTTCCATTTTATAAAATGAATTAATCATGGCTCAGGGAGATTAAGCAACCTGCCCTAGGTCTCACAACTGTCAAAGAGAACAAACTACTATTATTAGGGAACAAATGAACTACAAAAAATAATGATAGGTTTCTAGTTCACATTTCGTTTATGGCTTGTTATAATTACCTATTTTCTGCTCTACCAGTGCCAAGTCAGGATTTTACAGTATCATGTGTTTTTTTTTTTTTTTTTTTTTAAGTCAAGTTCTTCTTACCACTGATTTGTAAGGATAATTTTCCTCCAACTCTACTAGTTGTAGACATAAGAATTTCCACAGAATTTAGTCCTGTGTGACTATGAAACAGATCTTGGTATTTTATAGTAAGACTGTAAACACAAAGAAAGCAAAGTTAAGGGTCAGTCAACATTTATGGTTCAAGAAAAGGGGAGTATCAGACAACCAAAAATGAGTCAATGTCTTCTAAACTACATTTTGATGATAACACCTGCTTTAATATTGGCAACAACTGGCGGACAATGCTAAAAACAAGCGAATCCCTTTTTGACAAAATAAACACAAATAAAAGTTGAAAATAGTTTTTATTATGATAATATCTTTAACTGATGCTACTGAAGGATGAATAACTTTTCTTAGTTGGAGCCAATGATGCTTATTGGAAATTGACTGGGCATTTGTGCACAAGGCCTGAGATTTAAGTATCCAAGCAAATGTGTGGCATGCTGTGATCTTTTCCAACTGCTTTGTTTTATAGCAAAGACACTGCTCTTTAGCAAAGGGAACTATCCCAGCTTTATTGTTTGATCAAGGTAACAACAGGACCACTATCTTACAGCTACATGGCATTTTACCAGTTACAAAACTGCATTTGCATAAGCAGAAGGAAAATTATGATTTCTGATATGGCAGTACTCCAAAAACTGTATGCCGGTGGGGGAGAGTCTGCCACATCAGGAAAATAATTAACTCACTTTCAAGTAGCTAAAAATTCTGTGATGAACAGATCACATTAATTTTCTTCAGTCAGCACCCTGATAAAAACTATGTTCCTACAATTTTCATTCAACACAAAAACTCTTAGCTTCTACCTCCTATTAACAGAAGTGCCAAGAACAAAATTATCCATAGGTAGCAAAACTGGCAACTGCTTGAAAAATCCAAAATGCAAAAAAGCAGAGAAAACAGTATAGAGTAGGAGATGAAATGACAGAGTCCAGCAGAGCTTTGATGCAGAATTCTGCACACTCTCACAACAGTAAATATTGCTCTACTCAGGGGACAATATTAAACACAGAATACTAAGATGGGTAACTCCCGTCCTGGCCCTCCAGAGACTCAAATATAATGAAAGAGGAATGAATGCCAAGGATTCTAGTTCACTGTTCTCATACTAAAAGATATTTCTTTAATCCACTGATACAGTGATTATGCCAGATACACAACATCCACTGCCTCATTTAATCCCAAGAATAACTAACTCTAATAGGTAGGTGTTATTTTAGAGATAAAAAAAAAGTCGCAGAGGGGTAAAGTACGAGGTTCAAGGTCACACAGTGGTGGAACTAGTATTTGAACATGGTTGTGTGATCCCAAAGCCTTTCAGTTACAGGACAGAAGTCCATAGTGAACATAAGTAAAGAGTAAAATCATGAGTCATGAATTAATATCCTTATGAGTAAAAATATCTTTCCTTTAGGAATTGCACTGGAGTATACATTTATAAAATAATGAAATCTTTATCATTTGGTACATTCTTGCAACTCTTTTAATTGGCATGTTTATAAAAGTGGTTTTCTGGAGCAAAAAAATCTCTCCATTCTACTTAAAATAAGGTATCCATAGGCACTGGGGATTCATAAATATTTCTGACTTTTCTAAAAGAAAATCAGAATTCATTTGATTTCTCACTGGAATATATACCAAGTTTTATATGAAATAAGAAAAGATTTCTACTGTATACTTTCTACTTTAATCAGAGCCTGAATCGGACCCCAGACTCACCAGGCAAAGTCAAAAAAATGGACAGTCAGCAGGCGTCTGTGTATTTTCAATGGATAAGTGTCCATGACAACAGGAAAAAATGCCACAGCAGTGCAAGCAACACTGTTAGTAGGCTCAAAGAGATTAGGAATAGAATTAGCCTAGAGATCAGTCTACCTCTTTCCCTTCCTTCTTATACATGAATCATTCTTAACAGAGTTAAGAAGTATTACAAAAGCATGACCTGCCTCCATGTCACTTTTATACCTGTTCCTGATTTTTTTCTTCTTTATTCATAGATAAGCTTTTCTGCTTTTATAATACCTAATAATATAGCACTGGAATTAATGGAATAATGTTTTATTATTAACCTTAAGAATATTCTAGGTTAGAGGGGTTTTTTTGTAATTCTATGATTAACCAGCCAGTCTCAGATGACAACTAAGGTGATGTGTTTGGTACTTAAGTGTATTCTTTACAGAACAATATTATAGTTGGGGCAGCTACATGGATGGTCTGACATTACACTTCCAAAACATTTACAAATCTTAAACTTTAATAAATTTTGTTCTATTTTCCATTTATTCATTTAACAATTACTTATTGAGAACCTATGATGTGCAAGACACTGTTAAAAGCCTTGGGGATATAGCAGTGAGCAAAACAAATACACAATGTTTAAGAAAAACTGACATTTTAAAAAATATTTATAAAAATAACATTTGTATTGACTAAATAAGTTATTACAGAAAATTAAGGCTTTAAAAGTATAATTTTAACCTTTCTTTTTGAAGTCTATGAAATAAAGGAACTTTATCCATTTCCATTACAGAAGAAGAATAAAACAGAGTAGCTAGAATTAGTAACTTCTAGCAGGAAACTAGGCCTGACACAATAAAAACAGGTTTGGTTTGAAGGAGCTGATGGAGATTTGTGATTTTTAAGGGCATCTGAACAACTTCTCTAGTGGCACCGAGTTTTCATTACATCTCATTTCACTTCAAACTTTACGGCTTTTCCTCGTGAAATAAAGATCACCTGCACTATTCTTATAATTATCATATTTGAAAAATACCGTTTTCATTTCAAGTTACAAATAGAGTAAAGTTAAAAGGAATTTCCGTAAGGACAAAAGTTGGATAGAGACCAGGAGGAGCTGGAGAAGCTGTGTTTGCGAGTGAATGATCTCAACTGACAGGATCAGCGCTGAAGAACCCACCCCCAGCTGGACGGCTCTTCTCTTTCTCAGGCTCTTGGAATTTTGAACAGATATATAAAAACACTGAGAACTGCTGATAGTGTGTTAACTTTCGGCTGTACATTGGAAGAGAAATTCCAAAAACTGCTCCACTTCTTGACTGTTAACTTCTTTGTCTCTTCAAGACTTACCTGGTATTCTTCCAATACCATCCTTTTTGCTTAAGTTCATTTCTGTTACTTGCAACCAAAAGAACATAATATCACATCTCCTCCCACTGGTCCTTTTTATATGCTTCATTTGAAGTCATCTTTTTTCAAATCATCCTGCTAAAAATTTTCAACATTTCCTGCTGCCAATTGATAAAATCACATCGACCAATATTCCAATATTCACTTTATGACACTTGTGTAGTCTTTCAAATCTAAATCTAGGTACACACATAGCCTGTCACCACTTCCATACCTTGCCTCCCATTCTTCCTAAATCACTACTGAAAATGGTAATGGAAATGACAGTGAATATTATTTTAATGATATGTTTGGCTTCAAATGCTAGAGCTGCCAATTATGAGATGCAGAAACTTGTACAAGTTTTCTTACCTCAAGAAGCCTTCGTTAGTCTTTAATAAAGTGAAAATAATAATATCTTGTTCCTAGACTTAAAGATTTAAAAAGAACATATATATATATAAAATTACCTAGCACGAGCCCTAGCACATAGACTGTTTCAATAAATGAGAGGCATTTTTAGTTCACTATGATTTAAATCTTTATCTCTAACTCAAAACATTTTCTTCAGATTCAGAGCCACGGATTTAAGTGCCTATAGGACCTTTCCACTTGGAAAGACCTCAAATTCAAATTCTATCTGTCCAAAAGGAAAATGAACACCCATGTTCCTTCCAACCTGGGTGGTCCTACATCCCTTATGCCTTGAAGAATGGTATCACCATCCACCAGTCACCCAGCCACAACTATAATCTTAGCTTCCTTCACTGTCTAATGGGTCTTTATGCCCTGCAGACTTTACCCCTTAAAATCTGTGGGATCCATCCTCTCATTTCTCCCTGGCCCCCAGATTGTCTATATTGTTCACAAGGCCTCCAGTAATAGCTTCTTAATGTCTATTCTCTGCCTCTGTTATGCTCACCAAATTCACCCTCCCAACAGCTAATTAATAAGTCTTTCTAAAACTCAAAGTGATCAAGTGTAAATCTATGAATAGTTCCCCATTGATTAGAGAAGAAAGATGTACTCTTCGGACTGTGACACACGTCCTTGACAATGTGGCCATGGCCTAAAGTCAATTCTCTCATCATGCCTTGTTAGTGAACTCCACTTAAATCATAGCCACTTGCTTACAGTTTCTACAACACATCAGATTGTGGTAGACTTCCTTTGCCTTGTTCTTAGTGGTGCATCTGAGTGAAATGCCCTCAATTCAGCACCCTGGTGAGTGACTATGCATCTTTTGAGGGTTGCTTCCCTTATGAAACCCTGGCAGATACAGCCTTCCCTCAAGTGTGCTCCAACCATAATGCTTAAATACTTCTATCACTTCTAGCACTCACAGTTGTATTTAACATACTTTTGTATGTATTTTTCCAAACTGAAAGGCAAAGCTGTGCTTTATTCCTTTAGTAGCTCTGGTGCTCAGCTCAGGCCCAGCACATAACAAGCTCTTAATATATGCTTGAATGAATGAAGGTAACAAACAGAGACAGTTGAGGGAATTTAAATTTTAATTTCAAGAACGAAAAGCATAGTTCAGAATATGTTTTAGAGTCTGTAGACATTCAGTGTTTCACAGGACCAACAACAATACAGAATATGATAACTGTTCATAATTACGATTTCTACTCATTAAGAAAGCATTCCATCATAGCTATTCAGAATACCCTATTTAAGGTAATCAAGTATGTGATGAAGCTGAAACATTGTTCCAAAAGGGGTTGAGTCAAGCATTCATTTTTGTAAGATGGCTATTGCCCCTTAAATAACAATTTGAAAGACTTATAAATGCTTCATAGTCTAATTTAAATACAATACATTACTAGACAACAGTAGCTTACCATTGTCTAGTAATTTGTGACCATCTCCTACATTATTAGGAAATCTAGGCAACTTTAAACAAATTTGTACATCAGTTCCTTAAGGGATAATGGAATTTTAAAAAAGAAACCTGGAGGACAAAAATGCCATGAGAGAATCTGTTAATAGCCGATTAAAAGAGAGAATTATTTCTTTAAAAAATGTTAATAGCTATACCACAGTAAAACATTAAGAATATATCCAAAGATGTGGTCAGAAACCAAAAAATAATTTTTTGACATAAGTAATTCAGTGCAGAGAAAATGCTCTGTAAATTTACAGAATGCATCCTAGGTTAACAGGTCTTCTGTGAAATATTTTCACAGACCAGAATAAAATTTATGTAACTTATCCATCATGTTCAAAATAGTCAATAAAAAAATTAAAGAAAATTAATGAATATTTTGATAAACTTTTAGATGTGCTGCCCATTCCAAGGTTAGTAAACATTTTTTAAAAAACTCGTTTGGACTTTCCAGTGACCTTTATTCAGAGAAAAAAATATCACAATTTTATATTTAAGATTTCACTTTTGTTGAACTGGAGTAATGGATGAGAGTGATGGGAGCCATGACTGATTCAATACATTTCTTCTTTTAAAGCAGCCTTAAGGTAGGTACACAATATTACCTTTGTAAAATCTAGTGGAGGATTAGAAAAGGAAGACGATGAATTTCAAGAATCATGCATTACTGGGATATGCTAGAAACCAAACGATTGTAGTGTTTGCTATGATTCCCAGAGGGATTCCTTTGCACTTCAAATTTTCTATGTCCTTGTGATATGCCATGCTCCAGGCAGTTCACAAGCAAATTACCATGGCTTCCATGGGAAGTGGATTCTTAACTGTAAAAGAAGCAATTAAGATACAAAAGCACTAAGAGATTTAAATATCTAGAAGCTTGCTAGAAGCTAAGAAGGAATGAGATATCGATAAAACTTAGATATCTATCATGGAAAGCCATGGTTCTCTATATTCATGGCTGAGCAAGAAAACATCAAAATACTCTTCATTTTATATCTCAAGATGTATTCAGATCAGAGGGTATTGGCCTGCTGAACACTCAGCCAACAGATTGCAGTGCTTATGATTATCCTTTTAAAATGAAGAAAATAACTTGCCTTCTAAAGCCACACTGGACTTCAGTAGATATCAGCAAACAAAACAAAACAAAAAAGTTTTCATCTGGTAATTCATTTTCTATCGTATCGCACCGTATATGATTTTAGGCTGACGTAAACAGATTTCCATATGAAGAATAAGACCTTGGTAAGTTGGAATTGTGATGTATTTTTACCTAAATTAGTGCTTAATGCTAAAAAATAAAAAGGGAGGAGAGCCGAAGTAAAATTTCCCGTTAACATTTTGTTTTACCAATCTGTTTTTTCCCTGAAATTATAGGCTGAGATTTTATTATGTTAAATGTATACGCAAAAACAACCCTACAAAAATGTACCTCACAGTGATAAATGATTCTGGTTGTTATGAAGAATAACTGTATTTGATATTTAATGTGGGTCAAATGCTTCAAAGCATACAAAGTGGGTACCTAGAGACTGACATTAAGTTTTTTGGCATTTCTCCAAGACTACAATGTAATTCATGATGCTTACTATTTCCTAGTCTATGTGAAGGTGCTTCTATTTAATAAATCTGAAGCCCCAGAACCATGACATGAATTTGAATATAAGTAAAGAATGCTGAACCCCTAACTAAATGCAGCAGTCTCTCTACTTCAGAATAGGCAAACACTGCCAGCAAAAACAACAAACTAAATTTCTGTTGAAAACAAAAACGGCAGAGCGTGAAATAGCAGCCTGCCACCAAACATTGGGAGTTTGATTTTCATCAATGGCAGCTGAAACAGCCCTCTCCTCCCACTTCTGTATGGGAGAAAAAAAAAAAAAAAAAAAAGAAAGAACAGACAACACTATCTGCATGCAAGCAGCACAAACCTTGTCTTTCTACTTGCTGCTCTCCAGCATGAAATATACAGCAGCCACAAACTGCTTTTTAGACTGTTTCAGTCCCTGAACCCATCTGATACCTCCCAGTTATTGTACATTCAGAGGAATACACAGTAATTTCTAAAAAGGTTCTGCTGGTGTCACATCACATGTTAGAAAAATTTCCAACCAAAGGGCTTCTGATTGATTTGTTTGGGGTCGTATAGAGGTAAAAGGAAAAGTTTGAAAAAATAAGCACTTAAAAGTGATGAGTGGCAAATCCAGTTGGCAAGGTGAATGAATGCATTTCAAAAGCCTCCTCTGTGATTACTACGCAAAAACGTGCCATGGGCGTGGAGCACTTGTACACCAAAACAACAATCCCTTGTGGCTATACAGCTATTTCCATTTCACCTGTTACAATGCTAACTCTCCCCCTGAAATTCTACTTTCTGTGAGAGATGAAACTCTTCAGAGATAAAATGACAGTACAATTATAAACTGTGGTGTTACCGAAGGGAAAGTTAGATTGAATAAAGCATATTGATAAAAACCGGTAGAAAACATCCTCTGCTAGACTAGATTATTCGTGATACCAGAGAACACAAATATGCTTTCAAATTTTTATATGTATTGACCATAAGGAGGCTGAGCAACTGGATTAACTTGTCACTGAATGATATCTATGACAAGGCCACATGCACATTTTATGTCAAAAAGCCAATAACCAACAACAACAAACTTTCTCAGCCACATCTGGAGACTTGGTCACGGCTTTTAGAAACTTTCAGTATAATTTAACCTGGATAGAATTAAATAATTATTTTGATGATTATTTGACTAGTCAGAATTATTATACAGCAAATATTCACTGGCTTCTTCCTCCCCCTATGGGCAGAATACATTTTCCCAGTTCATTGATATGGCACTTGGAATATGTCTTGCTTTGGTACTGGGATGTTAGTAGACGTAACACAAATGTTTGAAATACACTTGCACTGCGGGACTTGCTCTCTTGGAGGTTGGTTGTCATCGCCATGCAAAGGAACGTGTTTTGAGTACTCACCGAGCTAAAGAGGATGAAGAAAACATGGAACAGACCTAAACTCAATCTGCAGTTTGTATCTAAGCCCAGCCTGGATCAACTGAGTCCTACCCAACCCACAAATGCATGAACAAGGATAACTAGTTTTGGAGTAGCTTATTATAGAGCACCATTTTGGCAATAGCTAACTGAGATAATATTAATAATAGTATAATTAGTATATCATCATAATTTTTGCCTACATATTAAATAAACGGTATAGGATAAAATTAAAACACAGGTTTCATTACTGCTGATAGAATATAGCATCCTTATAAGCCTTAGTAAAATTGGACCTCCTTAGTTTTACTCTTTCCAATTTTTCTACACCCACATAAGTAGCTACTGCCATTTATCAAATACTACGTGTCTCAACATCTCAGGCTAAAGCAGTCACTTTTTATTCATTTGATTCTCAAAACAATTCCAATAATGTAACTTTATCCATCTTACTGATAAGGAAATCAAGATTCACAGAGGTTAAGTAACTCAGACCACAGAGCTAATGGGCTGCAGCTCTAGGTTTCAAATAGGTGCTTCCTTAATACTTACCATATTTCAGGAACATTTCCCCGCCCCCCTTATTTAAAGATGGTTAGCGGAGGAACAAGCCGACTCCATAGAAGAGATATAATGTCTTTTTCACTTTTGTTGCTCTGTAGGGACTCATCTGGCACTGAAATAGCTCTCCCATTCCCACCCCCAGATGGTCCACTTGACAAGGAGAGGACTCTGGGGAATGCCTGAAAGCTCTCTTCTTACAAGGAAGTACAGCCTAGAAAATTCCTAAGATAGGCATAAGGTTTAGCTCAACAGGATACTTAAAAAAAAAAAAAAGTTTATTTTTTTAATCTATGATCATTAAGTTAGCTTGGTCTTGATACGGACTACACAAAGGAAATATCAGAGGTTTTTTTTTTTCTTTTTAACATACATGTCCCTAACCAGGTGTCATAATTAACACTGAAAAGAAAATCCTTAATTCTCAAACAATTTTTCATTTCCCAACTCTAAATCTTATGCATATTATTTAAAAAACAGATAACTTATGAACATTTTTCTATAAATTCCTTTCTTGAAGTGGCTTTTAAAATACCGATGCAGAGATGAAGACTTTCTAAGCATTATATTAAATTATTATTAATATTTCTGTTGTTCATATAGTTCATATAATCTCTTACCACAGATTTCCTTATGTATCAGAGTAGTCAGGCTACCTCTGTTTCACAGAAGTGGAAACTAAAGTATAGCTAATATGAGGGCAAAGATCTGTCAAAATTTAAGATATGGTAAAACTAGGTATGAGTAGGAGTAACAATGATCTTGGAATGATACCAAATGCACTAAAAATTAACTCTTGCATAATTAATAGGATGACAGTCGGTAATATCGGGCCTGCAACTAAAAACATCAGGTCATCCAAAGAAATGTAGTCTATAAAGGGAGGTACATGTACGATGACAGATTCTATGTCAGAATCATTCTAACACATATCAGAGGTGCCTGTCTTTTAAAAATTAAGATATTTAGTGCCAAATATTATTAATAAATACAAAATAATTTAAGCCTATGCTGCAAATGAACTATACTGAAAAAATGCTTCCTATTAACTGCAGAATTGTCCTGCTCTTGATATGAGACTCTTTATGAGTAAATTTCACAGCACACACCCTGTGAAACCAGTTAGAAATGCCTCTATGTCTATCTTTTCACCCCCAAATTCATGCTGACTCTCTAACCCTCACTTACTTTAGAATTTGACTGTATTTGGAGATAAGGGCTTGAAATAGACAATTAAGGTAAAATGAGGTCACATGGATAGGCTCTAATCCAGTATGACTGGCATCTTTATAAACAGAGGAAATTTGGACACAGACATGCACTTATAGAGAAGAAAAAACATGTGAGGACAAAGCACAAAGGTGGTCATCTACGAGCCGGGGAGGACTCAGCAGGAACTAAACCTGCTAACACCTTGATCTTGGACTTCTATCCTCCAGAACTGTGAAAATATAAGTTTCTATTGTTTAAATCTCATAGTCTGTGATATTTTGTTATGACAGCTCTAGCAAACTAATATATTATATAATGCTAAAAACTCTAAAAATTAGTCATTGACTTCATTCAAAAAGTCAAGTTAGTATGACCTTAATTTTTATGTTATGTATTAAATATTTAAAAAAAATAATACCCAAGACACCTAAAAGTAAACCATAATTCATTAAAATGACCAAATATTAAGTCAGTAATCAATTTTCCCTGAATGCCACATATATACATATGTGTGTACACATAAATATGCATCTGCATGTATGTTTCATATATTTCTACATATGTATATTATAAAGATGCATGCACATTTCTTTGAATCAGATTCCAATTAGATTAGTTGAAAGGTCTCCTTAAATTTATAGGTTCTGTGTCCCCTTTTTCTTTTCAACAGTTTTGTTCTTATTGAAGAAACCAGATCATTTGTGTTATATAGCATATCCCCACAATCTAGATTTTGCTGATTGTAATTTTACAATGTCATGTAACATGATCCTCTGTCCTTTATATTTCTTATAAGCTAACAGATCTAGAAGCTTGATCAGATCCAGGCTTATTATTTTTTTGGTGGGGGGGGGCAAATATACAAACAGATGATGTTGTGTATTCCTATCAGGAGGACACAACAGATTTTCTTTCTTTGGTGATCAATTCCTGGATCCACTATTTCAATGAGATGGAAAACAGAGATGATCGATTTCTATAATTCCTTTATTTATTAGCTGCAATATTTCTATAAAAAGCACTTACTTTCATTATCTATTCATACATAAAGTTGCTGTGAAATAGTCATTATGTAAAAATAAAACGTGATAAACACTTTATTATCCTTTATTCAACAATTTTCAAAATAGTGACCAAATGAGTAAGTTTTTGAGATTTTTTTTCTACTGCAGTTATTAACCTTGTTAATTCCCAAACTGACCTAGCTTAAGGAGACCTTTTGATAGGACTAGTAATTGTTGATAGTTATGTTGCTGTGTGGTAATGCAACATGACAATCAAGGTCGTTTCATATACTTCTTGCCAGAAACATGAGATCAGCCATTTCTTCAAAGCGTTCTCGATCTTTCTGGTAAACCTCAGTAGAGACCCCACGGATACTCACTGCTACAAGATGGTCATTATTTTCAGGCATTTTCAAAGGGTAAATATTAAAAAAAAAAAGTGTGTGTTTTTAAAATAAATTTATTTTTATATTTCTCATTGAAATTCTAGATGTCAGAATTTCTACTCCATCACACTGATCTTACTACCTCTACCTTTTCTCTTCCAATTAAAAACATGATTACTCACTTGCTTTACCTCACAAAACACACATACGATAGTTCCTAAAACTAACACTACTACCAAATATGACTGTTAAGAGTTTCAAATTAATTCTTTTGCCTTTTTTTAAGATCTTAGCGTATATCCCACTGAGGATGTATAGTCAAATTTCTGTGTCTTAGTATCATTTAAAATGATTTTTCTCCATGTGATCTGTTCATTATACCAACAACTAGATATATAGGGTTTATTTATTTCATCTTTAATGGTTGTCTTCATTATTGGTTTTTGTCTCTACTTATGTAAAATATGGACATGTTTCTAGAGTCAAATCCACAAAACATCCCCCTCAGATAAACAGTAGCAGCTATTACTATACCCTCCTCAGCTATGCTGTTTTCACTTCACATTTTCTCCGACAGATCTCTCCACAGCAGTTTATAGATAACCCTTTTCCTTTTTACAATTGTATAGTACTTCCTTAGATAGATGTATTATAATCTATTCAACCAGTCCCCAATTCAGTCATTTGGTTTGTTCCTGACTTTAAATTTTACAAACAACTTGAAATAGAACAGCCCTGTTTTTTGCAATAAATTTCTGAGATATTTAATATTTTTCTAGCTATTTATCTATTTCTCTTTAAAATTTAAAAAGTGACTAAAATTATTTTAAAAGGACAAGAATATACCACGATAAAATAGATTACCAGACTATTCATTCACTTGTCCACTAAATGAAAGGATCTATCAACTTTCCAAGAAAAAAATATATAATTTATTCTACTAATTAACCATAATTTATAATTTAATATATTCAACTTGAGTCAACAACAGTCTCAGTTTTGCTGGCGTGCATTACTTTTATAGCATACTATAAATGAAAACTGTTATAATCTAAGCTTGTTCTTAATTATAAAACTATTTTAAGAACAGCCCTATAATGTAAGTCAGGTTATCCGCATCATGCAACAGAGCTAATGATGCAAATATTCACAATAACATGAAATCAGACAGTTGCATATATGAAAACTTCCCAAATTTTAGTGGTACAACATTAAGAAAAAATGGCATTAAACATCATGTACTATAAAATACATGTTTCATAAAAGCCTAACAAGCTCCCAAATTGTTAAAACTATAATATTTATAAAAAAGTCGTAATTTAAACATTAGTTACTTAAAATGTTAGATTTAAGTAGCAGTGTATGGCCCTCTTGTCTTTTTATGGTGATTAAGAATAAATAAATAAATGAATGAATAAATAAATAAATAAATAAATAAAAGCATATAGCTTTGTAATATGCTTTGTTTCAATAAAAAGTACTTGAAAATATCACATCTCAAAATTATTATAGAGTAACAGCAACGTTTATACTACTTTTCTTGTATTTTGAATCTCAATCATTTTATACTGAGCCTCTCATTACTATTATAACATAGTCACTATTTGGTGTTTAAAATAAGTGGGTAAAGGAGTCAACAAGCAACAGCTGAGGAGGAAGTTCAGTGACAAAGGGCAGGAGAATATCCTGCTGTTTGAAGGGATGGAAGAAGAAGCAGTCTTTCTCATCCAGAGCAAAGAAAAATGAGAATTCTAGCAAGTTATTTACGGTGGCACATACTCACAACTACAGCATGTCTCACCCATTGTTTTGAGCACTAAAACATCATTAACACATTCTAATAAAAAAATTTCACAAGGGCTCCTTTCTCATCTACATGCAAAACTAAATGTCAGCAGGAAGCCTATAGCTTCAGGAAGCCATAAAGTGAAGCTTGAACCCAGTAATGATCTTCAGCAGGGTGTCTACTAAGACAAATTTACTTGGCTAGGACAGATCTGACAGCATATGTGTCATGTAAAATGTGTATATGTAAAACTTCACACCATTTAAGCTACACGTCCCTGGGATTTGTAGACAAAAGTATCCTCTTTCATGCTTCAAAAAGTATTAATAAGCTTTTCTACATTTTCTTCCTAAAGGAGCTTCATGTTATTATTGGTAACCATCTATAATCTACACCCTTCAAAAATCACTAGCGGCGCAGTATAATGCATATAACCAGTCCCAATTTATTCAATCATTAAGATCGACTTAGGCAAAAGAAAAAGTAATATGATATTTATTGCCTGCCTGAGAGGCGTTAACAGCCAAAACAAGTTAAAATATATGCTGTCCTTCATTTATTTCTCCAGACATGTCTGGATGAGAAACATCTGGAAATCCCTTAAAGCTATGAATTCCTCAAAGCGTGGGTGGGGGTGGGTGGGTAGAGGAGTAGAGGGAGACTTTTTCTCTCCTCTCTCAAAAGGAACCTCAACTCTGAATGACATTTATTTGGAAGTGATCCCTGGGACAGAGGACAGTTTTTCCCACCCTTTTTTTTCACTAGCTCCCTAAACTGGTAATCTTTCCATGAAGAACCAGTCAGACCACATGGGGATATACCAGAGTGTGATGAAAAAGAAAATAGAAGGGTGCTAAAATAGATAGGTTGGTAGGTAGATAGGTAGGTAGGTAGGTAGGTAGGTAGGTAGGGTGGGTGGATGGATGGTGGGTGGATGGATGGATGATGGATAGATAGATAGATAGATAGATGTAGACAGATAGACAGACAGACAAAGACAAAAACCAATAGACTAAAATAAACTAAATGAATGTAACTGGCTATCTCTCTCAGTTCTGATGTGGTTTGAAGAAAAGGAAAAAGCAAATGAATGTGGTGACCAAACCAGAAATACTCAGAAACCTGAAGCCCTATTTAATGAAAGTACAAGATACGATATAAAGTGAATATTTACTTAGAGAAAATAAATCACTGAAATTACTAGAGCCTTGAGAGGTCCAGGTCTCCTTCTTCTGAGATCTCTTCAGGTAATTTACCAGAAATGCTTCCAGATTACTACCTGGATTCTCCTCCCCTTCTTAGGACACTCTGAAATAACTCCCAGCAAACCCCATCACTCAGGGCCTTGAACTTTAAGCTTCCTTAGCTTAATGGTAAACCTGCCTCTCATGTTTCTTACTCCCTCTGCTTGTCTTATCCAAGAACTGTGAATTTTCACGTCCTTTCCTTCTCGGCAGTTGCCTGCCATAATAAGGCTTCTCATGCCCAAGCACGTCACAAATGATGCTGTACTAATTCAAGAGCTATGCTAGCTGGCTACTAAAAAACTATAAATTATAGTGACTACCCCAGTTTGTAGCTTACCCCCATACTCAGTCCTCTTATAGAGGGAGAACTTGGGAGGTAAGCCAGAAACTCAGTCAGCAAGGGGTTTATCTCCTGTTGATACTTCATTGTTCAGAGATGTGATGATATATAAGCCAAGATCTAAGCCAAAACCCCAACTCTATCAGGCTTTACAACTACAATGTAACATCTATAACATCAAGATGCAGGTAGTAGGTTAAGGAGTATCTAAACACTTTAATTACATAAGGTGTCTTACCAAAAAAGGCACTTGAGTTATATGCTAAGAAGAATCCATTACAGAGCACACGTAATAGAGGAATCTTTCAAAAGGACTGCTATTTTCAACTATAAATGCTTCTATCTCCTAATATGGAAGAGGGATTACTGTGCTACATTCTCAGACACTGGCTCAAGTGCTAAGAATGCTGGCTACACTGATAATTCAGTCATTGTCAACCTCCAAGGAAATCCATGGTCACTTGCTATAGAATTGGTTCTTTGTTTTCCCTGGTGTTGACATTATAAGAACTATTACATCAACTTCTTCTTTTCCATCATCCATCAGTCATCATTGTCATCATCATCATCATCATCATCATCCTGACCAATTCTCCAATATTAAATTATGCAGAAGACCACAGCAAAGGTGTCTTAGGAAGACCTCAGTAGCACCCTGGGTAATGAGGTGATTAATGGCTCAGAAAAGTAGGACAACCACCAACATGTATTTCTTGTAGGCAAGTAGGCAATGCCATACTTAAATGTTAGAAATTTGAAGAAAATCACAAAATTAAATTTCATTCTTTCTAGGCTCCGATGATTATTCACTGAGATACAGATCAAAACTGAAGAAAAGGCATCCTGTAGCTTTCCAGCTAAAGTGCCCTCACCCCATTTGTTCATTAAATATTTGAGAGTTTGCTATGCTTCAGGGTTTGCCTGAGAATTTATGCTATAACTCTCTCTAATAACAACCATTTGAAAAGTACTTAATCGCTGCCTTTAAAATAATTATTTTTAAATTCAAAATATTTATCTGAAAAATCATAACTCAACTGGGTTGAACTGGATGGCATATTTCAACTACACATAAAAAAGAAAAGACTTAACCAAGGCACACATTTACTAAATAGAAAATAAATTTATATTCAAAACTAATTACAAATGAACTTCAAAAAGAGACACCAATATTACATTACTAAGGTAAAACTTGGGTTTCTAATCAGAATATTTTTAGATTTTAAGGTTGTCACCTTTTGAACAAGAGTTCGAACAAAGGCTCTAAATGTGTAACGCATCAATAATTTTCAGAATAATTCTGGATAGCAATGCATGGAATTGTATTGACAACCCCCTCTCCAAACATGACCCCATTCACTTTTCAAAGGCAAAATTCTCCTTTTCTTAGTGATTATCAAACAGACAAGCATGTAATTAAAACCATTTTATTAATTCTCTTTTTAGTTTAAGTGCCACTGAAAAGCTGATACTACTCTCCTGTTTGAATAATGATTTCTATTATAGTCAAGTTGAATCTGAATTATACAAAGAATAAGTTTTACCACTGAATCAGATGGAAAAAATTTTTAATCTCTAAGTTACAAAAAAAAAAATGTTTAGTCTCAGAATCTGCAATACACAATATGAGCACATTTAACATTCAGAAGACTCAATTCCGTCAACATTTATATATATAAATGCTGCTCCTCTAATATGAAAGAACTAGCAAATCCCACAAAAATATAAAAACCAAAAGTAAATTTCAAGTAACAGTTGAAATAAAAGCCCTAAAATAAGAATATTATAGAAATTTAGCTTTCCACTTGGATCCTTCTCCTCATAAACCAAACCTTTTAAAACAAAATTTCATAAACTGGAGGGGAAAACAAACTCCACAAATGAACTAAGAAATACACTGCATGGATTTATATACTTCCTAGTAATGGTAATAATCAAAACTTATTTTTAAAAAATTCACAGAAATTGAAAGCAAATATTTGCAAACTCCTATTGGTTATTACAATGTACATTACTGTATTTTTGGTTTTGTTTATTTTTTATTTCTAGTGACACTAATCTTTTAATACTTTCATTGAGATATAATTCACATATCATATGATCTACCTATTTAAAGTATACAATATGACTTTTAGTATATTCACAGAGTTGTACATCCATTATTACAATCAATTTTAGAACTTTTTTTTACTCCAGAAAAAAATCACACCTACATCCTTAGCCATCACCTCCTTAACCAGTCCCATCCCAACTCCTTACCACCCAACCTTAGATACCCACTGATCTACTTCTTGTCTCTACAGATTTATCTATTTTAGACATTTCATATAAATGGATTCATACAATACATGGTCCTTTGTGACTAGCTTCTTTCACTAAGCATGTTTTCAAGGTTCATCCATGCTGTATCATATATGAGTACTTCATTTATTTTATGGTGAAATTATACAGTTTCAGATGGATACACCACATGTTATGTATCCATTCATCTGTTAATGGACTCACTTGTTAGTGTTTCTTATCTAGTTTTATTTTTCTGACTAAAGATATTCATTCTATCAAGCTCCGTAGAGCATCCTCTCCCCAAAGTTAAATAATTTACTTTCTGTTCAAAATTATGGTCAAAAGTACTAAATGTCCTTGAGAATCAAGTGGTACTATGATTCTTAAGCAAGGCCCACCACCTTATAATGGTCTAAATTTTCCCATTTATGAAACAATGAAATGTTATGGTGAAATAAAAATTTTTTCTGAATTTCAAGTTTTAGAAATCTAGAAACTGATGTTCAAAATACATTGGAAAGAATTATCAAAATAAAGCTGAATAAAACTAAAAATGTACTATAGTGACATTACTCTAAAGCCACTCCACAGGTAAGGAGGTAGAATAAAAAATGTCCTGATTCACTTGCCCTTTCTCCCCTCTGATCTCTGCCAAGGATTTCATTGGCTAAATCCACCTGAAAACAGAGGGCAGAGATGCCTAATGATATAGTCTGTACAGGTCAGCCTCCTGGGGCAGAGAGTAGATCTAGAGAAGCAAAGAGAAGACCCCTTGGTCCCAAAGCATTTCAAATAGCATTTCGAAATTTGAAAGCTAAGAGTAAGAGAAAAAATAAATATGTCAGAGTTTCTTGCTCTCAGTTCTCAACATCATTATCATGTTTAATGTTTATTTATAAATACAAAGAATGTTCCATGGAGTCCAAATGATAAGTAGTCAGTATGCATTTCTGGAGCTCCAAGTAAGTGAAATTAACAAATGCGCACACACACTCATAATGTCACTATCAAGACCACTTTGAACACTCTGAGAAGGAACAGACAGATAAATGTTTCTAACCAGTGCAAAACTTATCAGCAGATTAAAAATAAACCAAATTTGCTCATACAGCAGATAATGCAGACACTCTGTATTAAAAATGGAAGTGTTAACACCATAACCAAAATAGCTTCATTAAGCCTTATGGTAAGTTTTGACACCTAATGTTCATACATGAAGATAATAACATTAGTTACTATCAAGCAGGACTAGCAGCTTGATCTTAAGAAGGCTGACAAGAAATGTCCTCTAGCTAAAGAAGAGCTGCAGAGGCCAAGAACTAACTCATCATGGTGAACTAGATCCCATGCTCTTCCATTAATTAGTGACTAATTTGACACAACCTGAGAGGCACTATGCTGGTGAAAAGCTACTAAATCTGAAATTTATTTAATAACATAAAAAACAGATTAAATAAGAAAAGGACAAATCATTTCCCTACCATATTGTAAACCAGCTTTATTCTTGCTCTCTATTGCTATTTTTGGAGAATAAAATGGCACATCATTGTCACATATTACATGTGAGGTATATTCCAGGATTCTCCCTTAATTCCAAGACTAAGACTAACAAATGATTGAGGATATTTCTATTTACCATATGAAATAGAATCATCATGAAAATTCATTCAGTTCACCCACTTTCAAATTAGAGTAATCGTGACATATTGCTTTATTTGGGGATATGTATATTATTTCTAAATTTATGCAAAAAATTTATATATATCTTTATATTACAGTAGTATTAATTTTGGAAATTTGATATACTACAATGTTCATCTTTGCTTGTCTTATTAATCTAGAATTTGATATGCTTCTTCAAAAGCTTTTGAGGGAAAAATCTGAAAAAGTCTATATGATTATTCTTTAAGTGGAAAAAAGAATCCATTTTATTCTGAACCTCTACTATTATTCCCACTTAATGCTGAATTTCATTCTTCCCAAAGGAACTACGTTCCTCCTTGTTTGGATTATTTTATGCACGCCTCCTTGAAATCTTGGACTAAAAGACAACATTTGGTATCTCACTTGTAGATTATCAGTACCCAATACCTGGTCTCTCACAGGTTTATTTGATACCTGTGTTATAGCATACTAATAAGGAATTAACTACCTTCCCACCAGAATATGAGACACGTGAAGGCATCCACCATGTTTTGTGTAGGGGTGGAGTCACCAACATAATGAGCCTGAGTCATTCAATGCTGACTGTCCAACCTACTTGGACATGACTCA
Organism: Eidolon dupreanum; assembly: GCA_028627145.1. Classification (NCBI taxonomy): domain Eukaryota; kingdom Metazoa; phylum Chordata; class Mammalia; order Chiroptera; family Pteropodidae; genus Eidolon; species Eidolon dupreanum. The sequence continues at coordinate 57,799,094 of CM053504.1, forward strand.
GGATTTAGTTGCTAAGTTCATCATCCCAACTTAAACAACCCTCAAGGTTCTGTTTCTCTGGGAATGCCATAAAAATGTGATATGAGCAGCTTCTCAGAAGACAATAATGCAAAAAAAAAAAAAAAAAAAATTAAGATTTCCTTTAAAGTTCTCCAGGGCACTGATAGCCACAAGAAGCCCAAAGTCAGAGGCAGGTCAGGAGAATAAGAAACAAGGCAACTCATCAGACAGCTAACTCAGTCTGCATAGAATCAGAGACTGGACAAAATGAGAAAAATCGGAATGTGGTTAGGGACATGGTTTTGAAGCAGGCCAAGAAAATTTATGCTGCGCGCGCGCGCACACACACACACACACACAGACACACACACTCTTACATATCCTTCTCTATATAAGGCACCTTGCCAAGAGTAGAAGTTGCATAGGAAGTATAGTATTTACAGCTATTGTTCTGCCCTCTTACAGTCCCAATTACAACTACCACTTTTATAATTTACTTTTATAGTTATCTTATTTGAGTCATGTTACAACCCAGTGAGGTAAGTATAATTATCGTATTTAATTGCTAAGGCTGGGAAAAGTGAGGAAAGTTGCTAAGGTCCTTCCAAGACGGAGTGGAAATGGGCTATGCACAGGGGTTTCATTGACTCCAAGCCAGGTGCTCATTCCATCATGCAGCAGGAGATTACATCAACTAGCCCCAAAGGAGCCAGGGACAGAATGCAGACAGCAAAGTGTTGAGTCAAGGCATCTGAGAACACAACACCCACCATCCAGCCTCCATTACAAAGTGGGACCCTTCACCAGATCAATCTATGCAAACAAAACAAAACAAAACAAAAACAAACAAACAAAATCCCCGCTGGACTTTCCCTGATATACACAGGAGACTTCTGGAACACCTACTATGAGTCCGGCACTGAGAACACAGTATACCTGTTCCCAACTGTCACAGAGCTCACAGCCTAACTGGACACTACAAAGCATAAACAAGTAAGTAAATAAACAGAAAATAAATGTTTTAGGAGAGACGGCATAGGTAGAGAGGGAAAATACCAAGAAATGATGAAAAGCACACCATACCGCTAATCACGAGCAATCCATTAGTGGTAGAATTCGGATTAAATCACAACTAGGTTTTTCTTATTTATTATTCATGAGACATTTTGTTTTTCAATTATTTTTTTTTTCTACTACACATTAGCCCACCCATTTTAAAGCCTCAAGCATTAATTTGATTTCCCGCCAATAATTTGAAGATAATGATTTGTGTCTCGGTTCTGCCTGCATGGATCTTCCTCTGATAATTTGGAGAGAAAATGATATGTATCTCCCCTCTTTTCAGATAGTGGCCTTGGGGATTTTATTCATTGTGGGGGCAGGGCCTTAGCTTTTCTGACAGATTTAGGAAACAGGAAGACAGAAATTCAGAACTGAACAAATCTGTCAACTCATTTTCTTTCAGGGTTTTCTGCCAATTTTTGCTTCCTCTCTCTACTCCCCCCCGCCCCGCCCCTTCTTTCTCTTTCCTTTAAGTAAGAGGCAGAATGTAAGAAAATATCTATCTCCCCTTCCTAAAGGGAGAGACTAACAGTGCTAGTGAGCAAAAATGCAGGTGTGCACAAGCTGATAGATCACTCTCTACTCCTTAGAGAATAAAGTAGGAAGTTTAAGAGGGGCAAGTTTGAGTGAATGCAAGGAGTAGAGGATTCTGATGGGAGGGACATTGTCCATAACTGTCACTCCATTATCCTGAATTCACAACAGAACGACTTCCTGGAACAGCAGGACTCTGACCCACCCTCCCCTCAATCACCTCTTATCTTCCCATTAGCCCTAAAGCAGGAAAAGAATTAAACCTTTTTTTTTTATTGCTAAATAATTAACAAACCACTGGCATTCTGACAAGCTGGCATGCATCTTCTTAATCAGCAACCAACCCAAGTAATTTTGTTTATAAGCTAGCTAAGATAAATCCTGTCACTTAAATATTCTAGATGACCCTGTGTCCACTGTCCATTTCCTTGAAGTAGCTTGAATGCTTTTCCCCTGTTTTGTTTTTCCTCCTTTCAGCCTGCAATTTGGCTCCTCTGACATGCAGGGAAGGGATTACACTGTTAACCTAACAGTGGCAATAACGATGCCTAGAGTAGTTCCACTGTCATCAGAAAAAAATGACTAGTTTACGAGACATTATTCATCATATAATTCCTCTCCTAAGATACTAGAAATTCAATAGACAATAAGGATAATAATATTGCTCTTGATAAGATCACCAATGTCCCCTTAATTACTAAAGTCAATGACTCTGTAGAGTGCTTTTCTTGAAAGAAACAGCAACATTTGACACTGTGAATCCCTATCCTCTCTGCCTTGGACCAATGCCCTGCAGCCTACCTCGCAGTCATCACTAATTCCTGTTTCCCTTTCACTTTTGTAGGTTTTCCTTACCAGTCTCTTTCTTTCACCTCTCTCAAAAGTGTTAGTGTGAGACCCCCAGCTCCTTGTTTGAATCTCCTTCAAACTATATACAAAGTCCTTTGGCCCATCTCAGCTAATAACCCTATCTGTCCCCTACAGGAGCCTTATGTGAGCGCTATACTAAATGCCTTCCAGCTTCTGCAGCACTTGCATTCATGTGGATGTCTTTCCTTTTTGATATCTCAATCTCACCTGACAAAGCCTGCTCAATTTTGACTACCTGGCAAGGTCCTCTCAGTCCTCACCAGAATTCGGGATCATGTATTTGTTAGTTTAATGTTTGACATACTAGTTCCACCAGGTAAGGGGCTCTGTACCTTTTAGTTAACTATCACATCTCTCCAGGACTTAGTAGGTAACCAATAAAAAGTTATCAGTAATCAAACAGATGAGAAGGTCACATGCAAATGATAGAGACAAAAAACAAAATAAATCAACAATTTTCCATGAAACTTTTAACATGTAACAGGGAGATTTTCTGAATTTCATGATATAGTTACTATTACATATTATCCTTCAAAAGAAAGAAATAGATCAAAAGACTTTAAATAATTGTTCACACCCAAAGCAATCATTTCTGCTCTGTGCAAAGTAACATATAAGTGGTATCATGAATTCCAACCCAAAAAATCTATCAGTGTTCAAAAGCATATGAACTTTGATTGGATAAGCATGTATGTGTCTACTGATATACACACATGCTCACATATACACACTCAGAGGTCCTATTACTGAGTTATCAGTATACTAATAGTCAATAATCTCACATAACTTATATAGATGGTGACACAGAACCTTTTTTCAAAAAATAATCATTTTATAGATGCTTATAGGCCAGAGGGTACTGCAAGAATATCAATGAAAATCATTATGCCCATAATTTGGATTACATTTTAGTTCTCTAGTGTAAACAAATCTCTCAAATAGCCCTATTAGTAAATGAAATATTTACTACGTCAATACATTTGCCACAAAATATGCTGACTAAAAATGTTTTTAATGTAGAGAACTTTATTTCACAGGGTATTTATTTTGTATCCTTTGTCAAGTTTCACATATAATAGAGACCTTTAAAAAGCTTAACAGGCATGTTTTCTAATAACATTTTTCAAGTACTTATTTTTTTTAAAAAATCGATAAAAATGTAGGATCTCTTAGTTGATTGTTTTTCTTTGAAAAATATAAATCAAGCTCCTGATGCACTAGAAAAGAAAGACAATATTTTAAATTCTGCTTTTAAAACTGTCCCTTATAATGAATGAGTCTTTAAATGTTTCTATCTTTTAAGGTGGGGGGGGGACTTTCTAAAACAGTGATCCTGAGCCTTTCAGCTCACTAAAGGCAGATGACAGTATCACTCTACTGAAACTGTTGTAAAGATTATAATATATGGGAAATATTTGGCCTGGTACCCGGTGTTCCTAGAAGGTACACTACATGTTAATAGAATTATTTTATAGAAATAAACCTACTGGTCGGTGTATTATAGGCTCTAGAGTGAGAGCACCCGAGTTCAAAATCAGTTTGATTTTCTGCTAGTCATGTGACCTTGGGAGGCATTCGCTTAATATGTCCAAGGTTCACTGTCCTTTTCGCAAAAAGAGGTATAACAAGACTATCTAGAGATGCTGGGATTGCTGGAAGATTCAATGAGACAGTTTACCTAAAGAAACTAGCACAGCATCTAGTTATTCATTATCTTATTATTTCCACTGTATAAATTTTATTAGCATATGGCAGGAGGTAGAAGCAGTAAGATGTGGCCAAGGAATTCTGAAAAACAACAAATTATCCCTCTGTGAGAATTTTAAAATTAAATTTTTGTTTCATTCCCATGATAATCTTTGAAGTTAATAAGAGTACTTGATGCTCACTTGTATCCACATGTACAAGGTACAAAGCTGTCATGGAAAGGTTGACTTAACATGGAGGTGATATTCTCTTGACGAGCAAAGGTCAAATGAGGCCATACTATGCTGAATAAGGTTTTGAAATTGTCTGAAGAAGGAAAACAGTAAGGAAAGTTGGCTGTTACACGATGCATGAATATAAGAATACTGAACCTCCCGGCATAACAGACACACTTTACATAATGTTAGTTTCAACAAAACATCATCATCCATACACTGAATTAACATTCTAATTCCAGTTTTCACAGATTTTCAGTATTTTGCTACATGTCTATGTTATTTTGATTTTATAATTATAAAAGACATGTATTATAAAAAAAGGTTTAGCTAGTTTCATATTTTGCACATTTATACCTACCATGATAAAATTCAAATTTTCACTGAAAGAGGACATTTAATTTCTCAAGTTTGAGAAACATTGTTTTAGAAAATGTAATGATTAGTTCACCATTTCTCTCTCAAAATTATACCCAAACACTAAATTAAATGAAATAACGCATAAGAACTCTTATGTAGTATTTGTCTCTTGGCTCTTTATAAAGATTTGCCATTATCATTGCCATCATTATTGTAATTCATTACAAGTCATCACCATCTATACAAGTATCTATCTATTCATCTTACCCTTTGAGAATAAAATCTGGGTGCTATTTGCACCAAACAGCCCAATTGGCCAAAACAAAAACAAAAACAAACAACAACAAAAAAAAACGCACGTTAATTTTATCTTTCCTATTGCAGACAATTATTGTTTTCTGGTACACTGGCCACACTGTTGTTATAAGTATGTTAAAACTGGTAAAAAAAAAAAAAAGACAAACACATAAAAACAAACGAACAAATAAATAACAGCATATAATTCTGCTTGCTATAATAGCAGAAATCCTAATTTTTGGAATATATAGTGAATGAATGCATTATATTCATTCTTATAGAATCTTCAAATTGAATAAACTAAAAATTTATAGAGGAAGATGTTATCAAATTAGAAATTAAAACAAGATTTAAAGAAGTCCTTTAATAAAGGAAGTCACCAATAAAAGAACATCCCCAAATTTCTGCTTATAGTAGACTAAAGCATTCCACAGTGCTATCTGAATATTTGGAAAGGTCATTATTTTTTAACTTCCTCCAAAAATCTACAGAGAAAAAGAAACTGCAAACATTTATCCTGTTCCAAAAGAAATGGAACAGTAGTTATTACTAACATTTATTCTCCTGCTTAAAGTAGAGACTGTGAAATTCTAGACAGTAAATCAAATCTGTAGCCATTGAAAGGAAGGCAGTAGTACTTGGTTATCAAGTTCAAGACGGATTAGCCTGTGTTCAGAGAACACCAAATTTGGATATAAGTGTTGTACAAGGAGACATCAATGCCATAGCATATATTCTTACTCCTTGAAAACTGTCGTTGCACATAGGACATATATTTCTTTTGCATTTCTACTTGACGTCATAACAGATGAAATCATGGAATGTGCTTTCTGAGACCCAATCTGTGCCCCAGAACTCTCCAGGTTAACTAAAAGGATTCTCCAGAGCTGAAAGAACTTTCCAGATCAGCCAGTTAAGCTCCAGGTCTTGGGCAGACATTACACTTATTTAATTCATACAAGGAGAGTAGTGATGTTCACATATAAAGGTAGAGATTCATTAATAAATTTCTTGTTTCACTGATGTCTTGAGAAAAAGGATAGCAGTACTTCACCAATGGGAAGGTAGAATGTGGGGGAAGAATTTAACTAAAGACAGGTTTAGGCAGTAGATGCCATTGGTGGTGACTAACTGGGATACTGGGATAAGGGAGTGGAATGGTGTTATTTCTGACTTCACGACAAAATACTTCCTAACCTCACCAGCCTGCCTGGCCTCCTGACCCTCCGCTTCCTCACATCTAATACCCCAGTTACACTAAGTCCTCCCTCCCAGTACTATGATCTTTCAAGCACGCAGGCATTTCCACATTGAATCTTTCTGCCTGAAATAAACTTCTCTAGCTGAAAAGCTCCTACTTATCTTCCAAGACCCTAGGAAAACATTTCTACACATCAAAAGCTTTCTGTGCCCTCCCCCTAGAAGTTTAATCCCTGTCTTTTATGCATCCAAAGCACAATGCTCACTCTTCTGTCATGGGCATGCTTATTTCATACTGTGTCGAATAAACAAATCTGTGATGAATTTGAATAGGACTTTCCCTCTAGACATTAATCACATCATTCCTCCACACATTAATCACATCATTCTTCCATACATTAATCAGAGAGTAGAAACCTCTTTGGACTGTGGTTATTTGTTTAGCTGCAAATAATGGACTTTCAGTTACTTATGCCTACAGGAGTGTTTCTTATTTATCTTTGCATCTGGCAACTTAATAAGTGGTCAACAAATATTTGCTAAATAAATAATTAAAATAGTCTAACATTTAGCTATCTAAATTGTCTAAGATTACTTCCTATGCTTGGCTTAATTTCTAAAAATAAAACTGTAGTAAAAAAGTGATTCTCCTCCTCATCATGATCCATAGATGGTACAAGAACTATGTTTTTTATTCCCACACTAGACTATAAAAACCCTTGCTTTTTAACTATTCTTTCTACTAATTTTTTTTTTACTTTCTCCATTAATTCTTAAAATATGGCAATATAACCAGAAAATAATCTTACAATAGAGGCACAGTGGAAGGTTTAGATTATTTCCAATCTTGTATGGGTCTGAATCCTATCTGTATACAATCAAAATACATATTCAGCTATATTTGGGTCTCTCCAATTATCGGCGATTCTTTTGCTGTGTACTCTCCTGCTTTGTAAAAAACCATAGCTTTAAGTTTCACCACCTCTTCTACGACCATACCACCCTGAACACGCCCGATCTCATCTGATCTCGGAAAAAAAAAAAGTCTCACCACCCCGATTAATGTTTCTTTTTTTTCAATTGTAGAATCAATTTACTTGAAAGAGAGAAAAAAAGAAGAAAAGAAAGAAAGAAAAAGAAAAGAAAGAAAGAAAAAGAAAAGAAAGAATGATGTTCTAGTCAACAATTTAAATTGGTCAAGATTCCTCCCACTTCCAGTCTTTCTATCAAATCCTATATCATGCCCTTGAGAAGAGAAGAGCTCTGTCAAGCCGGACACTGTCCTGAAACCACTGTCCTGCATTGTGAAGGCAATGCCCCGTGACAGAAACTTTAATTCTAAAGATATAGTCAGTAGCCTTTTAAAAAAGTAATTTTTTCCCCCCAGAGAAAATGTGTCATGTGATCATAGAGATTTAACTGATTTTTAAAAATTGGACCATTATTTTATAAGAAATAAAAAATAAAATTTTAGCAAAGGGAAACATGAGGTCAGAAAAATATCTTCCTACATGTAACACATAAACTGAAAGTCTCTAGAACAATATTACCCAGAGTCTGATTTGGGGACCCTGAGGAAATTTCAGTGACTAATGACAGATTCCTCATAAAGAGGACACAGGGCTGATATTCAAAAGAGAAAGAATATTCTCGTAGTTAATTTATCAGAAGCTGTAGGAAAGACAAGACCCTGAAGGCAAAGCATAAACCAAAAAGACACTTGCTCTAAGGCCAAAGAGAAATTAGTAATGAATATCGAAGGTCACTACCTGAAATCTAACACAATCTCAAAGGCCTCTCAGTGATATTCTGAAAACCACGAGTAACTCCAGAATACAGAAACATCTGTTTTCCTTTCTTAATAAGGCCACTTCAAATATCTTCTATTTCTATTCAAAAATAAATTAAAATCCCACAGAAATTATGTTAAACACAAGTTTACAATTCTAATTGGTTGGTTTCTGCTATAAAGATGCCTCACTTTCTCAATTTTGAAGTTGTTACAAGACATCTCAAAAATTTAATAATTAGATCTTCCAAAAATTAAGGTATCACAAGACAACAGAGAAAAAGGAAATATTTTAAAAAATCTGAAACCTTTGATTATTAAAAATGCTGAAACAAATTATAATAAATTTTGATAGAGTTTATTTTGTTCATCTAATACAGCTTGCTCGTGAAATCAAGTTCACGCTAAAATTTAACCCAATGACCAACTTAATTTAAGTATTACACAGTAAATTGGGAAAGATGCATATATATATCAGCACTTAGGATATTCCATACCTTGTAATAATAGAAGGAAAAATATGTAACAATATTCAAAAGGGTCGTGCTTCATACCAAAACCACACTTGCAGTAATGCACAGACTTCCTATCAACTCAGCACCTACCAGCTCCTGGAAACCACAGCTGTGACTACCTAGGAGCCTTGTTTTCAAGCATTCCTTTCACCTTGAATGATTTCTTATCCCAAAAGCAAGCAGCCCACTGAGCAGCTTTGTGATCCAGGGTAAATCACTAAGCTCTGAGCCTTGGCTGCCTCATTGAGAAAGGGCTGCTGTGAGGCAGGAACTAGCATGATTTCTCGTACACCACAGGAATCAATTACATGTAGCTTCATCATTCTAGATACAGCCCAAGATGCTATTTGTCCATCTAGGACAGGATAAGCTCTCCTCATCTGGATTCCTTTAACTCTAACAATTTAGTGTTTAATTGTTTTTTTTTTTTTTAATTTAGTTATGTTAGCAATTCTCCCCAGCTATATTTTATTCCTTTAGGGCAGGTCCCATCTTATATTATGAAGGACCTTGTAAAGTACTAGTCAAAATAAACATGGATTCGCTTATTGTTGAAGCTATGAGTAGAGACATTTAAAATAATAAAAAACAAAACAAAACAAATAACATACCTAGATATAAAACTTAACTTAGGAAATGTTTTAAAATTATAAAGAATCCCTTACATAAGGGCTAAGTTTAAAGTTTTTTACAAATGAGTTATAACATTTTATCTGATAATGTTTTTCAAGTTGCAATATTATGAATCTTTAAGTTCTTGGATCACCCTATAAAAGTAAATTTTCTCCATTATATGAGTAAAACACACCATTAATTGTATTATTTCATCTATCATGTATAACAATGTTGCTTGGGGTAAATACCATCTGGCTTCATGATTGTTTATAAGACTTTCCTGAATAATGATTACAATGCATTTATAAAATTAATAATTTCTATGCTGCACGCATCAGTACTAGTCAGTGTGCTTAAATGGTTAGCTTAGTGGCTGTCAAACCTCACGTATAATTTAACATTAGGTAATGAAACATATGTGAATAACATTTGTGAAAGGTGAATCACTTTATGGCAGGGTATTTCGTTTGATCAGAATACATAGCATAAGCAGGTAAGAAAAACAGAGTTTAACATTTTCTTCACTGTCATCTCTTGAATAGCACTCTTTCTCATATCAGCTCCTCAAGTCGATGCACACTAGCCAAATGAATCAAATTCCTATTAAGTATTTTTGTCACACCAAAGATTTTAATAGGCATTAAGTTACATTTTTATCTAGAAATTAATTTACATTTTTCCTACAAATTGCTCAAAGATTCATAAAGCAATTCTTAACACCTCCTTAATCCTATTTTATATTAGACTATAAAATGGTGCCTTGTACATATTGTTTTATGACTGCACAGCTGTTCCTTAAATGGTTGTTTTCTTAATTGTATTTAAGCTTTAGTTTCTTGAATCTAATGATAATATACTTAAATTTTTTTAAAAAATTACTTAGGACACAAAGAAAAAAGAACAGGAAAAATCCTATCAATACCCACAGATGAGGGTGAACATCATATCTTAAGGAGAGTATTTCATTATCACTGGTGGAGGGCACCAACTCCAGGGTTCTTTCCCACTCTGGCCTATGACCACAGAAGCAGGGTTGATTGTTCTTCTTCACAGTGAACTGAACTAAAGGGGTCTAAAAATACATTGTGAGCAGCCTGAAAGCCAGTAACAATTTATGCCAACAGAGCAGAAAAGAATGCTGATATTAAATTTCCTGCCTATGGACTTCCTAGGGGAGAAGGCCTGGTAAAATATGTCTGGTGCTGTTGATCTGTTTGCAGAGTCATCCCCTCAATTAGCTCCTAGAGACACAGATAGTATAATTAAGTAACTAAAGACAATACCCCCCAAGAAATTCATTTTCAGAATCAGGCAGGAGCAAGATTACTATAGTACATTACCTAAATTTCAGATTTGATTGTCCTTTCCACTTCTGCTAGGGTGCTAATGGACAAAATAACCAAAAGTCACAGGATATACAGAAGACCAAGAATTTGCAAAAGAAACCTGGATAATCTATAGTTGGAGCATAAATATTGCTGCATCAGGAAAAAGCTGGGACACAATGACCTGAGTAGAAGACAGCAAGAAAATAATTGTTTTAAAAATCTTTCAAATACAACCTAAAGGATCACGAATTATTAAGAGCTAGAAAAGACTTTAAAGATCATTTTACGGCTAAGGAAACTAAGATCCCAGAGGTAAGTGACTTGTCCAAGGTCAAAAGGTTGGTTAGTTGCTGATAAGAACTAGAACCCAGATTTTCCTTATATTCGGGCTAATGTTTACTCACCAACTCCCCGCACCTTGATTTCAACATGCTCTCTTATTCTTAAAAGGTGTGATAAATTTTAAAGCTGATTGAAAATATACATACACACACTATAGTCGAATTGAACCATGTTTTTCTTTGAGGCAAATGGAAACAGGCATAGATATCACAAAGTCAGGGCTGGCAATAACTGTCTTAAATTCAGTATTTGGAGAACATACTAGGTTGGCTCTGTGATCAACTCATCACACTCACATTTTCACATAGGGGTGGGAAGGCACAAATTTCAGTTTAGCTAGTTATCTCTCTGCCTTGCAGAGTTCAGCAGAGAGCAATTTTGCAGAGCTTAGAGAGCTGTCTCCAGTTTGGTTCACACATAATCTGAAGCCTGTCCTGGGTAGCCAGTAAGCAAATCAGCCATGAAGATTTTTGTCTGACAAATTCAAATTACCAAATGTCAACAGTACATGACTTAGTGCTAGCAGCCAGCATAAATGAATCCTATTTATTTATTTCTATGTATACCTATTAGCTTCTGAGCTATTACAAATATCACTCAAATGCAGTGCCTACCATTTTTATGTCTACCTGAAAACTGACAAGTGATACTGAAGACAAAAGTTGACTCCTTACGCAGAATTCTAAGGACATCGATTAGGTAGATTCTATGCACACACACAAAAGAGTCACCAAGCTCAAACACAACAGGGAACAGGTTTTCTTGTTTCATTTGTTCTTTCTTTTTTCTCTCTCTTTTTTTTTTCTTTTGTTTTTATGGGAAAACTCAAGAGGACCAAATAATAATAGTAAGAATCATCAACATTTCAAGAATTGCTTTTTGTGTCTTCATCTGTTGTCAAGCATCTGAGAAATAACCACAGATCTCCATTTATCCAATTTCTCTAAGGCACATGGGAAAGAAAGCCAGATTCAATACTTTCAGAGAAAGAAGGGTGCTGTAAATAATGAGGCAGTGCAAAACACACACACACACACACACACACACACACATATCATCATCATCATCATCATCATCATGGTCAACATATACAAGCCCTAGGTCACCCTTACTAGCTTATTGGCCAGTGAAACAATTGTACCATATTGGCCTGATTGTTCAACCTCGTCCACCCAGCAAAATCTCAAAACTGGGATCAATACAGCAAAGCACCAGCTCTCATTCAGATGCAGAAACTTGAGTTTCTGGACACAACACTTGCAGCTATACATCTCCTCCAGTGCCTGCCTTGTGTTCTAATTGTGTAACTAGTAGACATAATATTTTTGTTCTCGTCCTGTTACACCTCTTTCTTCCATTCAGAGACCATACTGACACTTTACTAGTCTCTGACCCAACCTACTGGTAACTTCATTTCCCTGGACCACATCTTTCTTGAGAAGATGGAGGCCATCAGCCATGGTCAAAGTTTAATTCCTCAGTGGTCTACCTACCAACCTATAGACATTCACATCCATTTCTAACTCCAGGACTCCAGTTGGAAGTCCTCTTCCTGTTCTTCGTTAGCCTTCCAACTGCAATGTGTCTTTGAACTTGACTTTACCTAGAGGCATAGGTGGGTCATCTCCCTTCCCTTTTTCAACTTCTCTCTTTACATTTTCTTGTAAACAGTCCATAAACTTGTTCAAAAATGGCCATTTTTATCCCCAGGCCTTATCTTAATGTACTTCTCAACTTTACTTGGCAGCCCCTCCCCACCTCATACAAATCACACATATTGATAGACACAGGCAACTCACGACTCAAACCTGAGAACAGACAATTCCCTACCCAGCAATCAAAACACTGCATCCAACTCTTCCCACCCACTTCTCTAAATAGGCTTGATTTTCCATCTCATGCTCCTATATTTCCATCCGCTCCTTAAATCCTAATTCCTAGGACATCATTCCCATGTCATGGCTCTTCTCACTCACCTTGTATGATTTTATCCATTATCACATGGTATCAACAAACAACACCCTACTGGTGGCTTCCAGATCTAGACCTATTAGCCTATACGGAACCTCTTCTTCATAAAACCATGTTCGATGATTTGTTTAGCACTGACTGATGTTGTTATGTTTGGGGATATCTCAAAGTTAAACTTCTGAGGGGACTTCCTTCTAAATTTCATCCTGAATTCTTATCCCTTTTCTCAGAACTAGGGTCATACTAATCCTTGAATTCCTATCGCGTAACAATGTATTTGGGATTTAATACAAGCTTAATGTGTTGAATGAATGAACTGATTAATTACTTCTAATATTAAAAATTCCTATGAAATTAGTATTGGATCATGTAAAGTAAGAACATGATAGTAAATGCTATAGGACACAGGTTATAAACTCCTACTACACTCATTTCAAAAGGAGAATAAAACTCTTATCCACCTGGAAGTACATTCACCAATGTATTATAAACTTGTTTTAGAAACTAATGACATTTAGCGACCAGACTATAGGACCTTTGAGACCATGTTAATTTCTGCATAACACAATGGAGAGTTCAACTTTCTAACAGACAGTTAACAGTAAGACTAAATTTACTCTGGAATAACCTGGTTTGCAATTGAGAAGTTGATGCAATTAAGAAAATGTGTTTGTACATTTCTAAAGACAGGATTAATGAGGTTACTATTTTCATAGCCTAATGAAGTAGCTTTTTCAGTTCCAGAATTACCCTACAGTCCTTTCTGACATCAGAATTCTATAATTCTTCAGTTATTCTTATGCTTAAATAATTCCACTTCTGTTTAATTACTTAAAGACTCCTAATCAAACTTTGCTAATTTCCTTTGTCTATTAAGCTTTTATTGTTTTTAGGTAAAAGGTCCATTTTCTTATAATTCATCCACTTTTGAGGCCTTTTGTCTCTCACTGAGAACAGGCTGTGTACACAACAAAAATCTTCAGAGTGTAATCAGGAACAGAAAAGAGGAGCAAATTTCCTGGGTCAGCCTCACATCCTGTCAAAATCAGGACCCTCTGAGCTCTGTGGAGACATTGACCATGATTCTAAATAGTATAAGAATCTGCACAATTACAAATGTATGTTTTTGCTTTTTGCTCATACACAAGCCACACTAGGGGCTTGCCTTCAGTTGAATGGCTCCTTGTATTCAGTCCCTTTCCCAGCCCATGCTCTCATCTCATTAGAATTTCTGTATCCTCTGGTCTTGCAGAGTTCCCTTCACCTTCATTTGTATCAGACAAAAGATGGTAATTTACGTCTAATTAACGGAACTGAGTCATAATGAGTTCTTTTCTCTTAGACAGCATTTGGATGTCCAAAATAACCAGCAAGATTGGGCTTTTTAGTCTCCCTCCAGCTTAAGGTTTTATAATACAATGCTCTTATTCAGGCCTCCTATTTTGCATACAGTCAGAGGGCTGGAGGTTATCCACATTGTGAAATTCTTTGGCTAGTTATGCCCAAAGTGATTTAATGGCATGCAAGCAGATTTCATATTTTCTGCTAAGCAGCTCTGTTGAAACAGTCAAGCTTACGAGTGCATCCTTTTAATGTCTCTTCCTTATTCTTTGAAATGATATCTTTTGCCAGTTGATGAATTTGCTATCATTCTTTATGAGATCAATTTTCTTGCAGAAGATACAAAAGACAGGATGAAAGACAAGTTTGATGCAAAGCACAAAAAAGGGCTGTGAATCTGTGTGAAGAGAAGCATGGTAAAGCATAAAGCTGTTCTCTCCACACCACGGGAGGGACAAAGATGGAATGATGTAAATACAACAAGCCTGCCTAAAGAAACAAGAGCACATGTTTTACAGAATCAGAAACCAGGTTAAAATATTAAAAGCATCTTCTCACTTTCCCACATGCCAGAATATTTTTAAATGCCCTCTATACATGCCACATGCCAACACAAACAAGCCACAGAGTATGAGCATCACTGGCATCATGCCCTCATACAATGACACCATTTCGACATACTGGGTTTTTACTCCTGGGACTCTCTTCACTCAATCTTTTTTATGACACTGGGTTAAGAACAGAATATTCTTTCTCTCTACACCTCAAGTACCTCAATACTCAAATCTATTTTCTCTTGATATAATATTGTTATACTTTAAAAAGTGTGGCAAGACCACTTCGCTGTCATCATCTGCTGAAATACATTTTTCTCCTTTGCTCCAATCTTAAAAACAAAAACAAAAAGAAAAGAAAACAAAAAATAATGCTGACCAAACTTTCATCTTGGGAGTTTTGAGACAGAGAAATTATAGCCGTGTTCCACAGAAGGGCAGGCGAATCTGGGCTGCACATACTCAGATTTTACTTGTTTCTCTCATTTTTTTTTCTCCTCAGAGAGGATAGAATGTAAAGTTTATAAACACAAGCTCCTCAATAGATATATACTTGATCCATCAAAGTAGAAAAATGACTCTGTGGTGAAAATATTAAACCAAACAGTAAGTCAGAGAATATTAAATATTAACTTGATTAACTAGGTTTAATGAGTAAGAAGCAGGTAATTTATAATGCTAAATTGACAAAAATGGGTTAAAGAAATAGACTGTTTCATATCAGAGTAATTTTTTTTTCTTTTTTGGGGAAGAGTGGAGGGATAGACTGGTACTTAAAAAATAAACTACATTTTTAAATAAATATCACTACAAGCACTTTTTAAACAATTGTCTTTGAACAATGAGACTAAAAATCTAGTATCAGAAATAAGACACCCATAAGAAGACCTGAATGTGCAAAGGTGATTGAAAATTAATTTATAAATCTGATACTTGAACCCCAGTTTTTTCCAAACATAAATTGCAAATCATGGGAACATCTCCTAGCTAGCTCAGAGAATCCTTTCCAATCTAGAGCAGAATGAATTAATAGCTTGAGGAATCTCTCACGACACTACCTTCCATTTCATGTACTTGAAGACATGTGGACGCTGGACACTGAGAGTGAAGCAGAAGGAAATGTCTTGAGTGTAGGTGTCCCAGAGGATCTGGTGGGCTGGGTACTTTCCCAAGTGGGTAGAGATGGGAGTAAGGTTTCCAGTGCCAATAGCTCCCCTAGTGGTGGGGAAGGGCTCCCCCCAATGTTGGTGGGGAGTGTTCCTTGGCAGCTACCTTCTCAACAAGTTGAGTGTTTCTAAACTTGGGGCCGTCTGTACTTACCAAAAGATAACAATGACACAAAGCAGTGTATGTGACAAATGAGTGGAAGCAGATACTGGGTACCATGAGACAAAGCACTAGTTTTATGCCGGCTGTCAGGTAAAGACCACAGTGAAAATTCAAAGGGAAACCAAAGCTGACTTAAAAACAATTAACATGTTGATTGTTATACTTAAGTATAAGTTCTAAAATAACTATTCTAGACGAGCTTTGTAAATAAATAAAAACTTAAACACCTATGACTTAGTTTTATTCATTTGTTCTTTCTCATAACTGAACATACATACAATAGAAAAGAAAAAGGAACATGGCAACAGATTGGAAGTATGTTCCCTTGACATTCAAAACTATACTTCAGAAAACTTTTATAATAAAGAATAGTTAGCAACAAATTGCATAAAAACCTAAATGAAAAACAAAGTTCTTTTACTCTAAACCAGATTAGGACACCATGAACCAACAAAGTTCTGGAAAAAAAGGCTTTAGAACCTCAAATAAAGGAGTCAGAAACACAATGAAAGTCCTTCTAGTAATAACTACCACAGAAAAATCAAACAGTAATATTAATTCACAACCGAGAAAGTATAATCAATTGCATATATTTCTTCACATTATAAATATATATAATCTTCACATTTTAATTATTATAGTCAATATCATTTCCTAGATGTAAGGAAAATTTTAAATGGTTATTGTGTCTCTCTCTATATAGGAGTATCTAGTTTTTAAAAATCTCTTTTCTCCAAAAGGCCGCATATAAATTCATAGTCTGTAGAGTCATACATTAAATGTTCTCGAATTATTTAAGTAGTTTAAAATGTCTTCAACTGCAATTTTGTTCAAATCCAATAATCTTTCTTAAAGCAAATGTTTATATTTAATTTATAGATTTCTTGTTTGGTTATACTATATGTATAACTTTTTTTCTGAAGAAAGATTGTAGGAAGTAAGGTTAGCTGAAAATATGATTAGTACTCTTACCAGGACTTATTCTAAGAGATATATTCAGAAACAAATATTGTTGGACACATACTATCTAAAGGTATATGAAAGGTGCCAGGAATACAGCTGGTAACAAGACAGCTGATTCCCATCCTAATGGAGTTCTGTCTCCACACTTTAGATCCACATTTGGCAGATAATCTTCAAAAACCACTGTAAATTGTGCTGTTATAAACTCTGATCATATCGTTTTAGTAAATCTTTGAGGTTTCAGGGATGAGAAACTGAAGTGTAGTTAGCATACTTCAAAAAATTACTGAATGCCATAGCTATAAGAGTCTTGGATACCAATTCGTCTGGCTGTTCCTTTTCTTTTTGAATATAAGGCACTAATTTTTAATTTATAAACAAAACAAAACCACACAAAAACAGAACTCTGCAGACTCACTCCTGCATATTAATAATTACTTTTTAGTATGACTAATATACTGCATAATGAAAGAACTACTTTGAATTCAGTATCCTTTTAAATACATGCATATGATACTAATCTCAATAATATCTAAACTAATTTGAAGAACAGTGGCAAATGTGTGGGGTTACATGTGATGTGTGGGCAACAATTTTGAGGCCTCTTAAAATTAAGAAACAAAAACTTCATCTACCTCCTCTTTCAGTCACTCATTATTGACCAGTTAAAGGCCAGAAATGACCGAACCATCTTCCCAAGGTCATACCATTGGCCAGCAATATCATTGACCTGATAACACCGAAGACTACTGGCTTCCACTGAAGTAGCATCTACAAACATCTGCTTGGGTACCACCCACAACCTTCCTCTCAAAGAGTACATTTCTCCTTTACCTACAAATTTCATAAAGAAACCCTAGGTACACTATTTAGAGTCTCTTCTATTGCATTCCAGCAAACTCTTGGACATGCTATAAATATTTTCCTCCTTCCAATCTTACAGTAGATAAGAATTTAATAAAAGCTAAAATATAACTTCAGGGCAAAAGACAAATTTCCTTTTATTGTACTGTAGAATGTTATATCTATCATGGCCTAAAAATACTCAGAAACCAGTATAGTATTTCTAAAGCAACATGGATCTTCCTGGTTTGGGAAGGAAAAAAAAAAGAGTATTTTTATTCCTTTTCACTCTGCCTACAACTAGAACACTTAGATAATAGATAATAGAGATTAAGCCTTAAATTTCTATATTCAGTAGTGGTAGCATCACAAGAAGACTGAAAAAGCATTAGTCTCTACAAACTAATACCCAATATGTTAGTTCTTTGGGCAGTTTACATTGATTTTACATTTAATTGTATAGGCTGATGTTCACATATTTTTCAGGACAAAGTTGTAAAAATGAAAGGATCTAGATATACTCTGATATGAAGCCAAAAGAAGAAATAAACTTGAGTACTAGTTTCTGTAATACCTATATAATTTCAAAGGCTTTTTTTTTTTTCCTACTAGAAATTGACATTAGGGGTCATAAACAAAAATAAGAGCAAAGGTAATAAAATTGTACTTCCTCTTCTTTCCCTCATTTTCCCCTACTCTTCTTAAATTACTTTGAGAAATAAAAATAAAATGAAAAATACCCCCTGATACTTAAATGTTTTTCACCTATTCTGTAACTAGTTGGGTTTAATTCCCTTTAGTTCAGTTAGCCAGTAGACTTTGTCCTTCAGTCCTTCTGGCAAACATTTGACAATTCTTTCAAAATGTTTTTGTAAAGTGATGGGGGGAAAAAAAACTCATTAATTTCTCTTACCATCAAAGAAGATAAAAAATATTTTGATGGGAATGAAGCGATTAATCCTAATGATTAACTCAAATTATTTTTTCAAAGTATAGGTTTCCTAAAGCTTCACAGAAAAATACCCTTTAAAGAAAACTTATTGATCTGCTATTTGAAGGAAACTGTCACTGGAAAATTAATTAACAAAATATCAGTGGCTTTAGGATACCCTCAAAGGGATTATGAGAAAAAGACATTAATAAAAACTTTGTTTCCAAAGGAAAAAATGATAGATTTATATATTTTCATTTGATTAAATGAGCTATTTTAATCGCTCTTCAAACAAGCCCCCCACATTAGTTTGCCCGGTGGCTGCCATAACAGAGGACCAGAGACTGGATGGCTTAAACAACAGGAATTCATTTCTGACAATTCTGGAGATTGGAAGTCTGAGATCAGGGTGTTGGCAGGGCTGGTTTCTTCTGAAGCCTCTCTCTTGGGCTTGTAGATTCTCCCTGTTTCCTCATTTGGTTTTCCCTCTGGGTGTGTCTGTGTCCTTATTAGGTTTTACATACTGGATTAGGGCCCACCCTGAGGATCACATTTTGACTTAATTACCTCTGTAAAGACCTTATCTCCAAATACAGTCATTTTTTGAAGTACTGTAGGTTAGAACTTCAACATGAATTTTGAGGGGATAAATTCAGCCTATACCATCCCCACTAACCAAAAATTAACACTTCATTTCCATGTGGCTCTAAAATATCTAATGTTGTCAGCCAACATTGTTTCTTCATCTCCAAGGCCATGGAAAAAAAAATGTGGGACAGTCAGAGAAATTATTGGCCATGATGCAAAATCAACAACACTTAGTGCTAGCCATGGTCTCATTGTAGCATTTTTTTTTTAAGTTAGGGATTACTTTTGAGTATAAATTTGAAATGGTTATTATAAAATAAAACATAAGTAAGTCAGAGGAACAGTAGTGACATATAAATATTGTTCATTACCACTCAAAAAGCCAATATAATTAAACTATTCAAGCTAATTATCAAAATTTCTTCATAGGCCCCATTTTAAGAAAAATAAATATTAATCAGAAGAGAAAAAAACAACCAAAAAATCCCCACAAAAATTGTAAAAGCTCCACAAAAACTAAGCAATTGAAAATCCTAACATATATTATTTTGTTAGAGAACATATTTTTGAAGAAACCACAGCAAAACAACGCCCGCATTCAGGGATAGTATCAAATCACATTTTAGCATGGGTTGACTAATACACTTCATAATGAAAGAATTTCTTTCAATTCAGTATCTTTTTAAATACATGCATAGTACACTAATGTAAAAAATTATTTCTAATTTTATTCCATAAAGTAAATGGAATTACAGAAGAATTACAGATATCTTCATATCTACCCTCCTCATTTTAACAGTGAAGGATGAGGTCCATTAAAAAGAAATTTTCTTGACAACTAAGTGGAATCAGTCAGTATTCAAACCTAGGCTCTATATTTAAGCCATCTCCTTATATCTATATGCTCTTTCCAAAGACAACCAATGAATTTGAATATTTTTCACATTATTGAGCAAATCACAAAAGGAGGTAACAGTGAACTATCACTTCTATCATTCTGAAAGACTCGCTCAAAAAGATAGTGTGACAGTAAAATTGTTCACCATTTCAAAAGTGACCATAATCTAGCAAGTACTGCATCAAACTTTGAGGCAACAGTTCTCCTCATCTTCTTTTTGTTCAAAAACATCTTTGAGATCACTGTCAATGATACTATGATTCCCTTTCTTCAGAAAAAGAAAATACACATACACACAAAATTTGGCATTTCAGGGAAATCAAATAATCCCTTAAAAAGTACTTGGGAATTAAAACCTATGACTCGGATCAAAAAACAAAGCCCAAGTTAGAAGATGTAGGTAGAGTTTCTTGCCCCTAAGACCATCCCAGTCAAAAGAGTTTCCAAAATAAAGTAATAAGAGGGGAGTTCTAAGTTTTTAGAATTCAGTGACTAGATAACATAGAGTTTCAAAGGTTTCTTCCTACCCTTCACACCATTCTAATCCCATATGGAGGCCACTATGCTAGCTTTGTCTGGTGTGATTAAGATCAATAAGTCTTTATCTTTTAAAGTCTAAGCAAAGTAAGAAAAGAAAACACTGCATTGTTCTCAAAAACAATAGAACACTTGACCATAAAGGTCAGATAAAACATTGTGAAAAACACTATTACTGCCAGCCAGTTGCATAATTTATACAATCTGCTTGACATATTCTATTTCATTACTTTACAATTAGAAATTATACTGAAAAATTAAAACTCAAAACTCAGTAGTAATTTGTTCATGTCTTTGTTACTAAGAGGACCATAACTGAACCCCAAAAGTAAATTTCAATCTCACTTTGTAAAGAGCAAAAGAATATACAAGTGTAAGAAATACCACAGTTCCCAGGGCCTTTTGGAGATACATATATGTTGAAGAGACATGGGACAGAGTTTAAGTACAGACTGCCCTCAAGGTCAACTGATTACACTCTCACAGCTGAGGTATGAGTGAATCTAAATTATGTATGCATCTGATTAAAAACTCTTAGGCTCAAATTTGCAAAGAGATGCATAAAGTTCCTCACCATATTTATGAAGAAATATATCCTTCTATATTTTTGAAACGTTTTCTTTTCAAAAACCAAAAAACCAACCAAACAGAAAAACCTCAGCTAGTCTGAAGAAAGTCACAACTGCATCGAGGTTCAGTTTTAACTATCTCAACTATCTGAGGAGTTTTAATAGCACTAAATACAACATTTCTGACTTAAAGTTTTTAATGAATGAGGATGAGGCTTTACAGTTCACCACACCAATTTAACTAAAAATCTATCAAATTTGGGAAAATAACCTTTAAAAAGTTTATAATATGCTATTACATATTTTTTCCAATAATACTTTCATTTTTCCTGATCATTGATGCTTTAATAGTGTGTCTCAACTCATATATTTTAGTACTTAAAGACCTTTCTAAACTCTAAAATCAAACTTCACACTCTGTCAATTACTCAGGGACCCAGCATTTTCCCTCCTGTAAATGATCTGGCCAGACTTCAGAGACCAGACTTCAGGGACCTTTTTTATCTTTATTTATTCTATGCCCAATAAAGCTTAGGACAGCATTCAGACTGCAATAAATGTTTGCTGAATGAATAAACAAACTTAGGAGTGATTGCACTGCTATGTGTTGTGCATCAGGAATTAAAAAAAAAGAATCTGACTATGGCTTTCCATTCCTTAGGAAGCATCCTGAGAAGGGAACATTGGTAAGTAAAAAAGAATTACAATGTACTGTATTAAGTTCCACAATGGAGCCCATACACGAGGTACAATAACAACACAGAAGAGGGATGAATGAATTGGTACAAAGCACAAGAGGTTATGACTGTGAATTACTGGGTGTATTCCAACCTCAGAAAATAAACTATTTGGAAATTATACATTTTGTACTAGTCCAGCTTCTTTCACAGATCATTATGAGGGTGATTCAGACATATTTTTATTACTTAAAGTGTCTGGATCCAAGTAACAACCATTAACATGAAATGCTTATTCCCTCTATACTGGTCTTTCAAGGTATGTGTTATAGATTTTAAACTTTACATACATAAAAACGTATTTAACTTGGAATAACTCCATAAAGAATGGAATGACCTTAATTGTGGCAAAGAAAAAGCTCTCATAGTCAAGTATTTGGGTAAAAATTGTGAACAATGATTTTACACATGACAAAATTTCAATAGCAAATACTACTAGAAAAATATTGATCCTCGCTAATAATCAAAGATATGTAAATTAAAGCAAACTTGAGATGTTATTTTATGACTGATAAGAAAGGAGGATTCTCTTTTTACTTTTTGTACACATAACACATAATCATGGGTAACTATTGTAGGGAATACTATTAATTTGCAACACATTTTTGGAAAACAATATGAAATACATAACAAAAGCAATAAAGCAATTCCAAGTAATTCCACTCCTAGGAATATGTACTCTAAAAATACCCCACAAAAAATAAAAAACGAAAGAATCATTAAGTTGCTCATTTGGCATTATCTGTATTAATCAAAAAGTGGAACGAAAACCAAAATGATCCAATTAGGGAAGAATGTTAACAAATTATTAACAATCTGATATTATGTATTCAATAATTTATGATCACAAAGGCACTGCAGAAACAAACCAAGAAATCTGTTATTTAGAAATGTACAAACTATGAAATGCCACATGTACTTTGTAAATAAGAATTAAATAGCATAAATCAACAATTTCCTCTCTTGTAGCAGCAATGCTTAAAATAAATAATAAGCTAGACACTCTCCCTACTTATAGAAGATCATATGCAAAATTAAAAATTTGCCAGTGTAGAGGTATGCAAATTTATAGCATTAATTTTTCCCATGAACATGTCATCTTTCAATGTCTAGCACACATGCTGCCTTTTTCAGCCACCAATTCTCGTAGCGGAAAGTAATATATGCTCTGACATCTGTATTTCCAATGCATTCTGCTTAGATTTCTACAGAGGTATTAATCAGGATCTTTGTAGCAGTCTTAGTGGACCTGCTCTGACTTGCTGGATGAAAATGGTACCCCTTCTTGCCTTCTGCATCTGCCTCTACAAAGAATAGATGTGTGATTGGTGTTTCCTGAATTTAGATATCTGAAACAATGCTAGGAAAAAGAAACCAAAGAGGGGTTGGAAACAGAGGTGAACAGTATAGGTTCTTCTCTATACTATGGGTTACAATATTCAGAAGAAAATAAAGCTGTGCAGTTTTCTTCTTTTAAAAACAAACTGAATTCACAATAAAATAGAAAAACCAGGCTCTGACTTCATCAATAAAAAAGAGGAGTTAAATAAAATACTGTTTCTGCAAGTTACTCTTATCCAATCTTCAATTCTCTCCATATCTAAAATACATTGCATTGCAACTTAAACACATTAAAACTTATTTACAATAAAAGGCCACTGAAATGAGATAAAAATCACTTTTATAATTTTCTTATACTTCTATAAAGGTTTTCAAAATTTGATAAAAATGGATAGCTTTTTTATTAATTTCCTTTTATCTAGAAAAGAACATAAAAGATCACAAAGGAATCTTGCAAATAACAAAAGACTCACTTTGCACATCCTGTGTTCTAAAACATTTGCACAAAACTTATTCTAAGAACATAATCATGGATGTGATACAGATTAAGTTAAAAGAATGTTTATTCCAGAATTGCATGTAATAGCAAAAAGTTGGATTGGCATGCTAGAAAATGTTCTATAAAAGGATTTCCATTAAATAAATTGACAGCCCATTTGTATGCTGTATTGCTACATGGACATTAAAAATATATTAAGGAATATTTATTGAGACAAGAAAATATCCAAAGTATACCATTAAAGAAAAAGCACAAACGTACAGTGGAACTCAATTTTTGAAAAAAGAAAAAAATTAAAGTTGATTTCTCATTATTCAAGGTCGTTATGTTCTACAAAGTTGCTTCAAACACTGATTTAGCGAATACTTAGCTCGTAGGAGAAATACAGAGCTAGGGTCCTGCAAGAACTCTGGTCACAACATTTTTGTCAACTGGTCAATATATAACCTTGTTTAATGTGTGTTTCTGTTTATAAAGACACCTTATTAAATATATATAGCTAACTCATTAACATTGAATTCTCAGCCAACTGCAATATAGCTCATGCCTGAACTAGGCTTAACCTAAAACACATATTTTCTCCAAAATGCATATCCCAACTTTCTCACACTTAGAAATACAAGACAACGTTTTAGTACACTTGTGAACTATTTTTAACAATGGAATTACAAACACAAAGCACAAAAATGTTAAAACGTGGCACTGAACAGACTGCAAAAAAGGACACTTGTTTATAGTATAAGAACTGAAACAAAAAAGCACAGTGTTGCTTTGTTCAATATCTGCTTGGATGGTGTGTGCTAGGTGACTTAAATTGTTGTGTTTTGCACGTGTCCACAAATGACCTTGAAAGAGCTGCAAGTGCTGATTTGGGGGCTACGAATAAATTTTAGAGACTAGGTGAATGCACATGAATAATGAGGGTGACTGCACATATACACAATCATAGGGAAGAACTGGGTGAATAAAACTAATCTAGGAACAGAAGTCTCTCCACGTGGCAGCCAAGTAGGTCTGTCACAGTAGATATTTATTTTCATCTTTTCACTCATCTGCTGTTTCAAAGTAATCTTATCATACTTCAATATCGATACTTATCAAACTTACAATGGTTCAAACTTGTTAAAATTACACGATTATCTATTCAAATTTTCTACAGCAATAGCACTAACTTTTTGATTAAAGGGAGAAAATTATGGTGTTTTCATCATATTTTAAGAGCTACCTTGTCTACGGCCATGCTATCCTGAACAAGCCCGATCCCATCTGATCTCGGAAGGTAAGCAGGGTCGAGTCTGGTTAGTACTTGGATAGGAGACTACCTAGGAAGACTAGGTACTGTAGGTGTAAAAAAATAAAAAATAAGGGATTGTAAAATGACAAGGTCCTTGCAATCTGTGAGGTCAAACAAGGGTTGCCTCGCCTAAAAAAAAAAAAATTAAATAAAAAAAAGAACTACCTTACAATGTTAAGTATTTTGTAATATTAGGAGTTATTCGAAATTAACCACGTCCCTTAAATACTGGCAGTATCTACTGGCAGTAGGAACTAAAAGAAATTCCAGTCAATTCTATAATTCTATGGAGAAAATGTCAGATTAAGAAAAACTAAACTCAAGTTATTTACAGAATATATAATTCACTTTCAAAATATTCATGTTGTATCTCATTTTTAAATGTGTGTAGTCACGCGAATAAGGTTATTATCATTTGTAAGAGTTCATCTAACATTTTTACATCAATTAAAATCTTCAAAGTTATTATTTACATAGTAAAAATAAAGACAATTAGTAAGAAGCCACTATAAAGTTTATTAAAGGCAGAACCAAACCAAAACCAAATGAATTAGGGTGAAGAGAAAATAAATATTAAATATAAATAAAAAAGAAAGACAAAATCAAATATAAATATGAAATACTACTCTGATAAGAAAAGAGGCTATGGAATTATAAGAAAAACTAACAGGCAGTGTGATATTAAAAAGGGAGCAAATAGCAAGTAAAAAGATGCACAATTTCGGAGAAAAAGTTTAGATCATTTTGAGCATTTTTGAGTACATTCAAACATAGGAATAACCATCAGCTTGGCCCATATGTTAAACACAAAGGTCAAAGAATACTATATTTGAAACAAACATCTGTGAAATTATGGATGTTTATCCAACAAAAACAGAAGTATTCCTAGATTTACAAAATAGAAACTTATGATTCTTTAAGTTCTGTGATGAACATTCATTCCTTTATCCATACATCCAACACCATCCAACCATCAATGTTTACTGAGCACTTATGTTTATAAAGTACTTTCTTAGGCACTATACAAATATCATGTGTGATGGTTAATTTTATGTGTCTTATTTACTGAACTACTGGGTGTCCAAGTGTTTGGTCAAACATTACTTTGGGTGTTTCTGTGAGAGTGTTTCTGGAGGAAATTGACATTTAAATAGGCAGACTGAGCAAAGCAGATTGCCCTTCTTAATGTGGGTGAGCCTCACCTAATCAGTTGAAGGCCTGACTAAAACAAAAAAGCTGACCCTCTCTTGAGTAAAAGAGAATTCCTCCTGCCTGACTGTCTTTGAACTATGACATCAACTTTTTCCTGCTTTTGGACTTCAAATGAAACATCACCCTTCCCTGGGTCTTGAGCTTGAAGGCCTTGAGGCTAGAACTACACCATCAGTTCTCCTAGGTCTCCAGCTTGCTAACTCATCCTGCAGATCTTGGGAGCTGTCAGCCTCCATAATCACATGAGCCAATTCCTTAAAATAAACCGTGTGTGTGTGTGTGTGTGTGTGTGTGTGTGTTTATGTTCATCCTTTCCATTGGTTCCGAAGAACGCTTTCTAATACTCCATACTAGACCACTATGGTATACATGAGCAAGCCAGAGGGGGTCCTGAGTTTTTTCACACCTGCTATATGGCACAAATTCTTTGTGGTCTTTAGTCTAGCTTGGCAGATTTTTCAACCATGAGACAATCTAATATCACTCATGTACACTTATTCCCTAAAAACTTTTTGTTGGAACTAAAACAACTACAATTATTAGAACTTCTAGAGTTAGTATAGTCAATTTGAGAAGATAACACAATAGGCCACCACATGGCAATGACATGTGCCAACTAATGAGCTGAAGGTTTGTCCCAGTCTGCCTCACTGAGCAAGAAGGTTAGAATGAAGGTGAATGAGACTGTGTGAAGAGGGGTAAACTGGAATTCACTCAGATATATACTTTAAAAGAGGGAATTTTTGAAAAGTTTGCTAACAAGTATTAGTATCATATTATATGTGGCACATCATATGTCATTTCTGATCTCAACACCTACATTCTAGGACCCCCACCCCCAGCTGAGAAGTGACCAACCACTGTGCACAATGATTTGGGAAAGCAAAACATATTGTACCTAACATATTTTAGCTAACATAGCTATTGCTATGACTAGAATTATTGCTCATGATTTAAATCACTTTCCAGTTATATGGTATCTGGAATACCCTGGTAGTTTGCTTCCTACTTAATACCTTATTTTATATCCAAACTTTTGTTCCAATTATTTCAGAGCTTCCTGTGCTCAACAAATTTAAACTACCCAAATAAATTCTACCTCCCTAGCAGTGTCATATGACCTCTGTAGCTATTTATGTGACCCTCCTGACTACACACAACTTATTTTTTATCTACCATAATGAGGGTACTGGTAAATTTTCCTGTCTTTCAAAGTCATCTGCACCTGTATGCATTTCTTTAACAGGAACCTATTAACGTACTTCTCCAAAAGCCACCTGGAGACTTGACTGTAACCACACCTGTGATTTATAAACAAATACACCCTAACACATTCGGGAATTTAATCTCACCCAGCTTATTTTAATACCTATGTGCAATTTAATTTGAGTAAAATATTATGTTTGCCTGAAATAGCAGTTCTTGAGGATTCAGAGTTTTAAAAGGAGAGAGAATTGATTGAATTACAATAATAAACTTTTCTGGAATCCATGAAACTAAATTGCATAGCTTGAAGTACACAATAGATTACAAAAATTTGCCCTAAGCATGAAAAGGTTTCTAATTTCCTTGGCTGCTTAAGAAGAATCCCAAATATATGAAAGTAAAATAATGACTTTACCTTACAAATACTCCTGATTTTGGCCATTGTGAATATCCCATTAAAGCCAAAATTAGCCACTTGTACACCTGTTTCAGTTTTTCCCTGACCTCTCCATTTTCACCTACTTACTTTCTATTTCTCAAACTGCTCAAGAGTGAACAAGGATGAGACGCTAAAGTATGTTCCCATTTCCCAAGGCCAACTACCATTACCATGGAACTGAAAACCTCTGCCATTAAACTGGACTGTGTCCAGTCAGAAGACAGAGCAAAAGTAAGTGGTTCTTCCTTCTTTTGGGGGTAAATGTCTATGTTTTCTATAAACCAAGAAATCATCAGTTAATTTTAGTAGAAAAAAAAGTTATTTTTTACTCTACTGTATGGAGAAATGAAATTCCAAGTGTTTGGAATTGATTGACTGCAAAGCGCCTAAAGAATTAAGAAATGAAAATTTCAAGCACAGTCTGGGTATTCTAATTCATCTTTGCAAAGTCACTTCTTGAAATGTTTTGTTTGTTTGTTTGTTTTTTTATCTTAACTAGAAACACAGAGTATAGTAGCACAAACCAATGTCCTTGCTTTCCGGTTCTGTATATACAACCCTACAATCAAAGCAGCAGACCCTCTACAGGACAAGAGGCCCATTTCCACACTGAGTATCCAACAGTAACTGACAGTAGCTGGTACTCTGGGGAAGAGCAATTGCACAGCAGATTATTTGGTTTTAAATGAACATGTGCATTATTCTCTTGCCTTTTTAAGTCAAGAGTTTAGGTACATAATATATATTAAATATAGAAAATCCTAAAACATATCTTGTGGTTTGGAGTGAATTAATCATTAGAAGACTTATTTATTTGGTTTATTTGTAGGCAAGGTAGCAAGGGATGGGGGTAATGGCCCCAAATTACTTATCTGAGGAACTATAATGGAAATTAGTAGGAAACATAAAGTAATAAAATAGACTATAAGCATATAGTGAGCAATGCTAAATACCTAAGAATCCCTAACACTGCAATTGAAACTGGTTTTCAGATTATAGAAAAAAAAATTGGAGTGTAAATTTTAAGTCAGGAAAAATACATACGGACATAGAGCAGAGCTTATTAGAATCATTAAAACATTATTTGCCTAGAAAAAACACCCCGTTTCTACTAGTTACTTAATAAGTGAAGTGATATAAGTAAGGGTCTTAAGCCCAACTGATAAACTCTTATTATCATATACTTACATATAACCAAAAAACATTTTTGGCTCTACTATGAAAAATGGCTGTAGACCATAAATACCAATGGCTCAGGAGAACGTGGAACAGAACTTTTTCTGGCAAATTCTACCAGCTGTGTTGTGGCCAGTGACATGGAGTTCTTGAAGCACACTCGATGCCAGCTGGCTGTGGCATTACCCTGTCTGTCTCTCCAACAAAACAATCAGTGTTAGTTCCAGTTGGTTATATTATTGATTTTGGTTACTTAAACATATTTATAATGAAAGGAGACTATAAATAAAGTTGTCAACAGTTTCTGTTGTTTCTGTATCAAATATTATGACTGTGAAATATTTACCATACATATTCATCAAAAAGTTCTCAAAACATTTGCTTATGAAGAAATTAACTAAAAAGTAATTAAGAGTACACAGATATTTGTTCTACACATAGAATTTGGTTACATGAAAGTTGAGATTATAACTGTTGGTATCTTGAAATCAAGAGTCATTAACAGATGGTATTTAATTTTCATCTCTCTTCCTATATTTTTTAAAAAACATGAAGTAATGCAAGAATTAAACTAAGTGTTTTACATAGCATTCCTATTCCTTTACATTATCTTATGGAGCTGTTATTAGGATCAATAGTCTTAAAATTGGATCATAAGAAAAGTAAAATTATTCTCATCCAAGTAAAATTATCCTCATTCTTGTAATTAATAAATTGAATTAAACATACTTGAAAAGGAAAAAATTTAATTAACTAAATATATACATATATACATACACAAAAGCTAATTCACCATAATGAAGTACACTTAAAATTCACTCCTTTTCCAGGTTCACAGCATGATTTTTTGGAATAGTTATCTTACATTTATTAGAAAGAATTTTCCATGGTAAAAATACTTGACCTGGAGCCAGGAGTCCAGGATTATAATCCTTATACTATTCTCCAGCTGCGTGTCCTTGGGTAAGTCATTTAATCTCTCTGGACTTCATTTCCTTCAACTGTAAACTAAGAAGGTTGTGGTTGAAAAGCTCCAAAGTTCCATCCTGTTCTAGTAACCTATGAATCTGCGAGAGATAAAGTTCATAAATATTCTATAATCTTCCTTTTACCAAAATGTTACTTCCAAATATAGATAACCTTTCATGACACAAAGCAAATGTTATGACAAGGTACTTCTCAATTAATGCAAATCTTAAAGTTACTATTTAAAACAATTCAAAAATAGAGCAGACTCTATTAAGATGTTGTGATTTTGGATATTTCAGAACACAACATAGGGATCACATGCCAATCAAAAAAATCTGAATGAGAAATCATTAACTATAAATTTTACAGAGCTCTGGAATACTTCCAAATTCCTTCTTTTTCAAAATAAGCTTTTTACAAGAAGAAATTCAGTAAAGTCTTAATTAAAATGAACCCATCAATTATTCATATTTAAAGTTTAGAATTATTTTTTACTCCAATCTTAGAAGAAAAGTTAAATCTGACAAGTTTATATCAATTATTCAGTAAAATTTTTCATTCTCCTCTAACTTTTGGGGCACGGCCTATGTCACATAACTCTATGATGAAAATTGAAATTCAAAAAATTCAAATTCAATACATGGTCCGTAATCAAAAATATAATCACATTCAATAATGATGTTAATAATGATGTTTTAACAGCTAAGGTAATATATTTTACAAAGAGTTTTAAAAATAAACCTTGAATGTAAACGGAACCCTGGTTAACCCCTACAGGACTTAATTAACCAAGAAGAAAAAACTCAGCATTCTACTATGTAGATGAGTTAATTGAAGATTTAACGTTAAAGCAATAACTAGAAGTTGTAAGTAGATGGAAAATGAGTAGCATACATTCTCTTTAATAATATCCTCATGATTATCCTTCACTCACAGGGCTTAATCACAGGTTCTCTGATGAGATTTTGAATGCGAAATTCTTGAAAATTTTTATTTCCTGCCAGCAGTCAGTTACCATTAGCAAATGTGGGATAAGAAAGTGTTATACGCATCTGACGGGCATCAAGGTACCAGATTTTATTACCTCCAAGACAGGTGGTTAAACTTATTTTTCCAGCCGAGAAAGGAAAAAAAAACCTACAGAAATTATCCATGACAGGTATAAATTTATAGATATGATTTTTAAAAATCATGTAACATATAACTACGAAACAGTGAGGGAGTCCACAAGATGAGCTACTTACACGTCTCTTTCTGAATTTTAAAGCCTCTCCCATTTCACAGACTCTTGTTTTTGGCTTAATTATTCTTTTTAAACTATTTTCCCATATATATATAATATTTCTTTTTTATTTAAAAATCTATATTTTTTATTAAAAAGTCAAATTCAAGTCCTTAAAACAATTTATAATTTTGCTTTAGCATCTCTAATTGTATTATTTATATCACAGGTAGTATGAGATTTTTTTCAGTTTATCTAGTTACACTAATGTTTAGCTAAAATTATTTTGAATATAAAAACAAAAATCAAAATTATGTAGAAAGAGGCAACCCAGTATGGCACTGATTAGAAAACGCATGTGCACGCGCGTGCGCGCGCGCACACACACACACACACACCTTAAACTAAGCATTCATTACCAATTCCACAACAAATATTTTCTTAGGTGATAAATAACTTGAAAACAATAAAGCTGAAAACCCCCACAAGCTTGACAATTAAAAGTAGGAAAAGTAGAATGAACTGCTTAGTACATTTACTATATTAATGTCTTATGAAAATTAGCATATAATATATTACCTGAATCGAGACACCTAAAACCAAAACATGAACCTAAATTTACAACACCTCATGCTCAATACTTACAGATACTCTTTTTAAAATGTTGAAAAATTAGTTGTTTCTTGGTGTGTGATAGTAAAGACTGAAATGAGAGGTAGTATGCATATTAACACAGAAACCACTGAATCAGCTGCAACACAGAGGACTGTAGGAACAATATTACCCAAGGCACTTAAAATTACACAAGACTAAATAGGAAAAAGTCAGTGAAAAAACTAGAAGCAATGAATAAATGACTTAACAGGAATACAATATGTATGCTATAATACTGATAAAATATTGGTACAAATCTTGCATTTACAAGACTCATTCCCCTAATATTAAGAGTTACAAAGAAGCATATTAGAGTTCTTCTCGATTATATATAAAGAAGCAGTCAATAAAACAAAGAGAGTGGCAGAGAAGACAGTAGAAGGCCAGAGAGGCAGCTGTCAAAAGAAGTATGCTTTTCTTTAGGAAAAAAAGTGAAAGTTTTTATGCATTTTAATTAGCCAGCTTGCAAAAAAAAAAAAAAATCAGTTGAAGACTACTAATTATCACCTTCCAGCCCCACTAACACTTTGTAGTCTAGCAAAAGGGAAGAAAAAGGGGGGAGGGAGAAAGAAAAACACCTTCCCACTCCATGCCATTAAGGAAAAAGAAAATAAAGGTTTCTTCCAGCATCCTTGCAACAGATATTGACATGATTTATCTTCAAAGAACTTTCTTGTTTATAATACAAATCTTCCCCTCTGCTACAAATTTAACTCAATTATCTGGTGAACAGTTTCTACAATAAAACCTGGTAGACAGAGGAAGTAATAACCTTTCCATCCCCACCTCCCATTTGACAGCCTGCAGGTTTCAAGAGTGGAAACTTCTCTTGCTTATCCCATTAACATGTACCTGTAGAGAGGGCGTAGAAACCCCTGGAAAGATAAATGGCTCATTTTCTTTGGACCAGACTTTTAAGACAACTTCTAAAGATCTGAAAAAAGTGCTAAAATCTCTCAGTTGCTTATTTGATCCATACATTTTAAAATTACTATGGGAAACATAACTATTTACTTAAAAGCACCATTAACTCCTGGTCATTGGTACATATCTAGTCATTGTTGAAGGACAAACTGCAAATATTCAAAGAAACAGATCCATCTGTTGAGAGAGCAAATAAGTGAAATGCAATCACACTTGAGTCCTGGGCAATTCTAATTCACCCTGACAGACTGGGGCTCAGCTTTTAATCAAGCAGCTGCTCAAAGACACATTTGTGTCCCTTTAAAAGTCAAACACACCACCCATCCAATGAGGGCTTTCAGAAAATCAAGTTTATTTTAAGTCTTCAAAATGCATTTATGCATGCCAGAAACACACAAACCTCAATTACAAAGTTATAAATTCCAGTTTTTCAATGATAATATTTTGCATTTGGCATAAGACATCAGAAGGTTTTAACTAGCCAATTTCTATTGCTGTGAACTCAAAAACATCAGAGGCACTTTTAATAAAACCAGGTCACAGGTAGAAGAAGATAACGGCTTTTCCCAATTTCTTAACTTTACCTAGATGTAGCAGTAATATCTAAACAGCAACAAAAAGTTTCTCTCTTTTTCCTCACAGTCTTAGAATTAACTTTACCTGACCAGTCAAGAAATGCAGAAAAATGAACCAACATCCAGTCATACTTCAGTAGGCTTTGTTTGTGCCGAACATTAAATAATACTTTGACAACACTACAGCGCCTTCTCCAGTACTAAAAGCAATGTGATTAATCTTATTAAACCAGCATCTGAACCATGGCCAGATGCAATGGGAGAATAATTAGATTGCTAATAACATAAATATTGTATCTATAAACTCCTATTTCCAGAGCTAGGAGTCAAAGAGAAAGTTCATTGTTGAAATACTGATACAAATTAAGAAAACAGTCCATAGAAACAAGATTCCTATGCAGCAAAATAAATACATTTTGGTAGATTGGCCTGTGGCCCTAAGTAGCCTTTTCCTTTTCTTTTAATTTTTATCACTGTTAGGACAGAGAAAGGTTTTACTAATTTACAAAGAAATGACAAACAAATAAAAAGTAAAACACCATTTAATTTTAAGTGTGTGTGTATGGGGGTCCCTATGTATCCCTACATATCTAGAAGTAAAGACCAATGCTATCCATCCCCTGACATAGTTCATGAAGGATTTAAGGAGAAAGGTTCATTGAGCATAATGAAAACTTTAAGTGTAACTCTTTGGTCATGTCTCCTTCTAAGTATAATAATAAGCAAAATATGAGAGGCTAGATATGGAATGATCACACAAATAAGACACTTTGGACTGTTAGCCTCAAAAATTGGGGAGTGATTTATGATTGCAAATTTCAACATCATTCACAACAGAACCAAATCTTAGCTTCCAGGTGATTTCATAAATGACTGGTGTCAAAATCTTATTGCCACTTTTCCTTATTATTTTGGAATATGAAACTCGGGGTGGGGGGGGGACAACAACAACAACAAAAACCTTCAATGTCTAGGTAATCTGAACAGGAAAAAACTTTTTTTTTTATGGTTTATGAAATTATATATCCTTATTATTGTTAAAAGCGCATAACTAGTGTCAAAACTCATGGGGGTTGTTAATTCTCCATTCATATACCAAAACAGTATTTTCAAAAACAAATGCTATTTT
The DNA here is from genome assembly GCA_028627145.1 of Eidolon dupreanum. Lineage (NCBI taxonomy): Eukaryota > Metazoa > Chordata > Mammalia > Chiroptera > Pteropodidae > Eidolon > Eidolon dupreanum. Next base: position 57,833,829 of record CM053504.1, read on the forward strand.
CTTCTTTTTTGAATGATGAGTCAAGAACTTTCATACCATATTTTTGGAGAAAATTATTTTTCACTGGAAGAACCGTTATGGCAAGAGTATGCAAACACAGAGCCATATGACGTCCTTTCTTGAGATAAGAGGCGAAAAGCAGTGAACCTGACACACTTGGGAGTTTATTCCCTTTCTGAATAATGAACTTGATCTTGCTCATATTAACATACAAAATGAGAACATGTTCACACTGTACTAATTACACACGGAGACCTCTGCTGTTATCTCCACTGTGTAGCATTGTCCTCTGGTTAATTCTGCTTTGTTTTAGTTCCAGACAAAGACTAACAAACAGTGTTTCCCTATATGAGACCTCTAGCAGCCACATTCCTTCACTGCATCAATTATTTCTTGAGAATAACCCTTTGCCTTTGTTCCCCAATCCTAAAATAATGAATCTGCTCTGTGAGCTATTGGGCCATCCCACCTAAGCATCAGCAGGAGTTAGTAGCAGCTAAGCATCAGCAGGAGTTACCAGCAGAGGCACAATGAACATATACTTGTCCCTCGGTATCTGCAGGGGATTGGTTCCAGGACTCCCCTCAGAAACCAAAATCCCCAGATGCTCAAGTCTCTTACATAAAACAGTGTAGTATTTGCACATAATCTACTCATATCATCCCATACACTTTATTTCATCTCTAGGTTACTTATAATACCTAATATAATATAAGCTCTATGTAAATAGTTGTTATACTGCACTGTTTAGGGAATAATGACAAGAAAATAGGTCTGTACGTGTTCAGTACAGACTCAACTATCCTAGGTCTATACATAGTACACACTGGCAATGAGGTAACATTTAAAAAAATATTTTCCAACTGTGTTGGTTGAATTCATGGATGCAGAACCCACAGGTACAGAGGGCCAACTACATGTGCTGTAGAGGAACTAAAGGTAGACTGAGGACACCTTTCTGCTGTTAAAAGAAGAGACGAACATGACATTATGTATGACATTAGTGCTAATGTAAATGTGCTATTTACTGCAACAGAGTTTAAAGGAGAAAGATGCCTTTGTAGGCTGCAGTTGAACCTGAAGCCAGAGAGAAGAGGCCAAACTTGGCCAAGGGTATCCAGTTGCATAGGACAAGGCTGGCTACAAAACCCAAATCACTATTCTCCAAACTGTAGCTTCTCTTCACCAAGCCACAGTGTCTCTATGATCCATTTCATAGAAGAGGCAGGACTTAAGGCAAATCAAGCTGAACTGAGTTAGTTCGGCAGAGAAATACATGAGGATGCTAAAGAGAGAAGAGGATGAGCTGATTTTCTGCCCAGTCATGGAAGGTGGGCCTCCTGGCTTAGTGTTGTGAGGAAAGAGAGTTCATATCAAGTCTGCTATCACCTCCCAAGGCTGACCTTCAGTGGCTCGCCTGGCCTACTTACAGGCCTTGAAAACAGGCAAGACAATTACTGCCAGGGAAAGAAACAGCAGAGCAGGACTTCTATTATCGAATCTCAAAGCCTCGTAGTTTGGCCTCGGCCTCACCCTTCCTCCTGGAGCCTGCCTGCTGACCTAGATGGAGACATGTCAGAGTTTTTGACTTGGATGCCTACATATACATGTGTTCCTCACCCCCACCCCGACAATGACATCTCACATTTCCTCTTTTCTCTCTGGTTTCATCTGGATTTTGAATGTTACCTAACATAACCTTGAAATAAAAGTGTTTTTAAAAAGATTGGAAACATATGTATTTGAGCTAATAACACTGTCTACATTAAAAAAAAAGAAATAACTGTGCTATAATTTGTGTGAGTGAAAGAATCTTAGGAATCATCTAAGACCTATCATTTTATAAATGAAGTAATTCAGGTCAAAGAAGCAGGTGGTGTTTGAAATTAAAACCCTTGAATTCTCAGATGTTTTGATCTGCTTGAATCTTTTTGAGTGAGAAGTGTCAAACGCAGGCAGAAAGAACACTAAACTTAAATGTCAGAGATTCATATTTTGGTTTAATCTACGCTACCCATTACCATGGAGACTTAAAAAAAAAGATATTTAGTTTCTTTAAACCCAGTTTACTAATATGCAACATAGAAAGATCAAGAGCTTGAGATAGACTCTGAAGTTTTTTTTCCAGACCTAATAGTTCTATGACTCTTTTCCAAGCTGAACAAGAGTAAATAATGAGAATAAAGTATACATAACTTAAATGCTTTTACAATGGTTATTTACAAAATTTTAAGCTAATCAAGTTTTACAAGAGAACACTTATTTTTTACATATTTTTTTCCTACCCTCTGCCACACATAAATATTTTTTAAATCTACAAACTAGAAAAACAGGTTGACCTTAGCATTTAAGGGTAACAGAAAATGAGTCTAATGGACAATTAGCTGTTAAGAGTTAGATATATTTAGCAGTTAGAAATGTACTATCAGTACCCTGAAAGTATTTGGAAAGTTTCATCATCAGTAGATAGAGCATGAATCATGTCTATGTCACTAACCAACCACTCGTCTAATCTCTTCTACTATGAATGCAAGATGCTATGTCTCCAGAGCTGGTTTGTTTCATATTTCAGCTCCACGGCCACAGACACATTCAACAAACCAAAATAAAACCTGCTTTCTGCACTCACTGTCCTGAAATGGGTTAGTGATGTCTCCGCCTGCAGAATTCCACACCATGATCTTAATGAGCAAAAAAGCACTCCGAGCTGCCCTTAGCAGAGAGGACACCAAATGGCCAATGAAAAGGCCACTCAAATTTCTTTGAAGGAGTCACCAAGGTGATAGATTCAGCAAAAGGCTGTGAAGTTCATATAAAATTTCACTAAAGCTTCAAACACTCTTAAAAGAAATTTTCAGGTTGGTATAGGGAGAAAACAATTTCTTAAGAGTACATTGTAGTGCTCATTTGGTCCCCTTTAAATATCCAATAACTTTTACTTCCATAAAGTAATGTCCTCTAATTGGTAACTCAAGAGTTATTTTAAAAGAAAAAAAGAAAAAAAAACTTCCTGAGGATCCCTGCCCATGTCCAAAGCAGTGGATTTACAAACTCAAACACATAGATCAAAAAAAAAAAAAAAAAAAACAAGGAACTCAAACACGCAGATCAAAGCCCACATTCTAAGACCTCTTATCTTCACAGGCTGGCAAGCAAACAATGTACGGCCATTGAAACAGTGTCCATTAATTCTCTTAAGGATGAAAATTCCAAGCACAGAGACAACACAGGGAAGGAAATAGAGGAGGCCAAATTTGTAGAACGAAAAAAAATTTCTTTGCTAAAATTTAAGAATACTAGAGGAGTGGTCAAAAGTACAAGGAAGTATTCATAGAATATGAAGACAGTAAATTTTCTTTCAACACAATCTGTACTTATCAGGCCTTGGGTGAAATATGAATCTGGGTGCTAGGGTGCAAATAAACTATATAGATTCTATAGCAGTGCAGCCCACTGTAAATATTATGTGAGCTGCATCTGTAATTTTAAAGTTTCTTGTAGCGAGTTTTTTTAAAAGGGTAAAAAAGAAAAAAGTTAAATTAATTTAATAGTATATTTAATTTAACCCAACATATCAAAAATAATATCATTTACTATGTAATCAATATTTTTTTAAAAGGAGAGATTTTATTCTTTTTTTTTGTACTCAGTCTTCAAAATCCAGAGTAGCCTCATTACAAATGCTCAATAGCCACATGTGACTACTTGCTGCCATACGAAACAGAACATTTAAATGCATGCATAGTTTTAATGGTCTGGAATGCAGAATTGTCAAAATACTATGATAAGCCAGGAGAAGGGGAAAAAAAGATTTAAAAAAAAGTATATGTTCATCAAAGATGTGGCACAAATATTCCCTGTTGCCTGAGAAGGTGAAATAGAGATTAGGCAGACATGATATATTAATGACTTAAATTCAGACTTCGGAAAACACTTTATAGCTATTGGTATTGAAACATTTCTACTGTAGGCATTTATGTCGTTTCTCTTCCTTAGACTACAGTACAAAAATGAGCATGATTTTAAAAATAACTTAGAATTAGTTCAGAAAAAGGAAAGGGGATATCACATACTACTGCTATATATTCCATCATGTTTTTAATGATGACTCTTAGCGAATATAAAGTTACCCTCTATAAAACACTGAGTAAGTTATGTAAACCCCAAGAAGGCATAATGAAGATATGCATTTTCCTTTTTAAAAACCTAAGGGAAAATGACAGTACAGTGAAAAGGAAAAAGACTATGTAAAACAGGAGCATTTGGAAAGAAATCAGATTTCCTGGCATTTAGCAGTGTCATCCCTCTACTCCAACAATTAAGATGTTAGGAAGAGCAAGAAAACTGGATTCTAAAATATTTCCAATTTACTCCAGGCTTATATGCACACACAACTAATTATTTTTTCCACTGATACTCCAACGTACAATTAGTACAGAAACATGTGTTCAACAAGAAAAAATAAGTGATTAAATATTTCATATCTGAATTACTTAACTTTTATTTGAATTTATTTCTAAATTTAACTGACAACTGATGAGCAATAAAATGGGCTTTAGTTTATTTTAAATGGTCTTCTTTAACTTCTGTAGTATGTAGCTGTCAAAGATGGTTTTTAATAATGACTCACTATAAGACTGTGTTTCAACATTGACATTATCTAGGTTTGGTGTCAGTAAAACACTTACGTTACTATAGCATGAGAGGTTTTAGTTATGGGCCTCTAAATTTTGAGGCTTTGAGTCTGTGTTAATATGCCATGACCTTAGGCACATTGCAACCTTTGGCTCAATCTGTCCATCTTCTAGAAAAATCGATGTAGCACTCTCCATCTAAATTGTAGGCTGCTTTTATAACAAATACTTTAAAAAATATCTTACAATAAACAGTATTAAGGTTTACCTTGTTTGACAAAAATATTTCGGCTCCCAGTGGTTCTCAGCTATTTTCCTGCCCAACCCACCAGAGGGAAATGACAAATCCTTAAGAATGACAGGGCTCATAGGTGGTGACTCAGTGATGTCAAAAAGGGAAGGTGCCACACCCCCCTACTCTCACTCTTGGAGAATGTATCTTGTCTATTAAAATCCACTGAGCCAATAACCTTGGAATACCATAAGTTTCCTGCCTTTACTTAAAGGCTAGGGACCAAAGTGATACCCTAGAAAGAACTGGAGATACTCTAGAAAGAGCTGGCTCTTGGGGGGAGTTATAGTTGAAAGATTTTATGGGAGACATTTCTGACCAAGATTCCCCACCCACAAGGTGCCACGGTGATCACTTTCACAAGAAATGCCACATGGGAGGGGAGCATGAGTCATATGGTTTTAATTCCTGCCCTATTCTTCAGATCCTCCAAATCGGAAGTATTTAATCATTTTAAAAACTAGATTACTCAAATTTTGTAGGTGGGGTAGTGTTCATTAAGCAGTTTCATCTCCCACAACTGTGCCTGCAATCTGGTTTTTGTACTCTCCCTCCCTTACAAATTACAACGTATTTAAAATAAATCTTCAAATTCTCTAAGTTTAAAAAGTGGCTTGTTCACCTTACTCGTGTTTTTCATACTTATATTTAATATTTCCTTAGAATTAAAATTGATTGCTACAACCAAAAGGAGAAACAAAGACACTCAGAGAGACATCCATTCACCTTATGAAAACTAAAGCGTTCTAAATAAGATTAACTGAGACTAGAAACCCCAACCTCAAATTAGGTAAACCAAATTCATGTAGTCAGATATGTGACCCTAGGGGAATATGGCTAAAGGAAAATTATACAACTGGGATAAATGTTCATAACCAGTAGGTCAGAGATATATATCCCTCCCAGGTTGACCACCTGGCCCCTCACCAGAAGGGAATACACAAGCACCTGGGCTGCCACACCAGGCTCACAGCAACAGCTTCTCTTGTGAGCTGGTTCAAGGAGATTTTATGTAAGTGCCCCTAGAATACAGAAAGAGGTTTCATGCTATATAACCCAGGGACTAGAGCTCAACATCACTATATCATAAATTTATTCATGAAGAATTTAAACTATCAAGAGAAGTATGCAGCCTTAAGATAAGATGAATTACACAGATGTGTGCAGAAATTCTGCTTTTGTAAAACGTGGCTTTAAAAATGCTGACTTTTTGTTTTATTTTGTGCTATTTTTAAGATAAAAGTGACCAGTAAAATGATAATCACAGACCTGAGAGGCATCTCAGTAATCACATACTGCAAGCCCTGCAGTTTACAAATGAGAAAACAGGCACACAGCGATAATACATGACATGGCAAGGTTACACTGAAGTTAGTAGATGAGCTGACCGTGAAACCCATACCTTCTGACTCCTAGACTATTGCTCTTCCTGGTAGAGTAAGCTGCCTGTCATCTAAATAATATGCACACTCCTGGGAAAAATTGTAAGAGCTTTCATATATCCTAGCCTAAGTGCTCTGACTTAATTTATTAAAAATAAAAGCAAAGAATAGTGATATGATATCTCCATCTTTATTTAAATCTTATCTGTCTTCCTGCCAAGTTAAGGGCAACACAGACATCTTCATTTTCTGTTTTGCTCTGCTGAGTTTTGTTTTTTCTCAATGATATGATTCTATATATACCATAAAATGGAATCTTTCCATTTGTCTATTTGATAATTAATATCCACATATCTTTATTTTTAAGGACAGAGAGTAGACTGAGGTTGAAAAAAAGAGTAAGAAATGAAAGGATAAAAGTGCAATAAGAAAAAAAGGGATGAGGAACTAACACTGATGGTGCCACAAATTATCGAGGCATATTTACAGCCAAGTGAAGTGCCCCATCATCTGTGATGTACGACTTTTAGTAACATCAATATTGGTTTTTTCTGTTTCAATGTAATTAAAGAAAATAATCCACCTATTGTAAAAGAAGACTGTTGAAAAGAACAAATTTCAAAGTTCTAGTTAAAAAAATTCAAAAACAATGAAAAAATGGTGAGCCAGTGTTCTTTGTTGTTGTTGTTTTATAATACAGTACATTTAAGGTTTGAGGAGTACTCTCTCTCTCTCTCTCTCTCTCTCTCTCTCTCTCTCTGCGTGTGTGTGTGTGTGTGTGTGTGTGTGTGTGTGTGTGTGTGTGTGAGTGCACATGCTGATTTCAGGTTATGAGCAGTATGAAGGTTATACCAGGTTCTGCTGTGTTTGGGATTTTAAGAATAAAACTCAAACAGTACACCTAAGGCAGACTTACCCTGTATACCTTATTAGTTATTGATGTATTCCATTACTCTGTAATAAAACAAGACTTTTAATTTTTAAAATTATTCATTCTAAAAAGTCCAGAAATTATAGACTAATTAACTGAAAAAAAATTATATCTGAATTGTGTCAGAGAGCATTACTTCTTGTAGTTAATAGCTAGATAAATTACTAGCTAAAAGTATATTTTGTTATGTTGAAAAAAAAAACTTTCCAAATTCTGAAAAATCAATAATTATACATAAAATTATTCTCCTTGTTCCCCGACAGGACCAACTAGCTACAGTGGGGGAAACTTCTTAATCCTTTAGAAAATTCAAATCAAAAAATAATCCAAGGTGCATAAAAAATTTGAACCTTTAAAAATGTTTTCTCACATCATCATTCAGGTCTCAAGGGGATTATTATGTTCAGAGACCATGGTGCAGAGAAGACTCTGAGTGAAGGAGGAAGAAGAGATTTGGGGCAATTTCTCTTATGATTTTCACCAGGTATAGCTACTATCATCAAGGCCAGCTTTTTATAGCGATGCACACACAAATGTAGAAGCCTTAAGGCTATTGTGTTCAATTCATTTCATATTTCATGCAGTGCCTGGGACAGGACCTCCACTTGAGAAAGCTTAATGAAGAATTGGCTTGAATAAATAAAACAAGATTCAAGAAGTATGTAGATACTGACCACCTCTAACCTGCTAGGAAAAAAAGGGATCCCCATACTGTAACGCCTCACAAACTCCTCAGAGATTAACATTATGGAATTTGAGATCATCAAGTTTTCCAATTGAAGGAGATGTCTTATGCATAATTTATAAAGCATTCGATATTGCCTTAATATTGATCAATATTGTGTGGATATTCAATAAATGATCTATAATAATGCAAATGTAGAAAATGACATTTCTCCTATTTAGATACACTAACTCTATTGCTCCCTAGGACAGAAACTATAACCCAATATTCATTCTTACCTTCTTCCAAAGAAACAGAATTTTTAGTTGAGCAAACTACTATTTTAGTTGGGCAAACTATTTCATGCAACCAAATTTGTATACTACCTGATTCATAACCCAAGTGTACAAAACCATGCTTTTTAATTTGCCCTAAGTATTTTGGCTAAATTATCTCTCTTGCACATGCATACAATTAGAATAGACACAGACACATATGTGTCTGTAGTATGTATGTGTATATCATTTTGAGATAGCAGATCATGGGGACAACCAAATATTTCTTAAACTCCCTCTCCCTAATGCATTCGTCTGTGGGGGATGTTTTAAAATGTGACTAGTTGAGAACCAGAGCAAAGAAATTACAGAATATTCAATAATAGAAAAGATACAGATTGTGATATATAAGTTGTATACATTACTTAGTTTTCTTCAAAACTTTTGTGTTACAGTTATAGATATAATACAAATATATGTCTGTTTATGAGCAAAATTGATATTTCATCCAACAGTACGTGGCTAGACAGCCTGTGTGTATTTAGAAGACAAAACATGACCATAATAAAGAAGACAGATGAGCAGTAATATAAAATAGATGTAAAAGGAAAGCATGATTTATGCCCAAGTCAGACAGAAAACCTATGGTACTTCATCGACCCCATCTATTCTGTCCGAAATTGTAAACCCAAGAGTGAAAGAACAGTAGTGAAGAAATACGCAGACACAACATATACGAGACACCCCAGACAAGGTAGCAGCCAGACTACCAAGAAGTGGTCTTGTTCTTGTTGTTTTATTTCCATCAATAACAATTTCCTGATTAGAAAATTGAATTGTTTGGCAAGGGCTTCAGCCTTTCTCAAGAGAAAGCCCCTTTGGCCACAGGTGTAAACTTTTACTTATAGACTCTGACTCTACCCATAGGCACTGTGACAGCTCATAGCTAATAGGCTCATTATGAGTTAAGGACAAATAGAGAAACCCATGAAACCATAGTGAAACGCTAATGTTATTCTGTGCAGTTTCACATAAATACCAGTACTTAGAATGTGTTTTACCAAATAACCAGCTTTCAATCAACTAAAAAGGACCACAAGAAATCCTTAGCCTTCTGGTTACTCAGAGGTGAAGGGTCAATAGAAAACACCTAAATAAACTAAAATCTAGCACATCGTTACAAATGACATTTGAAAACATGTGAATTTTTTCTTAAAAGAAACACATATTTTCATCTTAATCACTCTATTTAAACTACTCTCAAGGGTCTCAAAAACTGCCCATTCACTGAATGCAACCTTTTTATTATGTCTCATTTTTCTTGGCCTCCTTGTAGTATTTTAACTCCTTGGTCATTCCTTAACTCTGGAGATTTTCTTTGTCTTGAAGCTTATGTTGTACTGACTTTCCCTCTAATCTCCTTCAGCTCCACATTTGGGTCCCACGATGCAGTTTTTGGTATTTCTTCTCTTCTCTAGATTCTAGCTTTAAAGAATCGACTCTACTGCATTGGAGTTCTAGGCCCAAGATCAGGTGTTGGATGGCTTCCCCTAAGTTATCTTTGTAACAATCGGCATTCTTTATCCTCTTTCATTAATCCAACAGAAATCTACTGAGTATTAACTGTGTACCAGGATTAGGGTTACCAAGAAAAACAAGGTCACTTAGTGCCAGAAAAATATAACCACACTCATTAGTGGGATAAGTCATAAAAGGTTTAACTGAGGGCATGAAAACATCTATTCCAGTGGTTGAACACAAAGCTGTGAATGCAACCTGGGTTCTATAAAAAGTCATAAGCAGAGAAGTTAGCAGGGCAGGATGAGAAGGAGACGAGAAGGTGCATGTATGTGCAAAGGCGTGCAGCTGAGGGTGTGCTGAAACTGCACACACTTCACTCTGCAGAGCTACAACTAAAGATGCTAGAAAAGGAGGATGGTCTTCCCTCTCACTCTTAAAATCTGGTGTTGGTGCTTTGTTACTTTAGTTAACAGCACCAGCAACCTTCTAGTGACTTATGCTTACATCCTGAAAGGCCTAGGCTCCCTTCTCTTACTAGGACAAATGCCAAGCAGAAAACCCCAGGTGATTTCATCTACTTCATGCCTAAGTTTTAAGGCCAAGCTCAAATGCCATGTCTCCAGGAAGGCTTTTCCAACCACAGTGCAGACAGAAGTGATCACTCCTTCAAGGATTCCCCACTACTTCCACTATCTGTATTTGTGCTCAGCTTCAGGATTTGATGAAGAGCTGAAAAGAAACAAAACTATTCTATTCATATTTGAACTATAGTATTTGTACACACCAGGTACTCAAAGGTACTATCTTTTCTCCAAGTAGGTTTTTACTTCCTACTCATCTTTACACTGACTCTTATTATTATAACAATCTCATAACACTCCATTAGCATAGTCAACATAAATTAACTAAGCTGTATTCTATTTTTTTAATTAAAAGGCTCCATGGAAGGAGGGGGACCTAGGCTAGCTGCAGAACTCCTTCCGAGTTTAGAAATCTGGTCATAGATCTTATAATATATGGTTATCTAAAAGTTGTTAGTATTAAGATTTCTAATTATAAAATACAGAAATAAACTGTTTTAAATCAACACCTTATAAGGTGATTTCTCCAAACTTTCTTAAACACCAAATATCTTAACACACTGGAAATCATGTACTTCAGTCTTGCCTAAGAATATAAACATTGTCTTATGGCACTTAGTAAAATAGAAACTAAAAAATAGAAATCTCCAATGGGCCTTACATTAATCATTTAAATGTCTTATATTAAAAGCAAGTAATTTCTAATAAATAGGATAACCTTTATTAAGTCAGGCTTGTCCAGCAAAAACAATCTTAAGACATTGTTAGATCATGATGAAAGATGGTAAAAATATATTGAAATATAGTGGCCAACAAGGTGACAAATTGTTTTAGCACTTTACATTAGGGATCAATTTTCAGGCCTCAGGTCTGCCTATCTTGATGCAAGTGTTAGAAAACTGATAACCCAAATACTCTAAAACACTACTCCAAATATATAAATATTTTTAAAGTTAAGATGAAAACTGTTTAAAAAGTCTCACTAAGAGTAAATCCTGAATAAAAGATAAAGACGCAGAAATACAATAGATTCCAATTTGTTTTCTTCTTTCTGCATATAAATGAATCTGTATAAAAATTACAATTGATAGATCCCCTCGCCGGTGCTATGATAATCCATATACTTTTCACAAGCATGCTGCTAACCTGTGGGCAAACTTTCATAAAACTAAGGATTTTATTCAAAACCATTTAGCAGCAATCATCTTGTGTGATTAAGTCATAGATATTAACTGAAGCAGTATTTTGCTGACACTCAATTTTTCTTTCTTGAATCACATGATTTTTTTTCACTCCTTCATTATTACAGAGAATATGCCTTTGGAATGTACCGGGGAGTGAACTTCGTGGAGCTTGTCTGGAGGGGGCTCAAAAGCATCCAGAGTAATAAGAAAAAACCTCAAACATAATTTTGATTGTGCTTTAGAACAGAAAAACAGACTTTCCTAGCCTAGCAGTGATGCTTGGAAGGGAACTGGAACACAGACTTCATTAAACTGTATTGATCTCACTAAACAAAGGGTTCTGAATGTATTGATTAGTTCAGATTAAACCCCTAACTGTTTGCAGGACTGTGCATGATGCGAAGGCCAGTTCACTGAAGAAGCAAGAACAGAGAGCACTTTTGTTCTCTGGCAGCCACAGAGCAGCGTTTTACACTAAGTAGTAGATTAACATGATTAAAATAATAGACAGCATTCAGTTAGAGAAATGGGCAGGGAGAAAAACTTGTGTTAAACTCAAAGATTTCTTAGTTTTAAAAGTGATGTAATAAGTTAAAGGTACAATGATCTAAAAAGAATATTTTCTTTGCATATGTCTATGCAGGAAAGCAATTTCCTCTCTTAATAGTTGTTCCCTTGAAGCCACCAAAATATGTCTGTAGTGATTTTCTTAAACCCTGAATATGCAGCAGCCTTCCTTCCGATGCCTCCCTCCGCCCTTCACTGTGAAGTGGTGCATGTGGGGAGGGGTAAATCCAAAACTAATTTTAAGGTTCATGTTGTACATGTGCTCATTTTCATTTGGAAGGACATGATTTTCTTTAGTCAAACTCAATTTTCATTCAAAATTAGCCTAAATATGCTGCAAACTGATCTTATTACAATAAAATATTGCTGCCAAAATTTACAGCAGGCTTTAATCTCAGAAAAAGAGACACCATACCCCTTTATCCTGGTTTGCAGAACACAGGCCAAGTATGCGTTTCCAAATTTTGTTTATGTCCATATTTATACTTGCAAAGAGTTCTCAATTTTAAAACAAATAAAAGGAAAATCTAAACACCAGCCAAGGGCATATTTCAGAAAAGCCTTTCCACATTTTCTTCCAAATTCAAAGGGTTAAGTACTCTGATCTACTACCTATGCGCTCCTTATTACTCTACCGTTACTACTCCAATATTTCAGTATCTAAAAGAGAGGAAGATAAAGATTTAGCACTAAATCACTGCATTAGTCTCTCCAGTATTTGCCTTTTCAAACTTATTGACTAATAATAACTAAAGTAAGACTCACTTTAAGAAATAAAGTAATTGGTTGTAGTCTGCAGGGTGTGGGTGGGCTGAAATCCAGCCCAGGGACTGAATTCAAACTTGAATCCAATCAAAATCCGGGGTTAGCCACTAAAGGGCTGTGCAGTGCAGTATGTCAGGCAAGCTGTCATGCCTTTTTGTTTTAGTATTACAGGGCACGCACTGCCTAGTCACTGGGTCGGTTCTGAAATTTTAAGATATATTATTTGAAAGTAGTATCAGATACAAATGAGTTTTTTTTTTTAATTGCCTGAGATTTAAAATCTAATATCTTTACGTCCACTTTATCAGAAAAATACCATAGCAGTGATGCAGATATTAAGGACTTTTTAGCTGGAGAGGGAGAGGAGAGAGATTTCTACTTTAATATTTATGTTTCAGTACATGAAGTATGAAAAAACTCTTTAAGTTCCTTCCCCTGAAGGTCAAGAGTCCAGAAATCTAGTACATTACTGTACCGCCATTGATTCATTTAACCAATATTTACAAAGTACCTAGAATGAATAAAGGAGCTGCTGCCACTCAATACATTGAATGCAAAAACTAATATCTGTTAGGAGTGATTCCAAGGAAGACAGGAGGTGGAAAGGAGTAAAACTCAAAGAAAATATTGTTTAATTATTATTTTTTTTTAAAAGGGAGCCAAGATCAAGTGACAATACAATGAGGAAGAGAAGCAATGAGGTACTTAACTCAGAACTTGTTTTATAAGAATAGGTATCTCTACCCTAACATATAAATTTATTAAATGTAAATATTAAATGTAAGTTAACTTGATTTCTGAACATACTTCATGTTGAAAACTGAGTTGCAGAGAAAAATGTACTAAATCATCATAATGAACATTTACTTAGCATTTACTGTGTGCTGGGCATTTTTTTAAGTACTTTATAGATGCTAACTCATTTACTCATCCTAACAGTAAGATAGGGACCATTATCATGTTCAGTATTTGAAGGAAACCGAAGGGGCTAAATCTCAGATATGGTTTATGACCTACAGCTCACTGCCCCGAATTACAAAATACATATATTTATGTTTAAGAAATATTTGGGGGTGTAGAAAATAAGCAAGATTGTTTCATCATTTTCCTTAATTGTGAACTGAAAATATTATGGAATTTGAAAAACATGAAAACTTATCTGAAGTATCATATTTTTACAGGTAAAGAGAAGGAATCTATGGTTAAATGCATTGTCTAACATTTTGAACTGCTCAGGCTGACAGGAAAATGTTCACATTTAAAGAAACACAGAGAAACATTTAAAAGGTCATATATTGTTATTCTAAGAAAATATCCATATGCTATAAAATCTGTACAAATATATTTTTTTGAAGATTGTCATTATCAAGAAAAATAAACTTAGATATCCATTACTGCTCAATTATATATTGTCCTCAAATAGATGCATGAAATAACACTTAAAAAGAACACCTGGGGGAGGTAATGTGACTATATAATAAAACCTTTAAAAAATCAAAATGAATGATTTCTTTAAAATACAGCAGAGTCTATAATCCACAACTGGTTTTAAAATAATTATGATAACATATCTATAAGTCCTAAACTAGTATCTGGAACTTAAGCACATTTCATACACTCACATAAATATAAAATACAGTCAAGGGCTTCTAATTTCTCATCTACAAATAATTACCTTCAAAAAAAATCTTAACTTTGGATAAACCTCTTTAATTTTCTAATCTCTTAAATAAAGAAAATGAGCGATACCCATCAATTTCAAATATTATTGAGTGTGTTGTGCTTGGCAAAAGAGATAGAGATGTAAATAAGACACAGGCCATCCTGGCAGAACTGCTATCAGAGTATGGAAAAGCAACTTCCTAGAGGTAGACAGTGGGGGACAGTAGGTTCTGCAGAGACATTATCAGCAAAGGCAAAGACTTGGTAGTATGATCAAATGGTGCAGCCAGGACCCATCAACAATAGTTCTATATGACTAACACCCAGAATGTCCACAAGGGTTACGGGGCAAAGAAACTACGAGGCATGCTCCAGGGCCAGATCCGAGACCTTGCACGCTATGCCAAGGGAGCTGGACTTTCTACTTAAGGCACTCAAAGGCCCACATAGGCCCAAGGTGAGTTCTTAGGCAGGACAAACACAATATAATATATGCCTTGTGTAAAGAATTTCAGCAGCAGTACAGAAGACATCTTGAAGAGAAATTGTATTATAAAGGAAAAAAAAAAAAAGATAAGTATTATGTTACTTATTAAATCATCTTCTTTTATAAAGAAAAAAAATGACTGTCAAGTTATCCAATCCACCAACCTGATGTGGGAGAAATAACACTAAAATCTACAGGGCTTTTTCCCCAGCTCCTGTGGGAGCAGTTATGGATTTAGTTGATGGATTCAACTTCTTAGTGGCTTGGGAATTTATAAGCTTCTTCCTAATAATAGTAAATTTAAATTCTGGTAGCTATAGTGGCAGGTCATTCTAGTTCTATCAGAAATTTGGGAAGCAGCCATCGGTTCAAGGCCCTGAGGCACAGGGAAAATACCTTCTTCACAGTGAGCAATGGTCAAACCAATTTACCTATTCAAAATACAGTTAAGATTGTATTTAAGATGATTAAAATAATAATCATTCCACTTTTTAATAAGGAAAATAATTGTTCACAGAGCAACAGGGCTAATTACAATATAGCAATTTAAGCCATGCCAAACTGATTAAATACATAAACAATTAGGTTCAGAAAAAAGCAGGATTTATTATGTTTGGAGGTAGAGTTGCCCTAATGTATACAAGTCCTTTGAAGCTATTTCAGTACAAATACAATTAGGAAATTCTTTCATAAAAGAACAAAAATGTGTGATATTTCCTCTTTCATTTTTATATACATATAAGCTCACCTAATTATAAGCTTAACACATTGCAAAGCTCCCTATGCTCAGGCATCATTAGGTGATGGTGGCCAAGGATGATGGTGGTCAAATATTTTACAAAACTAAATGATTACCTACAGCTTACAATCCTAAAAGAATGCAAGTGACAAAGATTTTAGATAACGAATGAAAGGATAAATGATCCATGATTATCTGGCTGCTATCCTGAGACATCTCCCAACATTACCAGGACACGTGACTAAAGGAACTAGTAAAAAGTATGGTCAGAATGATATTAACAACTAAATGGAGTTGATGGTAACTCATTATCACACTTTCGATATGTTTTAAAATTTTATCATTAAATTGTTTTTCCTGTAATCAAATATAAAATTAAATTGAATTAATAGGTCACACCAGGATATGTAATTATGTTCAGAAAACCTTTTTTTAGTAGTAACTAAGTCTGATAATTTTATTATTTATGTAATTTCATAAATTATGTAAGCATCGAGAGCTCTCTGCATACAATATAATAAGTGTGTACCTAAAATATCAGATTATGTATATTTATTTCTCATGTATTTGGCTACTTTCCAAAGAAAGTTGACTGCTAAACTATAATATCCAAATTTTTCCTTTAATATGTTTCAGTGGCATTCATAAATTAAGGAGCTAAGTAAATTCTCCTTAATATTAACATTATAACATTAACCCCATTACTAATATAACATTAACCCCATTACTAATGAGGCTACCTCCCACAGAAGGACACAAAAACATTAACATTAACCCCATTACTAATGAGACTACCTCCCACAGAAGGGCACAAAAATATAATAGAATGAGCTTTGCTACATGTTCAGTACTCATTGTTTACTGGGCTCTGGCAGATACACCAGTGGTATAAACCAAATTCTATGTAAATTGCTGTGTTGCTTATATCTGAAAGTAAATGTGTAAACTAATTTCTGATGCAACCAACAACAGACAGGTCACACCCATTATCTCGAAACTTTTATATACGTGCTTCATATGTGTCATAATTCACTCAAAACAATTAGACATAGTACATTATGTGCTTTTTTTCCCCCTCATATAGGCAAACGGACCTTAGATTGCCAGTGTGATGTGATGCATAGCTATTCCACTGAAAATTATAATTTGCCTTTCAAAACATCATTGAGTCCAAAGTTGACATATACCTAATGCTGTTATTTTTCTCTGAAAAAAAGGTTTATTTCCAACAGTTTAATATGCTTAAATCACAGCTACAAAAAGTTTAAACTTACAAACAAAACACAACTACTTGCATATAAAAATTTACCTACAACTAAAGAAAATTATGGTAATTATGAAAAAATATTTCGTAGATGTCAGCTTTGATATCTTTGGTAAACATAAACCAAGACAAAAATATCAAAACCTTATTTTTCTTAATGAAAGTCCAGCTTATGATTTGCAAAACAGATGAATATCAATTAGACTCTAGTCCTGTCCATAACTTGAAAAATACAAATTATTAACACAAAAAATGAATGATGACTCTATATGTCATCATCATAATTTACATATCTTTTCCTTATTTCTCATTTTTAGAACATCTTGAACTGCGTAAGAAAAGTGTAATTAGGTCAAAAAGCAGAATTTTTGTAATAAAGTGGCAATAAGCATAATGTCCCTGCTCTGTTATTTCCTTGGCAGGATTATGATGCAAAATGTATTTCTGACAATGTTTCCCAGTTATTAGAAGTTAATCTGAGAACTGCCCTCAAAGACATGGGTATGCACCCATCCCAAATAGGACACCTGTGAAGTAATCACGCTAAGCCTACTTGGCTTCTATAAAGTAGAATTAATTGACCCAAGTTGCGAGAAAAAGAAGAGCGTCAAGACATGAGCAGAGCAGCTAAGCAGGCCTCTTCCAGGGAGTCCTGGAGGAAATGATTTGGGTTTCCATCCCCAGTGGCTGAAATCTAAAATTGTGTTACTTCCTTGGGAGCACAGAAAGCTGTAACACTACCAAGACTTTTTAAAGTAGAGCTCGACTATAAGAACAATAATCCCTCTTTTAAAGCGGTTTAGGATAGCGAAAGAATTAAATTTCCATGGGAGGCTAAGACATTCGTAATCTCAAATTTTGATGAGCTCCCTTCAGGACTTAATTAAAAATTTAGAATCAGACACATATATAGCACACACATACTCATCCATTCAATGCAATCTTTATTTTTAAAAACATCTTTTTTATATCATTTCACCTAACCAAATACATAAACAAAAGGTTTTCTGTTTCTCAAAAAACCTGAAAAACAAATGTCATTTTGGATCAATAAATACCATATAATTTATTGATAAAATGAGCCACACAAAAAAGCTCAAATAAGATATTCCAAGTTGTACAATCTTTGAAAGTGTTCGTTTCCTTTTAAGATTCTTTTGCCCTACTCATAAATCAAGAATAAAATATTTCATAATTTTATTCAAAAATACTAAAATGTGTTTTCTGCTAGGAGCTTGCTATATAGACTGAGTATTTGTAGCCCACCAAAATTCATATGTTGAAATCTATTCTCTGATAATGATATTTGTACATAAGGCCTGCAAGAGCTGATATGGTCATGAGGATGGAACTCCCATGATGAGATTAGTGTCCTTATTATAAAAAAAAATAAAAAAAGAAAGCCCAGTGAGCTCCTTTGCCCCTTTCACCATGTGAGGACAGAGCGAGATGACCACTGTCTACAAACCAGACGTTCTTCTTATGTTTGCATGCATCGTAAAGGCAAACAAAACAGTAATTTAAAATTTTTTACTAAACATGAAGATAAACATAAAATTAAGAAAAAACCTTCTCTTTATTTTCACTGAATCTGCCAGAGGCTTGATCTTAGACTTCCCAGACTTTGGAACAGCGAGAAATAAATGTGTCGTTTATGAGAGATCCAGTCTACGGCATTCTATTATAGCAGCCCAAGTGGAGTCAGACAGAACTAAAGAAAAAAAACTTCTCAGGTAGTGAATTTTCTGTCCATCTTTTAAAATCTAACATTCTGAATGACTTTTGCATCCCTGCTTTGCAAGAAAAGAGACTACAGGAGTAAAGCTGATCAAAGTCCCTCTGCAAGCACACTGTGGGTTTTTAATGACACCATACTTCACATTTAGGCAAGTTACATGAACACTTTAATAGAATCTTCACGTAGCACATCAATCACTGCCATGGTGATTTTCTATTAAGATCTGACCTAGAAAAGGCCTTAAAATTTTCCTCCTCTACTCTCTCCCCTGCAGTATAATCTTATAAGAAAATCAAAATATTTTGGAAGACATTTAGAAAAAAATATTGATCCATTTAAACGGGGGAAAAAAAAAAAGAAAGAGAAGAAATTTTTCCCAAATGTGTTTGTGTGTGTGTGGCCTGAAACAGTATGACCCTACTGCTTAGCTAAATTTTCTTTTTACCCAAATATTTTCCACTAATTTCATAAGCTAGCATCCCATTCTCATCTTCTTCAACTACTACTTCATTTTTTAAAAAATTTCTATACTATTCCTGGAAATACATGATACTCTCAACCTCATTTCTAGGTAATTCTCCAAACTTTTATTCATACTAATTCATTCACTTGATCTACGAACTAGTAATTAAAGCCCATGTCTGCCAGGCATTGTGCTAGGTTTCAGGGGTACTGGGTAAACAAGTGACATAGTCTCTACCTCATGGGGCAGACCACCATCTTGGAACCATAGCAGAAAAGCAGACTCCTGATCAAAGCAACACCTTTCATCTTTCTACCTTGATACTTCCCCTTTCCGGCCATAATCACACAAAGCAGCTTCTTACTCCTCCCAAGTTATGAAGGCTATGTTTTCATCCTAAGACCTTCAGTAATACCCACTGTAAGTTAGGATGCAACTCATCTCACATAACAGAAAACTCATCTTGTACTGTCTTACACAATCGATGGAGTTTATCAACTAACATAACAGAAGTCCAGGGATAGGAAAAGCTCAGGATTATATTAATTCAGCTGTTTAGTAATTGCATCAAAGGCCAGGTTTCTCTCTACTCTGCCAAGAAGTCGACAACTGGCCAGAACTCTTGAGTGTATTTGCTTCTTTACTCCTATCAAGGGAAGGAGAGAACCATGGAAGAAAAGGGCAGAAGGCTGGGGGTGGGGGATGGAGTTGAAAGACAAAAGACAGGTTGAGAAGAAGCACTATTTTCCTACACTTGACCTTACAGATCCAAAGGGTTCATGATGCTTCTTTCCTGGGACCAGAGATGGACTAAACTAAAGCCATGGGCGGCCAGGAGTAGATACTTAAATGGTAATTAAGGGAGGGATCTAAGGGGAGGCCACTACAAACTGATTGACACAAAACATTATTCACCTACTGTTTACAGCCTTTAACGTTAGCTTTATTGCCCTCTTCAGAATCCATACTTGCCCAATTTTCCTTCCCAGCTTTGAACAACTCCCACCCCATCGGCCAATTCAGCCCCTTACACTGGCACTCAAGGAACAAGACTTGGTGTCACCAGTCTACATTTTGGGGGAGTATTCTCCAGTAAAAATCTTTCTCCTGTTGACAATCTGATCTCACATACATACTATATACTCCTTATCTACTTCTCCTTCTTATCTATCCAAACTGCCATTCTCCAAAGTGTTTTCTCCAATAACTTATCCTTGTTGGATCTAGTTCACTTATCTGAATTTTCAGGCAAACTCGATGGAGACTGCATGGCACATCAGGAAGAGCACAGGAGTGGGAGTCACGGACCTGGGTTCAACTCCTGGTGCCACCGCTTGCTAATGGTGTGCCTTGAATAAATCACTTTAAAACTGTTTATATCTGAATTTCCTTACCTTTAAAACAGGATTACCACTTTTGCTGGGCCATTTTAAAGACTAAAGATAATTTCTATTAAGAACCTGGCACATACAAGTGGATAAATAAAAAAGTCTATTATCATTATCGATCCATGAAATCTCATTTGTATATGGTCTCCTGTCACTCTCTAATGCTCTAATTTGCTAGATTTTCCCTTAACAACTAGTATTCTGGGGCAAACAAGAAAATTCATCTCTATATCTGTACCAAATTAACTACTGGTCCCTGTATCTAGCAAAACTAAGATGTTGCTTCACGAGGCTACATTCATCTTCTATTACTTTCCATAGGAATGAATTTCTTTTTTCTTAAGTAGAAAACATCCATGTCTTAAAGTAAACTGAGTAGACAGTGATGATACAAACTACCTGCTCCGTCAAGACAACAGCAAAGAAAATAACAACGAAGAGTTTTTGAGAACCTATCATAGTTCAAAAAGATGAAACAACAGGACCAAAGAACTAAGAACTCTTGGTACATTCACTAAAATCTCAGAGACAGAGCAAAGTTTACGATCATTTTTAGAGAAAAAAAAATAAAGAGAGAGAGAGAGAGAAAAAATGAATGTGCACCTTGACTGACAGCATGGATTTTAAAACCCCGGAGAAGTGAGTGAGTCTTGGCACCTAGGGCCTGAGAAAGTAGAAGGTGCACGAAATGCTCCAAAGGAAGTGGCCTTTATGAGTGGCACTGACTTAATGGGCTAGAGGGAAAGGGCTCCAAAAAATGGACGGAAATCAGAAGACAATATCCAGACTGCGCTGGGCCACTTATTGATTCTTGTGATTCTACATGAATCACTCCATCTCTGAATTCAGTTTCATTATGTGAAAATAGAAATCCACCCCCCCACCTGACTCATAGAGTTTGGGGCAGCTAAAATAAAACTTATGAAACTGCTCCAGAAGTGCTACACACTAAGCAAATATAATACATTTATAAAGAATGGTTCTGAATGCCAATGGGAAGGCATTTCTTACACATTTCCACATAGCACTGCTGAAATGACCACATTGTGAGCACCAGACATCATATATTAATAACCAGCAAAACAAAGGGCGAATCTGTTCTTAATTGCCTAGTTTATTTAAATAACTACTAAACCTCTGAGAATGGGGCACTAATATGGATTGAGAATTCATGCTACCTACTAATTTGCTGATCATTAGCAGAGTGACAATACCATACTGGGGCTTTATCAACTTGAGCAGTTCACGTGAGATTACCTCATAAGAGACCATTTTCCTACAATATAAATGCAATAAGACGCTTTAATATATGTCTTCAGCATTGACAGAATGGATGACAAGTCAACAAAAGATGCCATAGCAGATCTAAGGGACTGAACTAAAGGAATAATTACATATATGCATAATGTGAAAATATGCAGGATTTAATTTCATGAATAAATTAGGAGAACAAATATTCAGCTCTGTTGAGATTTTTCTCTGATCAGATAGTTCACTAAGGTGGCCCATTATTTCCCACCTTTAAAACCTCACAGAAATTCTACAAAGAAATATTTATAATTTAAGTGATTACAACAAATTACGACTACTTTCCCCACTACCACAACTAGCAAGAGTTAGGCAGGCACTGCTATTTTCCAGGCAATGCATAGTGTCTTCCTTACATACAACAGAAAACAAGTATTTGCTGAATGAAGGTACAGAACACAAATACTCCCCAGGCTCTGAGAATTTCCATATCAGTACTTAAATTCATAATACCTGTTAATATGAGAATACTTCAAGTGAACTTCCTAAATGAAAGACAAAGTAATAATGAACTGGCCTTTATTTGTAGGGCTCAGAAATGCAATTCAACAAACTACTGAATAAAGTCAAGTGCCAATATGAAAGGAGAACATCAGGAAGGCCAGTTGATGTCAGAGGAAAATCAAATGCAGTATTATTAGGTGCTTCTCCTTTGACATAAATGTTCTTGGTTAGACCACACCATCAGCAAGTAAATGAAGGGGCCAGGAAGAAGGAGCTGAATTTCAGCCCTAGGAATTAACAGGCTGTTTTCTTTGTCACATGTTTTTTTTCTACCAGGTAAGCGAAGAATCTTACTCTCAATTTATTAGCACTTATATTAGAATTCCCTAATCTCCTTAATTGGGTGTCTGATGAAATAAATACTCAGATATTTAAAACGAATATGCAATACATGTAATAACAGTGCATACATATATATTCTAATCATTAACAAAATATTCATCAATATCTATGCTAGATGCCATAATATTTGTCCAAACAAAGACAGAAGGTAGGCTTCCACATAAAAAGGCAAGAAAGAAGTAATATACAACCTCCAAAGTATAACACTTTCAAAAATCCATCTGTACTATTAGGGTTTGACCTAAAGAAAGGAAACAACTGACCTGAATTGGGTTTCTGTCACGGAAATACGTACGAAGGCCAACTATGTAAGATTGGTGGAAGACCACCTTTGTTAGAATCTCCTGGAGTTCACTTGTAAAAATGCATGTTCTTAGGATGCAGACCTTAAAATCTGAGGCAGGTTTCAGGGAATCTGTATTTTAAGAAGCTCACCCCAAGAATAACTCTCAAGCACCCTAAAATCTGAAAACCATTGATACTGATTTTTTTTTAAAAAAAGAAAGTTAAAACAGGAGAACTTTGGAAGAATTGTTTCCTGAACTTGTTAGTCTAGACACTAGGAACAGGAGTTAAACTGGAAAGCATAAAAACATATAAATAGTGCAGAATACTTAACAGTCAACTTAAAAAGCAGTGCAATTAAAATCCGATGAATGCATATGGTAAAGGGATACTTTCTCAGACTGTAAATTTTAACCAGAGGAGAAATGATGCATTGTGACAAAGAATGACTGGCTCCTGGGGTGAGGCACAAAGGAGGCACATTGATGTAAAGACACCATTCAAAAATGGTTGGCACTGTCAATTTCATTCTTGATACAACAGAGAGTATGAATATTAGTATCAAAGATAATTTCACTTGGAAAAAAGCCTAAAAGACTTTTTTTTTTCCAAAATAACTGCAAAATAAAGCATCTATAAGAAGAACTTAGTCCACACTGAAAAAGAAAAATAGATGAAAGTGTCAGCAACTTTTCCCTTACAAGTGAGCAAACTCCAACCAGAGTGATCTATAAAGGATTCAACAAGAAACAATTAAAGAAACTAACTTTAGACTCCTGCAGAGACACAGGAGTCAGGAAAAAAAAAAAAAAAGGATCTCAGATCTCCACACACCATAAAGGATTCATCTTTGTTCTATGTTCGGTCAGTTTAGGGGACAACTATCTATTGACATAAAAGTTCTCAAGATGAAATGAAAACTTTGTAACAGCAATGGATGTGCTTTGATAAGATACGTGCCTTCTTGAAAACAGATAATGTTTTTAAATTTTTGTTAAAAAATGAAATTCACTTTTCTGCAGGAATCTGAAATGGCAGTAACTGGGCTGATCCAAATCCCGTTATTTATACATTTATATACCTGCATAGTTTAATCCATCAGTTTGACAGCTTATATCATCTTAAATTTGTAGATGTTACCGTATGTACCTTTGTTCGAATGAGGATTTAAAATAAGTACTGGCATTGATTCCTGGGGTTATTATGTGTTTGGATTGCCAGTGGGGTCTCCAGATGGTATCGAACCTAGGGCCCTTTTGAAACAATTCAACTTATAGGTCTAACATTTGAGTTCAAAAATCAATTTTACAAGTACAATATGGTTAGCAGTTCATGTGAAAAACACCCAGGAGTTTTAGTTAACAACAGTCTTAAACAGGGGTCAACAGAATGATGCCGCAGTACACCATGTCCATCCCCTTTGGGCTGCACTAGAAGTGCTGCATCCACATCAGAGGCAAGAAGACAGCCTTGGCAGCATGCACAGGCACAGACAGCAAGGGCTCGTTTGTGGAGAGAACCTCAGTTTCTCCTATTTGAAAGGAAAGAGTAGACCAGAATGCTCAAATGCTGCTAAAGAAAATGTTTGATATTTAGCCTGCAGCAGAAAAGCTTTAAGGAGTCTAGGTGATTATGTTCAGGTATTTGAAGATCTCTAAATCTAAGTTCCTACTACAGGAATTTTGCCTGTTTTATTGACCATCATTGCTCCATTCCTTGAAAAGCCCTGGCATATAACAAATGCTCAAAAACACTTGTTGAATGAAAGATGATAAAATAAATGACCTCAAAACATAAAAGAATACACTTGCTCTATGTGGTGCCAAGATGAAACAGGCACCAGTGGGTAAAGATTTTAGGAACATATGCTTCAGTTAAACTTTTTAAGAAACCACTTTTTAACAGTTAGAGCTCTCCAAAGATGGAGCAGACTTTGTAAGGGAGTGATCTCCTCATTTGGGGGAAGAGAGTGGCAGTGGTATTCTTGCAGAAACTGGATAACCATCTGTCAAGGATGCTACAGCAATGAAAACACTGTTTACATCATCGAATACCACAAGGGTTTCATTTTTATCCTATCTGCCATTTCTGTCGAGCAAACCTTCTGCTGACACAAAATCAACAAGCTGAAATGAAAGATTTTAAACCATTCCAGGAGTGACTCAACAAAATGTGTTAGAGTGGTTCCCAAATGCAGGTACATGAAAATATCTGCAGAGCTTATTATAAAATAGATTTCTGAGTCCCACTTGATCTCATTTTTCTAGTCTACTCCATGCTCTTGTCCTAGCAATTATCTCCTCTCTTCTGCACCATCACTTATTCCCTCCCTACTACATTCTTTGCCATCATCATGCAAACATGTTACTCCCATTTTTGAAAAATCCCCTAACTGACCCCACTTCTCCTTTTCCTTTTAAAGAAAAACTCAATTTGTATGCAGCTTCCCTCCTCCACCTGACTGTTGAACGCACCCAAATTAAAGACACCAGTTACCTCCATGTTGCAAAATTAATGATGAATTCTCAGTCCTCATCTGAGTTGACCTTTCAGTAGCATCTGGCATAGATATTACTCCCTTTCTCTGAAACACTCCCTCACTTGCCTTTTTCTCCTATCTCCCCGATGACTCTTTCTCGATTTCCATTCTGCCCCAACCCTGATTTTCTAACAGTAGAGTGCTGAAAGGCTCAAAATGAAACCATTTCTTTTTTTTCTTCAGTTTTCTCCTACTCACACTCAGATCCTTAGAGAGTTCACCCTGGGTCATGGTTTAACTTACTGTTTGTACACTTAGTACTCCCCTCTCTGCAGCCCAGCCCACTCCACTGAACCCTAAGCCCATATTTAAATGTCTCCTTGACACCTCTGATATTCATCTTGACAGATTCAAACCAAGTTCCTGATCTTCCCCATCAGTGACTAACATCTTTCCCAGTGTTCAGACAAAATATAGGAGTCATCCTTGACTTCTCTTTTTTCATACCACCCATCTAATCCATCAAATCTTGTCAACTTTATTTTCAAAACATTGTCGGAGAATAAAGCTAGACACCTATCTCACACCATAAACAGAGATTAACTGAAAATGGGTCAGTGATCTAAATATTAACAGCTAAAATCTTAAAAATCTTAGAAGAAAACATAAGGGTAAATTTTTCTGGCCTTGGATTGTGCAATGGATTCTTAGACATGACAACAAAAGCAACAGCAACAAGAGAAAATAATAGATAAATTAAATTTCATCGAAGTTGAAAATGTTTGTGTCTAAAAGAACATTATTAAGAAAGTGAAAAAACAATCTAGAGAATGGGAGATAATATTTGCAAATCATATATCTGATAAGGGTCTAATATCCAGAATATATAAAAAACTCTTACAACTCAAAAATAAACAATCTAATTTGAAAATGTGCAAAGAACTTGACTATTTCTTTCAAGATGTACAAATGATACACATTACAAAATACGAAGCATCATTAGTCATTAGGAAAATACAAGTCAACCCACTAGGATGTCTACGATCAAAACAAATGAAAAATAACAAGTTTGGGGAGGATGTAGAGCAATTAGAACTCCTGTATATTGCTAGTTGAAATATAAAATGATTCAATCCTGTGGAAAACAGTTTGAAAGTTCTTCAAAAAGTTAAA
Source organism: Eidolon dupreanum (assembly GCA_028627145.1). Taxonomy (NCBI): domain Eukaryota; kingdom Metazoa; phylum Chordata; class Mammalia; order Chiroptera; family Pteropodidae; genus Eidolon; species Eidolon dupreanum. The sequence continues at coordinate 57,860,457 of CM053504.1, forward strand.
CATAGAATTACCATATGACCACTCAATTCCATTCCCAGCTGTATAACTCAAAGAACTGAAAACAGATAACTGAAAGAAACACCTGTATACACATGTCCATTCCAGCACAATTCACAATAGCCAAAAGGTGAAAACACCTCAAATGTGCACTGACTAATAAATGGGTAAACAAAGAGTTTACAAACTGTTAACTATACACACACACACACACACACACACACACACACACACACACATATATATATATATATATATGTATGTATGTACATATATACACTCACATAGATATAATTATATACATACATGTGATGAAATACTGTTTAGCCATACAAAGGAATGAAGTACTGCTACATGCTATAATATGAATGAACCTCCAAAACATTATGTTAAGTGAAAGAAGCCAGATACAAAAGGTTTGTGGAATGGAGGGAGGGAAGATTTAGGTAAAAATGCTTAATGGATAAGAGGTTTTACTTTAATGTGATGAAAATTATTTGGTACTAGACAGAGGCTGCAAAATATTAAAATGTACTAAATTCCACTGAATCGTTCACTTTAAAATGGTTAATTTTATATGAATTTCACTTGAATAATTTTTTTTAATATTCAGAATCCAACTCCTTTTCCTACCTTTATGATTACCACCTTCGTCTAAGCCACTATTTTCTCTCCCTTAGATTATCACTAGCCTCCTATCTATCTGGTCTCCTAGTCTGCTCTTATCTTTTTTCTAAACATGACAGCTAGAATGATACAATTTTGTCAGTCTAGTTTTTCCTCTGCTGAAAGCCCCCAATAGCTCTTTACCTCCTCATAGTTGAAGCCAAAGTCCTACAAGATGCTACACGACATGGCCCATTACTGCTCTAACCTCATGTAACCACATCCCCTACAACTCTGCCCTTTCCTCTCTCCACTCCAGTCATATCAGGCTCCTTGCTGCTCCTTCAACATTCAAGATACACACCTGAATCAGGATCCTTGCACTTGTTGTTTGCTCTATTTTAAATGTTTCCTCTCCCAGTTATCTATAGCTCTTGGACCATCTCCAACATCAGTTCTTACTCAAATGTCTCCTACACAATGACAACTCCCGTGGCCATCCTGTGTAAACTACAGAACACACACTCTCCTTATTTCCCTTCTCTGCTTAATTTTTCTCCATAGCATTTATACCATCTAACATACAGTAAATCTTATTTATTGCATTTATTTTTCTATTCCCCACTAGATGCTTACTAGAGAGAGAAAGGGACTCTCTGATACTAAAAAGATGAATTTTAAACCATTCGGTTACCTGCTTGCAAATACATTTTCATAGGTGAAGTATGACTTAACTTTCTTTAACACAGATCTGGCTGTTACTTTGTAAGAGAGCAGACCTCAGCTACTCAAATCATGAATAACTACAAAAGGACTTAAAAAAAAAAAGTGACCACCCAAACTGGCTCATCTTAATGTGTAGCATTACATTAAAAAGCTGGACCTAAAATATATCAAAAGGCATATAAGATAGTCCAAGTATTAAGTAAAGTCTAAATGATTACAATGAAAATGAAGGTTTTCATTAATTCTTAGGTTGATCTTAATATATACTTAATTGCCCTTAAAAAAAAAACAACAACAAACAAGGTATTAAATAAAAGTTCTCCACTCCTCAGAATCTACATAGCTGCATTTCATTTGCAACACCACAGAACTGATGATCAATATCCAAGAGAACCATCCTTAGTATTTAGTGCATTTTTCCATAATCAATTAGAAAAAAGTAAATTGCAAGTGGTTGGCAGACTTTATAAAATAAATATTTATATACTTAACTGTCAAATATTTTAAAACATTTACATATTCAATAATCGAAAAAATTTGTTGAAATAAAAAAGTAAATTAAAACAAAAACCAAGGTTTCATAACAAATTAATATAAGCCTTGAACACAGCAGAATTACCTAATATATATATAGCTTCCGATTTCAATAACACAGGTACAAAAAATACTCATATTATTTTAAAAAGCAGTGCAGTTGTATAGTCCAACTAAACTAATAAAAAACATCTCAGTCCTGTCATCTAAAGAACCTTACTACAGCTTCCTCAGAATGTGTTAATGTCGACAAGCCTCAATCAGTAAGTAAACTAATCTAAATCAAATTCCATCTAGTTGAAAATAATCATCATGCACTGCCCAGAGTTGGGGAGTATGAATGGATTACTGAAAATATTCTTGGTAATTGCAGGTTGCTATTTATGTGGACCAGAAATGAAGGAGTTTACTTAGTGAAATGTCTAAGCGTGCAGACCACCAATGCAAAACATACGGGAAAATCATTCTTGACATCCACACTAAAAACAGCCTAGATCCTCTGCAATGTCACAGTGTGGTGGTTATTTCATCGTGTCAGATACACTGCTGGGTGACAGAATGAAAATTTATGATTGCAGTTATTTTATTTTCAAGTAATGTGCTACCACAAGAGATTTTTCTAGTTCAGTGGAGTGTAAGTTAAACATTAAGGACTAAATATTCTTTTCCAAAGCCCTAAATTTTTCTGCTTGTAAACAGACATGCACAAAACACTAATGTTGACAATAACTGAAAGACATTTTTTCATTATTGGGGGGTTTGACTGCTTTAGAGTTACCAATTCCAAAATATGTCTAGTAACACACAAATCATGGTGTTAAGTGGGGAATGAGGAATACCAGCTCCAAGATAAACATTTTGCAAGACACTTAGACAGTTAGGTTAGTTCCCATTACCCCCTACTTTTCCCTGTGCTATATACCATAATGAATTTTTATAATCATCATTTTACCATCATCGGAACTAAATTAGGAATCAGGAAACCTGGGTTCTAATTCCAGATCTGTAACTAACAATCTAAAGAGCTGTATAATCATGGGAAAAAGCCTATAATCTCTGTGAGCTCCAATTTACTTATCTGTAAAATGAGGGGGTTGGCAACAAATGCTTAAAATTGATCCTAACTTATAAAGGCAAACACAGAAAAATACCACAGGATAAAAAAAGGAATGTTTTTCACCTTAGGGGAAACAAAAAAAGGAAAACATTATAAAATTAATGGTAATGAGGATGTTGAAAAGAACAGGCTTTTTAGTCCCGTAAAGAAGAGTTCTACAAAAATGCAAATAAGAAAAAAAAAAAAAAAAACCTGCATACTCTACATTCCTTTTGGCCTAGAAATTCTACTTTTTATGAGAAAGCCCCAAAGAAAATATCCTTAAAAATCGAAGTTCTCTAAAAAAGAATCTCCATAGCAGCACTATATGTAAGAGAGAAAAATTGGAAAAGTATAAAAATAGAGGCACAGTTAAGCAAAATCTGGTTTTGCTAACAAAATGGAACACAGGCCTCTATAGCCATTTTTTAAATACTGAACTAGTTTCAAAAGAGTGGAAATATTCAATATGATATAGTATGAAATGTAAAGGTTAATCACAAAATACATTTATTTGCCCTCTTTATGATTTTACCAAAACAAAAAACAAAAAAACAAAAATAAAAACAAAAACAAAAAACCTGATGAAAGCCAGAGGAGAAACTGGAGGGATATAGTTAGTTCACTGGATCCATTCTTTCTACAAAAGTCATTATGATGGCAAAAAATAAAAGGAGAAGAGGGAAAAGGGAATTCTCTCTAAACTTTACTCCAGGTTTTACATTTCCCGCTTTTTCTACACAGTTTTTGTAACATGACTAATATCATCTTATATCTCCATTTAATACTGAATGTTTTTCAGACACTTTCACAAAGATTATGTTACTGAATTGTCTAGAAAATAATCAGCATTCATGGCATTTCTAAACCAAAATGTTAAACTTTTGTACAAGGTCCAGTGTCCCAGGGATGTAGCCTATGAAACCATATCATACGTATTGTTAAACCACTGTCCTCCTCTCCTCAATGGTCATCAAAAGGAAATTAAAGAAAGTATCCAGAATTATCAGTTTTAACTTCAACATAACCCGACTCTATAGTCAATCTTAACATGGTAGAGCTTGCCATGAGGCAAATGCCTTAGAAACTGCTACACATTTCCTATGTACAATTACTTCTTTCCTTAAACACAAAAATTTTAGTCACAGAATGTGGCAAAAGTGATCACCCTTTCAGCTTTAGTACACACATGAGGTGAATGGACTCACTGTAGCCTACAGAATTCATGAACACAATTATGCCATGATATTTGGTTTCAGTGTACAGATGCACCTTTGGGTTACCATGCCACTAAAAACCCCAAGAATATATAAAAGACAAAAATCTAGAATTCCTCTAAGTAACAATTCTCCAAAAGAAACATAACTGGTGACAACATGTCCGTAAAAAGGAATGATATTTCTCAAAAGCTCGAGTAAGATTTTTTTCCCCCCAAAAAACTGTTTTTTTTCCTACAAATCAACATTTTGAACTTTATGTTTTAAGCTTTAAGATGCTGATGTCCTTTAACATATACTATGAATGAAAAAGGAAAAAAAGTAATAGTGTACCATTTTTTTTTTAAGGCTAGAAAAATAAAAACAGTAATGACTGGGCATACCCAAACCATAGAAATTCTACCGGAGATTATCATACACACTTCTCTCAGTGACTTTAGAGACAACAAGGTCAAAAGTATTTTCAGTCTTTCTCATTTAGAACTCTAGCAAAATTCCAAGCGTCTAGGTTATACTAAAAGACACTGGCAAGCAACTATGCCCAATTTCTTCTGTCGTTAGTATTACCTAATAATCAGAAAATAGGCTTTATTTTCAAAACTAACATGCCAACATATTTAAATCTTAAATCAATGGTTTCTAGTGACAGGCCATATGTTTATTTCCAACCAAGAAATTACAAGCTTGTAGGAAAAGAGATTAGGAGAAGGAATTTTCCTTTTAAAAATGAATCTCAAAAATACAACAAATTCCACTGACACTTTTTTATCTGTCTGTATTATTCTATATAATTGTATCAAAATAATTTTTTCAATATTCAAATAATATTCACAGGACACATAGGTCCCAAAATGCCACATAATAATTTACATATTTTAAAAAAGTGGCACATGCGAAAGAACCCAAATCTCACATTAAGTTAAACAAAATCAACACTTTGATTTGAATTAAACCTCTATCCCATCAACCATTACCAAGTAGATGAGATAGCAATTCAGTGTTGAAATAGGCTTGATTTTAAATTTACTCATTAAAATACAATGTAATAAGGCAGGGACAGGAAGATGTCTTTAAAAAATCAACTTCAGAAAAATCATATAGGTGTAAGCAAATAATTAGAATAGGAACAAAAATAAAATAATAACAACCTGCACCAAACACCCTTAGTAGCTAAATGGCCATTTACATCTCAAAGTCCTCTGTCTATGGTATTCTAAAGTATTACACTACTAAGGTTTATCAGCTGCGCAGATACACTTCAATTAAGGCTGTGTGGTAGAGCCCTGTGCAAATTAATTAGTTGAGGTTGCACAGATTTTCTAAAAGCAGCTCTCTAAAACAGCCTCAGAGATATTGCACAAGTTGTGGTGAATTAGAATATAAATACAACTTACTAATCAATTCTTCTTGCTTTCACATTTCAACGACATTTTGTGTAATGATAAATAAGTCCATGAAAATACTACTGACCAACATTTTACTTGATTTCAACTAAAGGTAAAGGCAGGGGCTCTCAAGTTTTATTTCTGATCTTATCTAGTCTTACTGGCAAGAATTTTCATATGATAACTATAATGAATTTGATCCATATGCAAACAGGAGATGAGTCTATATTTGAAATTCACATATGCTACAACCAAATTAGCTATCTAGTAATTTCTATAAACAATGTCATAACAGAAATACGGATTTCATGCTCCTGCCTCAAGACTTTACCTACAAAATCTGTTCATTACAATTTAGCTAAATATTAAAGTTTGGCATGTTATATCAAAGATATTAATTTATTTAATTCATAATACTAACTGGATTTTTACTGTAAATAATTTTTAAAACCATTAGAATCAAACGTTTGGTAAATAGTCTTGAAAATAAGTAAAACACATGTAGAAAAATTATAAAAATTAGTTGTGTGATTGTTTCCACTGTAAATTAAAAATGGAAGAAATCTGAAGTTTTCAAGAGACCAGGAACCTTCTATACTGCACATGTGAGATTCATGAACTCTTCTGTAACCCTAAAACAAGGTCCCTACAGTCTCCTAAAACAAGGTCCCTAAAGTCTCGTTAGAGTGCCTGTGAAAATTTCATACTTGTTATACATAGAGCTGTTTTAGAGAATTTAATGGCTAATTTATTTCAAGAGCTTAGATACTGTATGTGCAAATATATCTTTTGAGATAGTACCATTGAGAAGAGGCTGTCCTTCATGCACATCCTGCGATAAGACTGCACTGTAAACATCTTCAGGAAATCCAGTCTTGCATAATGCGATTTCACCAGAAGCCTTGACAGATGCCTGCAACACAAGAAAGAAGCATGTGCAATGATTGCTGCCTCCTTCAACTGAGAAACATTCCACTTGGCCCAACATCTCCTTTTTTCAACTACCATGTACAAACAACCCCTTTGTTTTCAAATGCTTACAATTAGAATGTAGAGGGCAAATGGTTACTCTTTTTGATAACTGGAGTAGAAGAAACAAATCCCATTTGTCTTGTCCAGTAAAATCTAAATAATACACATTCTAGGTTCTTTTAAGGATTGAACATTTCCATTAAAATGGTCATTTGACTGAAGAACTAGCAAGTGGATCTGAGGGTAGAGATAGCCAAACAGTTTGTAGGCTCCACAAATCACCATCACCAAAGAAACTTTTCATTCAAGAAAAAGTGTACATTCAAGTATGCATATTTTTATATTCTCATCTAATTACCTGACTGTGAAGTTTGTTTCATTATGTCCCTGTTAATTAAAAAATGAAATTGCAATATACTTATTACAGGACACAGAGTATTTTATACTGAGTAAAACCAATCAATTCAATGTATAATTATCTCTAATTTGAAGGGCAGGGGTACATTAAAAATATAAATAAACATTAATACAATTGTTTCCTTTTTATACTTAAAAATTGGAAAGTAACTATCTCTCGACATCTTCCTATCATCATATAGGTAGTTAACTACCCAGTGTGCTTGGAACTCAATCATACTGAGTGCTATCCACCTACCCCTCCGAGTTAGTTTCACTACATCTTCCAGCCCTACTGACATCACCACAGAACAAGTAGCTCTCAGAAGAACTCATGCAGCTTTCATATTAATTTTAGGAAACTTCACCCTGTAGTGAGGGGGGTCCGAATACAGGAGGAGGAAGAGTGAATGGAGGCTGCAGAAGGGTGGGATTTGGTACTTGCTGGGCCAGCATTAGGAGCGGTCTGCACTGGTGAGGAATTCAGAAATTGGGAAGAAAGAGAAAGAGAAGCCCCAAAAACAGAGACCTCAAAGTAGTTGTCTGAAGGAAGCAATATAGTGCAAGCTTCACAATTAAAGAACTAGCTGGATTATGCATGGGAAGTTTTGTGAATACTAATGTTACAAAAATTCAGACTAACCTAGCATCCAATCGAATTCTCATCTAATATTCCGTTCTTTTCAGATACGGTAAAATAAAGAGAAAAATAAATTTAAACTTTGTTAAATATCACGTAGTATTTATTTTGAAAAAAGCATTATGAGTAACAGTGAGATATTAGTTCAGACCCATCAAATTAACAGTCTTAAGTCTGCTACGTGTAAGAAAAGATTTTGAGTACCAAGTCAAGGATACAGAGCAACCAACCCTCTTACACAGGTGTTAGTGAAAACTGGTACTGTCATACTGGGGGACAATTTGGAAAATTTTAGTAAAGATGAATGTGGACATATCCTACGTGGGAGGTATATTCCTAGAAAAACTCTCCCATGGGTGCTCGTGTCGACACGTACAGGAATGTTCGCTGCAGCAGGGCTATAATAGTAGGACCTAGAGACTACCAAAACACCCATCAGTAGGAGAATGGGCTAATAAATTTCATGTAGCCAAAAAAAAGGAACACGCAACAGCATTAAAATGGAAGATTTGGAACTACATTTATATCCAGGGTTACCAATCAAAATAAACAAACAAAAGGTCAGCTTCTTTAACTTCCATGTAAGATTGAAAGAGAAATTCAATTATAAATCAAACTAAAGATGATTATTATTTCTAGTAAGTTCAGAAATCTAGTTAAGCAATATTCCAAATTCAGATTGGAACAAAGCACTCTACCCTATGAATCTTGCAAAAAAATTTTTCAAAAAAGTATGATCAATGACTCCATTTTTATATATAAATTTTAATTAGAAAAGATAAAGTAATGTTATTGACACATTTATAGTAAGAATATACAAATGTATAAAGTTGTAATAAATACCAAATTTAGGATAGTGGCTACCTCAGAGAAGGCAAGACAAGAAAGGAATCAGGAAGGAATATATGGGTGACTTTGATTTTATTTGTAATAATTCATTTCTTTCAAAAAGAATCTAAAGCAAATAAGATAAAATGTAAAGATGTATGTAGGCTCATGGGTACAAATTATATTATTCCCTATATATCTCATATGCTCTACATGTTTCATAATAAAAACAAGAAAATATTAGGGACTAATTGAGAAGGAAGAAGTTGGGCTTCCAGTACCCCTCAAGTTTGGGATACCAGCAGATATTTTGTTACTTACCAGCTGTAAATATCCAGGCACTTATCCTGGGCCTAGCGCAGAGCAAGCACTAAATAATTGAAAGCTTTTGCTTTTACCTACCCAAAACAAATAAAGGGAAAGCACCAATACCAACTCACCTTATAAAATGGACCAATGTGTTCTAAGTCTGTGTACTAATGGGTTAGGAAATCTGCCGCTTTGCCTCCAGTCCAGGCTTCTACAAAGGGAGGCAGCGGCAGAGTTCCAATCCAGTGGGGTAGGTGGGAACAGACACTGACAGGGGCGTCAGGCCAGAGACAAATAAGAGGAGGCAGAGTAAACAGCAATCACATCCTAACTGGGCATTTGGGTTCAGTTCACACCCAGCAATCAACAAATGCTAAAGACTGGAGGAAAAATGTAATCTTATCTTTTTCACTTAAAAAAAAAAATAACTTTTTTAACTGAGATATAATTGCCATATTCTACATCACTATTTTTAAATTGAGATAATTAACAAAGAACATCATATAAGTTTCAGGTACACAACGTAACGATTTGTTATTCCTATATATTGTGAAATGATCATCACGATGTCTGGTGAACATCCATCATCATATATAATAATCTTTTCTTTAATTCTGCTACTAGTGTCTTGCTTTCCAGTGGCTCTGCCCTAAAGTAGAGGGATAAGCAGCAACATTTTCCTCATCCAAACCCACAGGAATGGAATTTCAAGGCCATATCAAGTCCATCAGTAATACTGTGAGTGTTCATTTCTGAGTATCTGTCTCCACCTTATTTCGGAAAAGAGAACTTCTATCCTCAACATGCCACTTTTTTATTCAACCTTTCTCCTCATTTTCCTCATTTAGGAATGGGCACCCATCTGCAAGGTGTGGCTGTGAGAATTCCTGAAACCACGTTTGTAAAGCCCGTCTCTAACAAATGCCAGCTACCAATATTAAACCACCACTGGAGTCATATTATTTTATGAGATTTTCCTATTTGTTTCAAACAGATGAAACTTTCCTAAATTTTTCTTCCCTAAGACAAAATGGACCCACAGAATAACATGCTGTTATTAATCTGTGATGTGTTTTCTTAAAAATGGGGTCCATAAAATTATTAAAACATGTATTTCTCCCTATTTATTTAGTACTGATTTCCCCTCTGAACATTCAGACCATAAACAACAAAATTTAGATGTTCAAAAAAAACAAACAGGAAGCACTGAAATGAATACAGTCTCAAAATTGGAGATATAGCAGGCTTACTTCGTGCCAAGCACTGCTCTAGGGCATCGATAGCTCATTTAATGCTCAGCCCTCCGAGGCCGGGGCTGGTACGAGGTCTGACTTACAGAACTGGTGACATGGTCCACCCAGGGAAACTGACTCCATTCGTGAAGTTTCTGGTGACAACAGCTTTTTGGACACTGAAAGCTCTAGTCCTACCCATAGCTAATGCTTGAATGTTCTCTAACAGTGGTTCACAGTGCAGCGTGGATATGGCCCTCAGGGGACGACTGGACACATTTTTGGTTGTCCAAACTGGGAGAGGGATGCTACTGGCTACTAGTGGCTAGAGGCCAGGGATGCTCCCGACGATTACACAATGCACAGGGTAGCCACCCAGACAGAATTATTGAGCCCAAGATGTCAATAGGGTCAAGGGTGAGACATCCTGTTCTACAGGAACCCATGGAAAAGGGGTGTCCACCTACCCTTTGACACCTCCAGAAGTGGGAAGCTTACTATCTCTTCAATCAGCTCACTAAACTCCTACAGGAACATCCTCCTTTTCAAAAAAACAAAATCCTGCACCTGTGGCTTCCCTCAGCATTAACTGATCACTCTGTCAGGCCTAAGATGAAGCTCTGAAAGTTTGAAGATGAGAGAGAACTCTCACCTCAAAAAGTTCCCTGTGATGCAAGGCCGAGGCTGTGAATCACATGCATTTTCTAATATGTGAATAATGCAGGAGTTAGCAAATGTTTTCTATCGAAGAGGCAGACAGCAAATATTTGAGGCTTTGTTTTGCAGGCCACAGGATCTCTGTCAAAACTACTTAACTCTGTTAAAGTAGTTCAAAAGCTGTCATAGAAAACTGGAAATGAATGAACACAGGTTGTTCATTCTAATAAAACTTTATAGATACTGAAATTTGAATTTCATTTAATTTTCAAATGCCAAAAAATATCATTCTTCTTTTAATTTCTTAAAAGTGCTTAAGCCTGTAAAAATGTGAAAAACACACTCTTGGTCATACAAAAATGGGCATCAGGACCCTGAAACACTGTTAAAGTTTTACAAAACATTGCTATTTCACTTACTTCTCACAACAGCCCCCCGAGTGAGGTGAAACTGTCTACATTTTACAAATGAGCAAACAGGTTCTCACTTAGAGGTGAATACCCAAGATCTCACATCTGGGAAAAGAGAGGAGGCAAGATTCTAACACTATACTCTTTCCAAGTACAACAAATAATTACAATTCTTTCAAAAAACATGCACTAAGTGCCCATTTATCGTGGGAAACATAACAAGATATGGCCCCTTCCCTTAAGGAGTTCAAGGCTGAATGTGGGATTAAAATAAAGAGGTGACTGCAATAGAAAGTGGTGACTGGGAAGTAGAGATATGTAGAGTGCATAAGGAGAGACAGAACAGGGATCTGGGGGCCTCCCAAGCAGAGCCCAGGAGTAGCCAGGCAGTGGCAGAGTGGCAGGAAGCCATCCCAGGCAGTCACTGCCTGAGCTAGAATAAGGCAGCAAGAAACAGCATACTGCCTGGGGAATTACAATGAGTTCAGTGTCACTGGAGTCCAAGAACAAGGCAGGGAATCAAAAGTTACGGCTAGAGAGTTAGACGGGGTTAGATTATAGATGGTTGGTGGCTTGGGGTTATTCTGTTCACTTGAGGCAGCCAGGAACTGATTTTAAGCACAGGCAGATTATGTTTGATAGAGAATTCTCTGATGCTTCGTGGGAAATGTGTGTGTGTGGAGGCGGGTGGAGGCGGGGGCGGGGGGCAAGTGATAGCTGGGAGACAAGTTAGGACACAGACTTGACTCAGGCAGGGGCTGCAGGAATGAAAGAGGGGCAGATTGCATCAATATGCAGACAGTTAAAACTGACAGGGCTGAGTGAGGATAGGGGCTCACAGCAAGAGGGAAGGAGGAAAGGTTGCCCTCCCCATGATTCCAGCTGAGTGACCATGGACATGGGTGGTACAAACTTAGAAAGGTAATTACAAAATTATAACATCAGGAACAAAGTGATAAAGAAGCAGAAAGAATGGGATAAATCTGCCTGTAGAAATCAAAGACTCCATAGCTGAAGTGACATTTAGGCTCTGTCTTTAAGATGATTAAACATTTGCCAGGAGAAAGAGCAGGAAGTGAAAAGGGGCATTCATTTCAAGCAAGAGGTGCAGCATGGACAAAGGCCCTGTTGATTTATATTGAGCTTGTAGTCAACCCAAACAACTCCGATCATTTTTACCAGACAACTGTTAAGTCATGGCTTCCATTATCTTTGTTGCTGATTTAGGGCCACGAAGGGCAACAATTTACTTTTAACCCTACAAGAATTGATCTCAATAAGTTAATAATTCCATCTAGAGTTAGCCATTCCTCCTGGATTTCTATATCAAGAAAGTCTAATGAGACACACAAATGTTTTCATAAAGATGCTACTCATACTAAAGACAAGGCATGACACAAGCCCAGACATCAGCCAGGCTCCTGAGGGGCAGTCCGTGGAGCAGTTTAGAGCATGGACTTTCAACAGGCCAGACCACCTGAGTCTGAATCCCACCCCATCACCTGCTATCTGTGAGACCTCAGAAAGTTAAAGTTCCCCCAATCTGTAGGAAGTGTATAATGACAATACCCACTCAGGGTAGGTGTGAAGATTAAATGAGGTCATAAAGCACTTAGGAGAGTGTCTGGCACATGGTTATTCACTGCATTAGTTAATAGTAATAGTAACTAATTATGACAACATGAATACAACTCATAGTATTTGTCATACAGTCCATTAGTTTCCAAGCTCACTTAGCATAGCAAGCAATCTGGGATATTTGTCTAAAATACAGATCTCTAGATCCCAACCCAAAACTCACTAAAACAGAATGTCAAGTGATGTGTGGATAAATCTGTATTTTTAACATGTGGCTACATGTCTAGCCTGCATCTCCATCTCCGAGCTTTCTGAACTCCAGATTTGACATAGCCGTCTTTTGCCCTAGTGTTCAGGTCTAATAACTTAGCAGAAGCAAAAAGAAATAAACAATTATTTTTTCTGCCTTTAACAATTGCATGCTGTTTCCTAGTTATTGTGTAGAACTGAAAATTGAAATTGCAAGCCATCCTTTCATAATTACCAATGGAAGAATTTTGCCCCAGGTCAGCAACGACTCCTTCTTGATTGGTTTTCATTGTTGTTTTTAATTGGCACATTATTTCATCCCAACCTTTAGTTATTCTCCTCTTCTCTACAATTCTGCAAAGATTACAAACAGTCAGCAAGTGCTTTTGTCCCATCAGGATGAAATTCATGCTGGCCAGAGGACCTGAACTCATTTAGTGCCGCTCTGCGCTCTCACACAATCAGCTCACCTATCTTGAGTTTCAATTTCCTCTTACAAGTATTTGCTCTACTCTACCCAAGCTGAAGATCGACCTTCTTGTCTAAAAAGGACAGAAGTGTAATAGGAATTGAGGAGTTCGGCTTGCCTTTAGTATTAGTCTATCTGTTCCAGTTCTGAACTCACAGAGACATCACTTTTTGTTTTTTGTTAAAATTTTTCCATAGTCTCAATATTGTGAGCTTTAAAGCTCTGAGTCCACTACTCTTTTAGGTTCCTGTTATCATGACTCTTTTTTTGTACAGTAACCCTTGTTCACTGGTTCTGCTTTCCGATTTCCTATGTCACTCCTAAATCCAAGCTCTTAAATACTTCCCTTGAAGCCGCAATGGACTCTTCAATCTCCACGCCTCTCCATCTCCTTCCTAATCAAGATCATTTATGATTACGGGCCAAAAAAATTTTACAACTGAAATCAGCCCAAACCTAATGGAATCTCCTCTTTCTGAAGACTGCCTAACTAAAACTTAAGCTGTTCATTATCATAAACTTTCAAATTTAATCAATTGGATGTTTCCCCAAAGCACTGATCTCTTCCTTTTTTCTCTTCCAGATATTCTATGGTCAGAATCTAGTAACAATTAAGGTACTGTGATGAAGGTTATCAGATGGTCAATAAAACTGAATGAGGGACAACTATGGTAATACTTTTACTATGAGGTTATGTCTTCTGACTGAAATAAGCAAATATAAACAATTAGTGAAGCCATTTTTAAAGCAGTTAGTGGGGTACATGGCAATAGAATAACGAAAACTATTCAAGACCAATTCTGCACAATGAATTTTTAATTTTTTAATCCCATTTATAACCATACAATTACATTTGCCAGATTCTCTACATTTCTCAGGATCCCATCCATGATGTTGGAGGCTATGTTAAGAAGATTATTCAAGAGCTACTGCCACTCTTTAAAGATTTTTCTCTGTGTCAGTCATACCACTGATGACACCTTGAATTGCATGTCCCTGGAAACATGCTTGAAATGTGCAGATGTTTAACCCTGGACTCTGATATTTTTGTTTTGTCACGTACTGTTCTGGAGCATTTTTAACAGATTCTTTAACTCTTTCTTGCCTTCATGATACAATCTAAACAGGCTGAGGAGCAAATAATTCCTGACGAAGGCCACACATTGTCCCCTGCAACCAGTGATTTCCATCTTGGTTTTAATTGTATTATTAGGGTGGGTACTGGAATATCTCTGATATCATCAGTATATTTATTTTTCTGATTTTCATTTCCTCTTAGCAAGTAACTACAACACTGGTCAAATAATTGTGTGATATTGGCCCAGGAACCCGACAACTCTGCTGAAAGTAAATTCTTAAGCCAGAAGGCAGCACCACAATGCAACAGTTTGACAGACAAAAAAACCGGAGTTTCCTTTATAAAATGTGGTTTAGAGTGTGTACTTCTCAGGAGTAGAACTTATCAACGCTTAGGACCATATACAAACATACATGAAGTGGAATCCACAGAGATGTGTGCAATACACCATGTCCGCAGCCCATGTGAGAGAAGCCTTCCTAGGCACCAAGACTTCCCAGAGGGGAGTCCCAGAAGATAGTCCGGAGTTTGCCAATAAGCATCCTGCATGTCTGAGGTCATGGATAGCAACACACCTACAGACTGACTAGGCTTATGAAAGCCTAACACTATCATGTGATAGTGGTGCTAGCAGTTATGCCATTAAACTGCCCTTAAAAGTTCCGGAAGTGTCTAGAACAATTCTAGCAGAGATAGCCAATCCTGGTTTAGATTGATTTTGTCCCATTAACTCATTACACTCACCAGAGATTGCAACATGTTTATATATAATATTCAAAATGTAATCAAAATTGTATAGTACTTAGCATCAGACTGTGTTTATAATTAACTTTGGAATTCATTTAACTAAATACACTGAATATCAGTGATTGTTAATACTTACTGAGTGCTTACCACATGCCAGGAACTGTGATACAATGCTTTCCATGCATTACATCTCAAAAATCCACACAACAATTTTGTGAGGCAGGTGCTAATATTAGTGCTATTTTAGGAGGCAAGAAAGTAAACTGAAATGAAATGGCCCTAGGTCAGGTAGCTAGTCAACTTAGAGATGGCATTCAAACCAGTACTTAATGTCTTTGGGGATCAGTCCTCGCTACTGCTCGATCACCAAACCACCATCCGCGGCATCTAAATGCAGTAACACACACCTAACAGGCAGAAGGCTAGAAACTGCCCTATGTAAAATGAGACCAAATGACAAATTTACCTGCTGCTGTTGTGAATTTTTTTCTAAAATATTATTCTCACATGTAATATGTGATATATATGTTCATAAAATAATTTTAATGTTTCTGTTCACTAGGTAAAATATTTGAGAGAAAAACACATCAAGTCAAATTTTCATAAACTTGTTTTTTAAGCAACCCGAATCAAATCCCCCACCACCACCCCAAACTTTTTAAAGTACAGATGGAAAATTATCAATAAATACATATCATGGCAAGTATATTAATTTTCAGTAGGTGATATTGATGAAAGAATGATTACAGTCTGTGGCAGACTCTCTAAATTTGCTATAGTCCAGACTGCCCTGTATTTATGTACAATTAGGCCCATTTCATAAAAACCTGAAGCATGGTTTCACTTTTTAAAAATGGCTACAGACCTTTATAGTCCCCATAATTCTGATTTAATTTGAACAGCTGGCCGTAGTAATAATTTATTTAATTCTGAGCCTTGATAAGATAAACCCAACCCAATTATACCATTATTCTTGCAATAAAATCGCATTCACAGAACAGCTTCCAGAAATGTGCTGCAGTGAAAAGAGGGCACTGTCAATAACGTCAGAGTTCAAAGCCATTCCTGAACTTATCCCTGAACTTGTTCAGGAACCAGCACCCTGTCCAGTGGAGTTCTAAAAGGTTAAACAATAAAGAAGTAAACCCACAAGCCCTGCATGCTAACTCAGAGGTTACAGAGCTAATATCATCAGTTCCAGTTTCAATTCAGGGGTTGAAAACGAGCATTTTTTCCTACTCATGACCATCATGAGTGATTTAAGTCTGGCATTTGGACAGTTCCACTGTGTACCCTGTAGAGAAGGGGAATGCCTCTTCCCCTCCTGAAGCTTCTTACCACCTAAAAGGAACTCTGCTAACTCCAATACTCCCACCACTTCTCCAGTCACTCATCTCCTGGATAACAGTTCTCAAAGTGTGGTCTGGGATCTCTGAGGTCCTCAAGATCTTTCCAAAAGATCTGAAAAGGTAAAACTATTTTCATAATACAATGTTACTTGCCTTTTCACTCTCATTCTCTCACAAATATTAAGTGGAATTTTCCGAAAGCCATGTGACATGTGATACCTTAACACAGTCAATGCTAGAAGCAGATACAGGAAAACAATTACCTTCAATTAAGCCAGATATTAAGGAGATTTGCAAAAATACAGAAGCATAACACTACTCTTCCCACCAATTTCACTTTTCTGTTTTGAAAAATATTGTTCATAAAAATTAGCATTTGTGTTACATATGCAATTGGTTTAACAGTTTTAAATGAATTAAATGTTATATAATCTTCTCAGTTTAATTTCTAAACATTTATAAACATTTCCCACATTACAAAAAGTCATTGGGGCACTCAGTATTTTTTAAGAGTATAAAAAGGCCCTTAACCAAGAAGTTTGCGAATTGCTGCCTTAGAGAGAAGTAGGATGGACTGAACTTATCTGAAGACTAAATTAGAACAATCTGGGCAGCTGGTACCCAGCCCTGTCCCCTACTCCTCCCGCCTGGGAGTCACAGGCCCACAGAAAACAAGCATGGTGATTTCATTTTCCATGCTGGGAGTTCACAGATCCCCTGCAGGATTTGGGGGCAAGAGGGGGAGTCCATCACTGCCTGCAACTGAGTGAGAATGTCTGTGGAATTCTGGGGTTCTATACTAGCAACAGACATGCCCACAGATAAAAGCCAGGCCCTCCAGGTCAGCCCTTATCAGAACCTTGGTGACATTTTCCTTAACTATTGACTCTTCTGGTTTATATTTCACTGGGTTCAGATCTTGGCTCAGGGAGGAGAGGTGCTATTTTTACTGGGTCCCTTCAGAGACTGGCATGTTGGTGTACTGTCTGGGGACTTTGAGAAATAAAAAGAAGTCCAATGTTAGGAAAGAAAATGCTCAGAAGTACTGGGGCTTTGGGCAGAGGAGAAAGAGTGCTTTACACTGGCCCTGCATATTCTTTAACTTGGTGGTTTGCCATCCTCACTGCGTAGTATGGCTGGTTTTTATAGTTGGGCAGGTGGCTTTTAAGATCAAGAAGCTTTAATTCCTAAACCACAAAGTATTTTGATCTCAACGTGTGACCACAACTTACAGTGGTTATTCTCGAGGAAAGTGGCTATTTACAGAGGTAGGGCCTGGAGCAAAGACAGTATGCCCCTGGAAAGGCTGTAGGCCAAAGATCTCGAAAAAGAGGCAGGACTTATGGTGACCCTAGCCAAACAGTGAACACTTCTGGATGAGAGATGTTGCAGGCTGTCCTTGGCAAAAGTCTGAGGCAGGCCAGCACTTCTGGAGATGCCCTTGGGCCGCAGGCCTGAATAAGTAGAGATGAAGGAGGCACAGAAAAAAAAGGATTATTTCAATATCTAGTGCCTAATGAGCAGAACAATATTTGCTATTTTTAAATGATAGTGAGTTCAAGAGCTCTATCAAGGTTCTCACTTTAAATTATAAATGACAGGCCTATGAGAGCAGCATTGGATTAGCTGCTTCAAATTCTGCTCTGTATTCAGAGTGACAATGGGCATGTGCTGGATTTTCATAGCTTGACCACAGGCTCAACGGTCACCCTCCATCAACTGGTCTGAACTGGTCTTTACAGACAAAAGAGAATTCTCTCCTTGCTGATGACCTTCTTCAGTTAAAACAACCCTAGAGAAGCAGCAGGGAAAGAGCCAATGTGTCATGAGACTGAAAACATCTGCTTCGAAGATAGAGTGTTCCTCAAGTCACCCACCTGCCAGAGTCCACACCGGTGACAACAAGGGGCTGTCAATGAAGAGGCTCACGGGGAAAGGCAAAGTAAGAGGTCTGAATGTGCTAGTTACAAACTGAAACTCATAGGGGAGAGGGTCCCAATGAGAGGTTAAATTTAGCGCTTTGTATTGACCTGGGGGTGAGGGGATCCACCCCAGGATTCTGAGATTTCTCTCAAAAAGCTGGCATTTGAGATTCTGCCACTTATGTGTGAGGTTCAGAAATGTCCGATGGTGGCAACCGCTATCATTTTTGAGGTGTCTTTCTTTCTCATCCAGCATATTCAGTATCTTTAAATCTTCATTTCCCCTTTGAACTCTGCATTTTGTTCAAAGGTCATGGATTAAAGCAAGAGGCTTAGCCTGATTAGCATCTGGGAAAAGCTAAACCAGGGAAGGTTTTCTTTGCCCGCTGTGAGTCCTGTCCTCATATATCACTAGTTCTCTACTCTGGTCTTTGGGACACTTAAGGACAGGCAGTGGGGTCATAATTTCGCCTGGAATAACTCTTCCAGGATAGGGATCGGTTTGCTTTCTAACTTTGCCGGCTGTACGACTTACTGCTGTGATCGTTTCACATGCTCCATTATGTTTGAGGATGCTGTAAAAAGTAAAACTATAGATATTCTAAGACTTCATGAGGTTAGAAACAAAATTGGCTTAACGGAGCCCCATCTCCCCCTCTGACGGTGATTGCTATGCTTCCAGATGAGCATACATATGATGGTTAAAAACATAAATTCAATGGTTAATCCAAAACCTGGGGAAGGTTTAGTGGAACCTTTATTGCCTTCTTCCAGGTAGGAGGGAGCTACATTAGCAATACCACCTCTGTCGACCTTTCCAGCACATTTGGATGACACAATGGGGCCCACAGAGTCCACTCCCTCCATCATCTCTCTTCTGTTGGAAGCCAGCCTGCCTCTGCAGTGCAAATATCATTATGCTATAGGTGAATTTACAGTGGCACAACACCCAGGTGGGATACCAGCCCTCAATCAGCACTGTTAAATCTGGGAAGAGGTAAGGTGGAGTGGGGAATAAATTCTGAGATTTGACACATTTAAGCCATGTTCTCTAATCTTGTCTTCATTAATAATAAAGGTTGTATTTTAGTTCTCTATCTGCTGATTCTTTTGTCATTATTTGTCCAAAACTTAGAGGGATAAATAGCACTATTTGTTAGGTCCCTTCAAAAACGCCAGAATTACCTACAAAGACTCAAGATTACCCAAAGCTAAAAGATCAAAAAGAAGCCAGGCCAAATAAATTCTTATAACCACCAGCAGAGCTACAAAGCCACCAGGATAGCTAGACGCTGAGGGTCTGAAAACAGACAACCAACATTCTTCAAGTGCTTGGATGGCTGATGGGCTGGTAACAAAAAGAGACATGTACCTCTGGATTATAGGGTGACTACATTTCTGGGCCTAGTGAGCTTGAGCACAGGAAAAAACAAGCCAATTCACACAACTGTCCACCACTCATTAGTTACCTGACTCTCCGAAAATCACCATCCAGGAGTTGTGTGGCCAGTGACAGAAGTAGCCTGCTTCCATAGCAGCCTATCCTACTACTGGTTCAATCTGTTAGATATTCCCACTCGTAAGACCAAAGTTTGCTCCCTGAAACTGAATCCTTTAAGTCCTTGTTCTAAAGTCCAAATCCTCCTCTAGGCTGCAATCTTTCAAAATCCTGAATAGAGAGAGACTTATCTTGCTCCCACTGCCTCTCATCTCCTAATGTTGTACCTTTGGGTAAATGGTTTACGCCACAGGCTTTGTTCAGACTTTTGCAAAATAGATGATGATAAAATGCCTACCTATCTCAGGGGGCTGATGTGAGGATTACATGAGACAATGCAGATGAAATGTTTGTCCTGGCACATAGTAAGCACTCAGCAAATACTAGATTTAATCAAATGAGTCAGCTTTCAAGAAGGCTCACAGTCCTTAGAAACACACCATACAAGCATGACTAAAAATGTTAGGCAAAGGGAATGGGGAACAAACAGCAAAGCCAAGCAACAGACAATTGACAAACATCATCAGAGGCTAGGGTTCATACAGGCACCAAAAAAAAAAATACTCTTATGCAGTTCACCAGATTGTTAAAAATGTTAAATTTAATTGTAACACATATATTAAAATTATGGAAAAACAAATATATGTACTTTTGGAAAACACTCTTGAATTATTAGCTAGTAAAGATGAATATGCACATAGCTTACAACCCAGCAATACTACAATTCTACTTCTTGGTATAGAGCTCAGAGCAGACCAGCATTCCATCACCTGGGAGCTTGCTAGACATGCAAATTCTCAGACTTCACCACAGATTTACTGAATCAGAAGCTCAGGGGGTGGGGCCAGGAATCTGTGTTTTACAAGCTTTCAAGCCAGTCTTATGCAAGCTAAAGTTTGAGAAATGCAGCCCCAGAGTATTCCTGGCACTTATGTCCAGGGGGCCCGTACAAGAATGTTCATGGCAGCAAAATTCTGACCACACACATAAGCCTAAAACCAAGTAAGCTAAATAAGTAAACTGTATCTTATTCATAGCATGCAATGCCCTAGAGCAATGAAAATGAACAAATTATAGCTATACAACTCCATTGACATAATGCTGGGCAGAAGCAAATCACAAAAAATGCATTATATGTATACACACACATATACACACATATGTATGCATAGCACATTTATACATATTTGCATGATATATACATTTATAGAAACACTTCTATCTATTATGTAACATATATATTATACACACACACATACACACACATACACACACATAGCTGGTAAAACCATAAAGCAAAGCAAGGAGTAATTACTAGAAAAATAAAAATAGTGGTTGCTTCTAGGAGAAGGAAAGGAATGGGACCAGTACTCTGATGATTTCGAAGACATTGGCAATATTCTATTTCTTAACCTGGCTGGTAGTTACACTGACATATTTTTGTATATTTAGGTATTGTCTAAACTGAGCATATATGATTTACATACTCATCCACATGTATAATATTTTACAATAAAAATTTTTAAAAGGTTGAACTTCATACATATACAAAATAGAACTGGATGTCAATCTCGTCTTTATTTTTTTTAACCTGCATTCAAATTAATAACAACTTAGGAATACAGGGTCTGACATCAGGCTGCTGGCATTTGAATCCAAGTTCCATCACTTAATAACTTTGTTTAACCCGTGTGTGCTTTGGTGTCCTCATATGTAAAATGGATATAATTTTTGCAAATATTTAAGTGAGTTAACACATGTAAAGTACTTAAAACACTGCCTGGCACATAACAATTATTCAAAACTGATGTGCTATTACTAGGATAGGATGAAACTAAGTTAAAAGCAACATTTCCTACATCTAATCATCATTAAATCACCAGCATCTGTAAGAACGATGAATCTACCTTCACTCTGTTTTAGCAGATTCTGTGCTGGCATCAATCAACTCTCTCCTCTCTATTGGGTCCTCATCATCAAATTAAAAGTATTCAGAGACTGAAAAACTTACTCTGGTTCCAGGCTAGTCCCAACACACACACGCACAAACGCACGCACATGTTTCCACACTAGGTTTAAAGAATTAAATCACAGAAGAGACAGACCTAGAAAACACCAGAATGATCTGCAGATATTATCTGCATTTAAATACACCACTATCACCCTTTTTAAACACAGCTACATTGATACAGCCTTAAATAAAGGGAAGACCATGAACTAAATCATGGAATAACTCTGCTTCATTTACAAGGTTCTTAACTATAAATCAATTTGTACATTAAATCAATAGTTATCATATTCTCTCCTAATGTTCTTAGTTATCTGTCAAACAGAAAAGACAGAACTATAAATAAAATTTAAGGCTGTAAACAAACTATATGTAAACAATTATTTTTATGGCAGAAAAACTATATGTAGGGACAAAATACAAGTATATACAAATTATATATCATATCAATAAGCTAAGACCACACAAAGTGTACCAAACTTTTTAAATACTGTAAAATAAAGTCCACATGTGTAAGACTATAAATAAACTAGAGCTGCCTTGAAGCAAACAAGTCCTTGGTGGGCCATGACTTCTGGAATTTGACTCCTCAGTGCTCACCATCATATGTAGAATCCTCCACGTGGGAGCTAGATCTACTCAGCAACCATTATAATAAATGCAGAAAAACAGCCCCTAGAAAGAAAGATCTTGAGAGAAGTATGCATTCAGCATCCTTCGTGGCAACCTCTGAGAGCTTTAAAAATCTACAGACACAAAAGAGGGTCAACTGTACCTAAAGATACACTGAACAGCCAGAAAATTGGCAGTCTGTGGCATTACAACCCCTCAATTTAACTTCTTTTAAATTAAATCTGGGTAAGACCTCATTGAGAAGTGGGTCACTATTAATCTCAGAGAAGGTATTTAGAAGTATCACTGAATAAATCAGAATCTGTTAATGCTCAAATCTTCTTGGAGACGTCAAGTCAAAGAAACATTTAGTTCTTTGCCTCCATTCTCCTGATAAAGAGAGGTTGTAACTTACTGAATTCCAAATGTCTTTGGCTTTTGGGCCGAAACAAAATTGCCAAATTACCAGAATTACAGAAAAAGATATCTTGAGTAGGAAAACCCACAAAAGGCATTTCCTGGCTTAACACCATAAATATGCAAGCAATCACATCAAAACAATCAGTCTGTTATTTTTTTAATGTTCTTTTTTAAAAATAAATTTTCAACTTACCTTCCCAGACATTTTCAGTGTCAATGAGTCTTTCCTAATGTTGTAATTATTAAAAAAAAATAAATAAAACCCAAATGCACAGACGATTTTATAAACTGAATGGAAGATGCCAGACACAAAAGGGAATATTGCATAGTGAACTTCACAAAGTACAGGAATAAGCAAAGTGATCTATGCTATCAGAAGTTAAGTAAACAGTTACCGTTGGGGGATGACTAAAATTGGAAGAGGGTATTCCTGGGTGCTGGTATGCTGCGACTTGACTGGTTGCTGACTCAATAGCATGTTCAATTTACGAACGAACATTCAACAGGCTAGCCACTTATATGTGCATTTTCTTGTATGTACTTGATACATCTATTAATTGAAAGAGTGTGTGTGTGTGTGTGTGTGTGTGTGTGTGTGTGTGAAAATTAAATTTTGAATTCCATGAAATATAATACATGAAGCAGGACATTAGAACCCAATCTTGGAGATGCTGGTACCAGATAAACTCTACTGGGGGTGGGAACCAAAAGAGCTGTAAAAGGCCAAAAGGCTGTACAAAGCTCACTTTTCATTATTTACTGGACCAGAAAGACATAAAGAAAGAACTGTAGACTTTGAACTGTTGTGTTATCCAATTAAGACAACAAAAGAAAATAAAAAATTAAAGTAGTCACAGTCTCTAGTTTATTAAAGATTTATGTTAAGCAGGAGTGGATTATATCCCCTTTAAACTTAATAAAATTAATGGGTTTTTAGTCATTTATTTCAGAGTCACTTAATAGCTCCTCACTCAACTAAATGACATATTGTTTGAGATTATAGTCCAGCCATGTGTATCCACCCACTCACAGTAGGTCAAGTTACAAACAAAATAGTCTAGGCTTTCTCAACAGCAAACAAATCAGCATCTGTACTCAGTCACTCCACAAAACATTTACAGGAATCTGTTTGTGGTAGGTCCTTTTGAAATGTGGACATATATATTTTAATAGATGCAAAATAATTTCATTTGTGAGAGAAAAAGTTATTCAAACTATTCAAACATGGGAAAGATGCCATTAAACAATAAAACATTTCAAGATGTAGTGACAATCTCCTAAATTTATTTTCACACAAAGGAACGTGGAAAACACAGTTAAAAAATGCATAGCCTCAGAGTTTCTATAGGTTCTTAGGAAGTATTTTATGTTCCAGGATTCACACAAAAGAATTCCTTTTTGAGCGCATATCAGTCTGATTTGTTGATCAAGGAAATTTGAAGAACATTATAAAAATGATTATGAATCATTTCTGTAAGATTTTCTTCTTTCTTTATGAGAACATATTTAAAAAATAAGTGAAAATCCTAACCAAATCATTAGATTTTGGCTTCAGATGCCAAAATTCATTAAAATATTTAAGGCCAAGATTAAAGAGAGATTGTAACTCAAAAGTTAACTACTTTTTAAAAAAAGTTTATCAACTCCATAGAGAAGAAATAAAATTCCTTTTTAATCCGATCTTCATCCTCTGAGTATCATATTAAGGGGGTCTTATTGTGGTAGAGGAAGAAAGCTATGCAGGCAGGTTCACCTCTACCATGACAGACAGAGTTCTACTCTGTATTGTCATAATAGTCAAAATGTCTGAGTTCCAGTTTCATCATTTCTAAAATCTATCTCCCAGGGTTACAGCAATAATTAACCTAGATAACATATTAGTTTCCCACCCCGAAATTAAAAATATTTCATTTTAAGGTTTAGTACTACCAGATGTTTTTTTAAAAAAAAAAAGATTTGAAGAGGTAGCAGCAACTATCTAAAGTTTCAATGGTTTTTTCCTGGCATATGTGCTCTTTGGAGTTATATGAATGAACTAATGACAATTACTAAAAATAAAATAAATCGTCAAATATCTTAGAACTGCATATGTGCAAAAAAACTGAAAGGGCAACCTTTAGAACCATCACTGAAAGCAGTAGTACAAAAGTTCCATACATAATGCAACAGAAGAAAGCTGAATGAACTCAAAATTTATTTTAATAATAAGGGAAAAAGCCATTTCACATTTCCATTTCCAGTAATTTCTAAAATACTAAAGGTTCCAAATTATGCCGTTAATTAAATTTTACTACTTCCTCAATCCGCTGAAAATATTAAATGATATATCAGAATAAGGGATCTGGATATAAATGTTTTAAATTATGATGATGAAGTATATTTTAAAAAATCAACACAGAAACCAATATTAAGACTAAAATACATAGTTGTACATCACTACATTATGGTTAAGTAAATTTTGTAATTAACATAAAAACGAATACTAAAATTACAATATATAGAATTACATAAGCACATTACTCCCATGTTTATCAGGGATTGAGCACTCCTCCAAATTACTCATTATGAATGCCATATTGTATTTATAACGGCACCTTCTTTTAAGTGGCTCAAGCTGTTTTAAAAGCATTATACATCTAATTCTCCCAATGCTTCTTGGGAAAAACCTAAGTTAAAGAGTTTACTTCATCTAGGCAGTGAACCAGAATACCCTATACTAAATGTTCTTCTGTATCTCAAGTTCTAGATGTATCTCAAGTTCTAAGATCTCTTTTAGATTGCATTTTCACTATCAAAACAGATGAAAAATTAAATCAGCCAAGAAAATGTAAGAAATATCACAATGATTTAACCAACCTGTATAATTTCTCAGGCAAGATAATTCAGCACAGTGTGGTCATTCCATGCTACATCCCATGCAACATGGAATCTTTTCTATTATTTAACTATCCATTAATTTAGCCAATCTTCCTTTGAATCTACTTATAACTCAGCCTGCTATAGGTTGCTCTCAACTCAACTTGAGAATGTTCCAGTGTTAGTTTAGATCATCTTCATCTTATTTCTACTCTGCTTGATAGTCTATTCTTCAGTTACAGCTTCTATCTGTGGTCTCTGTCCCAATTTCTCTTCATTCTAAAGCCCTGAAATCCCACTGATTATTCTGGCTGTCCTTCTCTGTAGCTTTTCTAGGTACATGACTATGCCAAAAACATTGGCTGGTTTACCAATCATTTTCTTTACCCAGAACTAGAACTACAATGTTTTATTCCACACTGTAGGAGTTCTCAAATCTGACCATACATTACACCTTAATATGTTAAATCAGTTCCTTACTGATGGGTTTTTCAGAGGTCAACTAATCTAATCTTTTGTAATTATAAAAAATGTTTTAATGCATATCCATATATATGTATAGACAACATGTGTACATCTGGAATACAGACATATCTGCAGAAAAATAGAGGAGGACTTAACTAGGACAAAGGGCTATATCTTTGAAGCTGACCCACATCTCTCTATTCAATGATTCTCATGGAGGATATCTTCTCTCAAAGAAACATAAAAGAATAAAAGTAATAAAATGAGTAATTTTTATTCTTGGTGTTACACTTCCCTTGCTTTAAGCCTAACTAGCCCCTCCACCCCCCAAAAAGTTTACTTTTGATGGTAAATGCAGCACAGCTAATGAAAAAAAAATATTTTTAAAAGTCAACCTTATAAAACATGCAGGACTTCTAACCTATCATATATGATAAACTACTGTTAATAACCCTAAAATCACATCCTACAGCGCTGTATCTTAAAATCCTTGCATTCCAAGTGAAAAATTAAAATCACTCCAAAATTTTGAAAAGGAGGCATATTTGGGATGTTTAAGCAGCCAGAAGATCACAGAACTTAAAAGTCCATTAGAGATTAACTAATTGAACCAGGTCCAAGATTTTACTACTGAGAAAAAAAAGTCATGAGAGTTTGTGAGAGTAAATCACAACTGGATCAGGTTAGAACCCCAGAATTCTTGCCCTTGACACTAGCTCTTGACCCTATGTAAGGGCAACTCATTTGCAGAGAACAAAGTTTTATACCCTAGGTGCCCAAACCACCTTGGATAACACACAAAGTTATCAACGAAATATCAATTGACACTTCATGCCAAACTGAGATAAATGTTGCAGGAGACACATATATAGATAGTTAGTAGTCCTCGAAATACATGCTGTATGGGTTAGGGGCAGTAAGTACAGTTGGAAGCTCAGACAAAGAAGCGTACTGAGCACTGAAAAGAGTAATAAGAAATAAAAATTGAACAGTATTTATATGTAACTTGAATTTTCTTTTTAAAGTGGTATTATAACACAAATTGTAATTTTTATGACCAACTCCTTCCAAGTTCCCGTTTAGCTCCTTAATGAACCTCATTCCACCTACTTCGAACGTAGCACTTTACATATGTAGAAGATATAGCTATTACTAAAACATTTATCTGCCAGGTATGAATACGGTTGTTTAATTCAAATTTATCTACATTTAGTTAAAAACACAAAGACCAGCATCTGCTCAGATTAACTGATATAATTTGCTGAAAAATTAATACAAAATTAAGTTTTAGTAAGAAAAAAAGAGGAACGTGATGCCTAATGATTTATTGATACAAATTATGTTCCAATTATACTTCTTAACCCAACTTGAAAATAGTTAGGTTCTAGAAGGTGTACTAATGGCAAATATGTAATACTCAAATGACAAAATCCAAATTCAAAATCTATCACATTTTTTTAATGGTTGATAAAATTCACCATCAATCTGTTCAGTGGTTAAACTTGATTACTTTTTGTATTTGAGCCATAAGAACAAATCTGAATAATGTTAACTTGGGCAAAATGAGAGTGTATACACAAACACTACATTTCTTAACAGCTCTGATTTTTCTTTAAAATATCACTCATCTAACTTGAGACAATCCCTTGGAAAACAGAATGGGGATCTGAGCTACCTAGAATTTTTTTAAAAGGTATTTTAAAACAAGATTAACTGTTACTTTAAGTCTTGACATTTCCCAATTAATAACCCTAAAACTTAATGAAGCACAACAGATTTAAGAACTGAAGATTTTTTTGTGAAAAAGGAAATTAAGGACAGTTTGGTGCAATACACTGTCACCAAAATAATCTGTTCCAAGAAGGCTTTAGTCTTTACGTGTAAATAGTATGAACTATCTAAAAAAATTTTTCCTTTTAAAATCTCAGTCCAAACTTTTAGAAGAATTTCAAAGCTGACTTCAACAAAGGATGAAAGTCAAAAAGTGCACTCTTTAAGTAAATTTTGAACTTGCAATTGAGGTAAAAAAATTATGTATATGTACATATATTAAAATGTCATCTTTTTAAAATATGCCTATAAAACATTTTAGTATATACTAAGATATGCTAAAAATATACTAGGTATGTTTTCAAAACATACCTACTATGTTTGCAATGCACCATCTATTAGTAATGACTACATGCTATAAGATAAAGGGGCAAAGATATGCATAACTATGTTCAATAAGTAGAACATCGTGTTAATTATTCTTACTTCACAAGAACTTGCAACAAAGACACATGAAAATCAAATAAACATACATATTTTATATTTAAAATTATTGCATCCCAGATTTTCCAAATCTTAAAACACAGCTTTTAATATACATTTCATTCATTGAATATTAATCTCTTCAAAGTTTATACCTAAGTAGATAAAAATCACATATGGTTTATGCATATTTTTTCATATGTCCTCATCCAGTGTTGAAAGCAAGACCTATGTGATAAGACTATGAATCTAGAATCTCTATGCACATTAAGGTGATGTCCTTGATGCATCATATATGTATTTAAATTATGTCAACAGAGTTATGCAATTAAAATGTGAATTAGAAAAACAACCAGGTTCCTAATCTATTAATTATGGGATAGGTAGTAAAATTGATTTTTCCCTAATGATAAGTCTATTCATGTATTTGAAAGTCATTTGTATAATTTAAAAAGAAAGCCTATCATAACTTTGTGATTTCCCTTGATCAGTGAAATTAAATGCTCAAATTCTACTTTTTTTAATGTCAAGGACAATGCTGAAACCTTAAGTCAAAATGAGGAAGAAGAGAGGAAATCTTAAAGCTAAATATAATATGTGAAACTGACTTGAATATATAAATCTAGGTGATAGAATAACAAAACTAATTAAGAATCTCTCGAAGTGAAAAAAGGTGTTCAAAGTAAGATATACTTCTGATAAAAATTAAAGGGATAAATTTCTTTTGAATATTCAGTTATTCTTATTTAACTGGTCTGATAAAATAAGGTTCCCCTGTATCTCCACTAATAACGTACTCAATCTTTTTTCTGCAACTTTAGGCAATTTGGTTTGACCTGAAGGAAAAAAAAAAAAAAAAAAAAAACAGACTTTTCAAAGCAGATGACTGCAGAGGGGCCATTTTCACCTTGCAAACAGATCTCTGTTATTCTGGTGTGTAAAGCAGACTATTAGCACAAAGTCATTTCTAATCTCAATTGTACAATCCACATGGTGCACATAACCCTAAAACTCATGTTGCATAAACTGCTCTGCTACCACTCCTAATGACCTTGCAAATCATTCAATGTTACTGCATGACTTGCAGCCATGAATTAAAAGACCGCCAAACGACTTGATGACAAAGTTATAATTTCCCCTTTCCTGAAGGTTTATAAAAGTCGACATAACATCTTCTAGCAGAAACTGAGAAAGAACTTAGAATGGAAAAGACAAGTGTAATATCTGACGTTTAAGTGTAATATCTGACGTTTATAAATGGCATTTAAAAAATACTTAAAGAAAAAAGTAAATGACCTACAAAATTCACACCTGACTTCAAGTTAGAAAACTAAAGGAAACGAAATTGCTCTAGTGGTACCACACTTAGTCCCATGATATTAATGACCATCAAATGTCTCCTCCTGTCCTAACTTCACTGTACAGTATTCAATTAAAACTTACTTTAAGATCAAAAAGTTAATGAACATACCATATACTGCTGGACTCACGCTGAGGATATATTATGTTCATATTTTTTAGAAATAAGATTTTTTGATCTATCATAGCTCCTTTGTTTAAAAGAGAATCTGATGTCCCCAGGATTCATGACTTTATCTTGCCTTCCCCTTGACTTCAAACACGTGAGATAGCACTTTTTTTCCCTTCTTCCCCTTTGGCCTACCTCTTTAACGAACTGCATTTTAAAAGAAAAGAAAAAAAAAAAAAAAAAACAATAAATGAAGTGACAAGAGGTGAAAGAATGAGGAGTGTTCGCTCCAAGAATAAAGGGCGGTTTTATAACAGGAGGTACTTTTGTTAGCAAATGACTGGCAGGTCTCCTCCCCCAAGTTAAAAGAAATTCCATCCACTCCCCAAAACGGCAGAGGCCAAAAATGTCTAGTCTAATAGTTCTGAAACCCCAGAATCAGGAGATAGGCAAGGGGGACGGACTGGCCGGTGGGGGAAGGGGAGAAAGACCAGCAGGAGACGAAAGAACAAAAGCAGAAACCCAAGAAAGGAGAAAGGAACAACGGGAGCCGGGCGACCAAAGAGCCAGTGGGAGGGAAAGAGCCGGAAAGTGGGAGAGCACGACCCGGGGGAGGAGAGCGTAGAGCGGATGGGGCTGGCTGCCGCTTTACCGCGCACCATGGACAGGGCTCTGCGCGGCCGCGGCCCACACCTCTCTAGGGGTCGGCTGGAGAAGGCGCTAAGAGACCACGGGCGCCGGCCCTGTCCCGCCCCTGGTGCCAACAGCACGCCAGGCCATGACCCATGAAGACCATTGAGAGGGGTGATCTGCACCATCTGTCCCTGCGCTGGGCGCCCCCGGCGCAGCCGCACTTTCGAGCCGCGCCCGCACTTTTCGGAGCTGCCACCGGCTGCCCGCCCCCCCGCCCCCAGCCTTGGTTGGTGCGCAATCCCTCCGGCAAATTTCCCGGGAGCCCCTAACAAGCAGTAAAGACGGACGCGCCCCTTAACTGTAACCGCATCGGGACCCCACTGCCCGTAGGGGCAGACTCAGGACCCATGCTCGGTCCCTTCCCAGCACCGCGGTCGCGGCCGAGACGCTCGGCGTGTCTTCCCAGGACCTGACTAGCGGCCCAGGAGGGGCCTCGGGGCATCATCCGAACAAATGCCGCGGGAAAGTTAGGTGGTCAGCCGGGCTGGGGAACGGCGGCGCGGAGTGGCGAGAGAGCCTGCGACCCGTCTGGAGCAGGTGCTTCCTGCTGCGGGGGAGTCTACTACTACTGATTCCATGAAAGGCAGGCTGGCAATCTCCCGAAGGCGTGAAAAGTGCGGAGGCTCCTAGAGAAGGCGCCCCCAGGGCGCACGCAGGGCAGAAGCAGCCGGACCAAGGGAGAGGAATAATAACAGACTAACGGAACTTTTCCTCTCCCGGCGGGATAAGGGCGTGTGGGCCAGGAGCTAGGTGCTGAAGCGCGGATCCGCATAGACTCTTAGAGCTAAGGGGCGAGGTTTTCTTTCACAATGTGACCGACACTGCAAATTGTGAGGGCAAGAGAACAGTAACAGGAGGCAACTCTGGGCTGGGGTAAAGACAATAGGACAGTAGAGCCCTCCGGGACTGGGAGGCGCGCGGGTGCCAGGGTGGGGTGGGATGAAGGCAAGTCCCGTAACTAAGACACCAGACTTAAAATTGCTACTGCAAAAATAAACAACGAAAAAAAAAAATGGAACAAAGTGCAAAGAGAGGGGAGAGGTTTGTAGAAAACTGCAAAACCGGGGTGCTATCCTTCCTACCTCAGCCTTCTGCTGCCTAGAGACACCTCGCGTGAGCTCTCCCTACCCCAAAGGAGGTACAGAGGGGGCCCGCGATCGGCCTCTTTGGGACTCGCTAAGAGAGACAGGGGAGACCAGCCAGCAGCTGCAGCCCTGCCCCTGCACCCGGCCCGAACCTCGTGTCTGCGCAGCTCACCGCCGCGCGGTGCGGCACCTCCCTCCGGGGTGCGCAGCCCGGCCCCGCAGCGGCGCGGGGAACAAAGGGACCCAGCGCCGCCCGCCCCACCCCACCCGTCCCGCTGCCTGGCCCGCGGGGACATCTGAGTACCTGAAGCAGGGCCGCCAGCAGCGGCAGCAGGGTCCGCGGCGCTCCCACTATCCGGCACATGGAGGCGGAGAGGGGCCGAGCAAGGAGCCGGAGGCGGCGGCGGCAGCAGCGGCAGCACCAACAGCGGCGCGGAGAGACGGCCCCAGGCAGTTTCAACCCCCTTCCCTACCCCTCCCCACCCCACCCCCTTCTCCGCTGCTCTCCTCTCCCCGCCAATGGAGAGAGAGCTGATGACAAATAGCGGGACGCTGAGTCTGCGGAGTCGCACCAGGAGTAATAAAACAGACCAAGAGATCAAGGGGCCGGGGAGGAGGCGGGGGAGAAGGCGTGCGTGCGTGTGTGTGTGCGCGCGTGTGAGTGCGTATGTGTAGGCGGCCGCGGTGGCAGCGCAGGAGGTTCTGCTCTGGCCCAAAGCGCAGCAGAAGCCGGGAGAAATGCAGGCGGCAGCGAGGATCTTGGCCCGTGTAGGATGCGAAGGTGGAAGTGGAGCGGCTGTTGCTCCACTGGAGCTTCGCAACGCGAGGTTTCGGGCTCGAGGTTTTGCTTCCTCTGGGTCCCCTCTCCAGGGCCGCTCGCCACGACGAAGACGCCAGGGAGAGCGCCGCGGGGAGGGCGCTCCGTGTCTTGCGCGCTGCGCCCACAAAGGACAGCAGTCCTGCCGCCCAGCGTCTCCGCTGTGTGGGGGCTAAGGGCAGCTTCTTTGCTCCCCTTTCCGGTCCCCGGGCGAGTTGGAGACTGTTCTCCGGCCTCGGCAGCGCGGGGGTGAAGCCAGGGGTCGGCGTAGCCGCTACCGCTACGGTTCTGTCCCGCGAAGCTGCTACCGCGGCTAAACCAGCTGCCTGCGCGCCCGCACCCGCCCGCCGGTTCTCGCCCCGCGCTGCTCACTGCGCGCGCCGCCCCACCTCGCGCTGCCGCCGCCTGCGCACCCCACTCGGCCTCTGCGAGCGCGACCAGGGCGAGCCACTGCCACGGCCGCCGCCGCTCTCCCCGCGCTCGCCGCACGCGCTGCCTGGCTGCACGGCCCGCTCCCCTCTCCTATCCCCTCCCGCTGCTGCCGCCGCCCGCCCTCGCCCCCGCCTCCCTCCTTCGCTGTGCCTCCCCGCCCGCATGGTGGCCAATCGGAGGCGACTAAGCTGCGGTGGTAACCGGCCGGATCCACAGCAGCCGCCCGCCCCCGCCCTGCCTAAGCGCCCCGTTTTTTGCTGCAGCCCACGGGGGGTCGCCGGAGGGAAACCAAGGGTTCGCAGAGCACTGTTCAGGCAGGTGGAGGGGCTGCGGGAAATAAAATAACTTGCGCATGAACTTGATTGGTGGCAGGTTTCTCTTTGGACCACGATAGGGATTCGGAGATTAAGAATCGGGAGGAATGCCTCCCTGGTAGCCGAACGCACACTTCTGTGTTTTGTCGTTCTTTCGAGATAGATTATTTTTCTAGGCCAGGGCAGACACAGCAAACTAGCGACGCAGGCAAAGCCTATCCTGGCCATTGTTGTCTGAGGCGCTTGCCTCGAGCCACCTGCGGGCCGGCAGGACGAAGGCCACGGCTCCTCTCCAGTGCTGGTTCCTCTCCCATCTTTGCGGATGTACCGGAACGGCCCAAGTTTGTGCTCTTGTTTTGTTTTCTTTTGTTCCCTCTGGGAGTTTGAGAGTGCCTGTTATTTTATTTGAAGTCTCCGTTTTATATTTCTACTCAGCGGCACAGTTCACATTTTTTAGAAAACAATTTCAGGGACTTGACCTCCACCTGACACCCCCACCTCCCCCACCCCGCCCCCGCAGAAGTAACAACAACATCGAAAAAAAAAGAAGAGAAAAAGAAGGCGAGAAGCAACCTAAAAGCCAGAACTGGGCGTGTAAATAGGATTATCTGAAAGATAAAATGACTGATGCAGAGTTCGCACCAAGTAAAGGATTTTAATTCCTTCTTTTAAGGCATGAACTTGGAGTGGAACAAAAAGTGAGAGACTTTACAAGTTTGGGTCACAAGCATTTGTGGAATCGAGGGAGGGGTGAGGAGCAATTGATTTTAGCAAGGTAATTTTTTCCAGAACCTTTCTTTTCTCAGGTTTTACAGGTAAATAAAAATATCGGTTTTATCTAAGCGTTTCAACACTTTGGAGGTTATCAAACTCCCTTTCAATTAGTGAATATGACCTTTCTGCTTTAGGTAACCGAAGTATTAACATTATTCGAATCTAAGTTTCAGGATCATTTAAGAACTCGATGAATCTCTAAAAATCAAGCACTAATTTCTTTGACATACGTGATGCAGCTTTTAATAATGTACAATTTCTAGTTAGGCTTTTTAAAATATAATATTTATAGGGACAGTTATTCAATTTTAATTAAAACAATATTGTAGGCCATTTCCTATGAAACTCAAAAATATTTCCTGGCTTTTTTCTCAAAAGAATAAGGAAGGTCATGTTAATTAAAGACCAAATGCTCGGCTTGTTTTGTTTTGTTTTGTTTTGTTTTTGTTTTGTTTTCCTCTTCTTTGCTAGATATTATTGTCACACTATTGCTAATCGGCATAAATGTTCTCCTTGCAATAGAATATTTATAAGTTCCATTTTCAAGGAGTCATGCATAATAGTAAAACATTCAGTAGCAATATGGGGATATAGTTTATTGTACTTCAAAGTGGGATTTATAGATCCTATCTCCATGCTTAAGAATTAAACTGTGATCCTGGACCTGAGGCCTTACCATTCTCAGCACTCCCAGCATTAGTCATTGATATTCATTGCCATTGTGATTAAACATTTAAACATCATTCCCCTAATAAATTAAACTCTTATTATAACTTCAAAATCTGCTTTAGAATGCTTGTTATTCAACTAATTCTCTGATTCCAATAATTTTTGATCATACAGGTAAGCACTTGCATTTTTTTTTTTTTTTTTGGTCCAGCTTACATGCCTCTCACTCTTCAGTGGGGTAAATTGCTTTGGAATCTTGCCTGGGTTTAACTTGATCACATGGTCAGCCAAATTTTGCTAATCAACCTTTTATCAGAGGAAGGAGTAGCCTAATCTAAATTCATGTTATTGGAGACTGTACATTCATTTGATGTTAATAAAAGTAGTTTTAGTGTTGACTTTGGCACCTAACACAACTTTACTTCTATTGCACCATACTTAAGATAATCTAATGGGGCCATTCATTTCTCCAGGCAAAGGGGGAGCAAACTCAGATTTTCAGCCTCTACTCAAAGCATTACCAATCTGAAGACTAACTTTCCACAAGGCTGCAGAACTCCAGGGCTATTGGGGACTTGGCAGTGACCAAGAGAAACAATCAGATAGGTGGTGGAGTAAGAGAGGGGAAGACAAGAAAAATAATAACAAAAACTAAGGCTGGGCTCATATACCTAAAATCAGCTTAATCCCTTATTTCTGACCCAGGAGCTGTTGCTGATTTACTACAAGAGGTGTACAAATGAATATGTGCACAAGTATTGTGGAAAGACTGAATAAATGATGTCTCCTGCACATATAGCCAGTTTTCATAGGTATGTGACACTATCATGATTCATTTTCACACATGCATTTCAAAGTAAATCATAATACTTCGTTCTGGTGTGTTTTCTCAACAAGAGGTGCTAAATGTACAGCTACATCATCTGTATGAAAGGGTCCACACTTTGGAAACAAATGCCAAATAGTAGTATATCTGTAGCAGCACCCCTACACACACACACACACACACACACACACACACACACACACGCACGCACACGCATGTCCCTCCAAAGCAGGAACCACACTTGTCTCTACTTCTGACATCCAGCTAAGAACTCTTTCCAAATATTGAATGAAGACCCTTTTCCATACATCCTCCTTCTTTCCTAACCTCCAGGACAAGCTAGGACTGTCCCTTCTCCCTTAGGAAGTATCCTTTATTTTGCAAGTTTCTCCCCAATCAGCATTAGTGCACTAAAGCTGATAGTCAGTCACTGGGTAATAAACGTTGTACAGAGTTATGACATTTTCTAAATGAAACTTAAACACAGTCTATGAGACCCCCCTTATTTTACAGGAACACAGGCTTGACGAGGTGCACAAGGCTATCAGGTGATAAGTAGGGACCCTCGATGGGACACAGGCTCTCTACCTAGACTCTGACCTCGTCTCTTTACGTGATTCTAGGAAGTCCATGTTAACTTTAGAAAATTCAACTACAGTTGACACTTGAACAATACAAGTTTGAACTGCACAAGTCCATTTATACATGGATTTTTTTCAAAAAATAATCCTTCGTGTCCAAAGTTTTTATATCTGTGAATTCAACCAAATGCAAATAGGAAATAGTATTTTCATGTTCTAAATGGCAATTTCTCAATCATGGATTCCCGACCAGATCAAAAATACTGTATTGGATCTGTGGTTGATTGACTCTCAGATACAAAAGGCCAACTGTAGCGTCAAGGCCAACTATAGTTGAAAGTTATACATGGATTTTTGACTACACGGGAATTGGTGCCCCTAACCCCAGAGCTGTTCAAGGGTCAACTATATATGGAATGAGAGGGAGGTTTAGGAGAAAGAAAAAAAAATTCAATGACATTGAGGATTTTTCCACTATTTCAGGTATTTTGTTCTTCAAAGTACAGTAGTCCCCCATTATCTGTTGTGGACACATTCCAAGACCTCCAGTTGATGCCTGGAAACTTGAACAGGACCGAACCCTATGTAATTATGTTTTTTCCTTTTTTCCTATATATGCATACCTGTGATAAAGTTCACTTTATAAATTAGACACAGCAAGAGAGTAACAGCAATAACTAATTATAAAATAGAATACTTACAACAATATACTGTAATAAAAGTTATGTGAGTGTGGTCTTTTTCTTCTCTCTCTCTCTCTCTCTCTCTCTCTCTCTCTCTCTCTCTCTCTCTGTCTCTCTCTTTTTCTCTCTCTCTCTCTCTCTGATAACCAGTCTAATAACCCACCTGGTTACTAAGTGACTAATTGGTAGGGAAAATATACAGCATGGATACACTTGACAAAGGAATGAGTCCCATCCCAGGTGGAATAAAGCTGGATGGCTTAAGTTTTCATCGCGCTACTCAGAATGAGTCACAATTTAAAACTTATAAATTGTTAATTTCTGGAATTTCCCACAATATTTTTGGACCATTGTTGACCACAAGTAACTGAAACTGCAGAAAGTGAAACCACAGATAAGGGGGAACTACTCGATATGTAAGATTGGAGACATAACTGCTCTTCTATCTGCTGATGTCAGTGCTCATGTACCTTTCAGAGTGTGATCATCTCACCATATTGAGTATGATTCCAGCATTTCAAGATCCTTATCTTTGGTACAACCTAGCTGTAAAGCACAAGCCAGCCATTCATCTGGAACTCAACCAGAAAAGCCATGATTTGTTCCAATACTAAAAGAAAAATCTGACTTTTATTATTTTTTTTAATCTTCTTTATTTGGAGATATTATTTACCTTTTTTCTTTCTTTTTTAGTATTTGAAAATCAAACAATGTTTTCATGGAAAATATAACCAAGTGAGTAACTTGAAGTACACATGGTCAAGTAAGAGTCAAAGGTGAGTTTCTAAATATTTCTAATGCTCTTTTTTTTTTTTTTTTTTTTTTTTTTGTATCTTCAAAATGTGGAAAAAATATACCAGTATTTCTTAAGAAAGCCTGATATGAACACAGTGGAGCATAGTAGGGACTTAGCATTTTATTTATATCTGTATTAAATATGCTTATTTTCATTGAGGATTTAGATCAATTATCCAAGAATCTTAATGAATGCTTCTCTCACCTCCTCCAATTCGTCTGCAATTAAAAAAATAAAAAATTATCTATGGCCATGCCATCCTGAACATGCCGGATCTCGTCTGATCTCAGAAGCTAAGCAGTGTCAGGCCTGGTCAATACTTGGATGGGAGACCGCCTAGGAATACCAGGCATTAAAATATAATAATAATAAATAAATAAAATCAAGGCTTTTAATCAGAGTTTTATTTGGGAGGCTCAAATTTTACAGACCAATACAAAATTACTAATGTAAAAATAGCTGAGTAAATAATCGATAGGCTAAAAAGTAATAAAAATTTGGTGGCTATATAAGATGCAAAAAAAAATCTAAGAATATAAAAGTATAGAAAAAATATTGTCAATATTAACACATTGCTCTTTTTTTGAGTTATCTCATAAGTTGATAATAGTAAGACCAGGACTAAAGCTCATTTTACTTAGAACCTGTCTCCTGTGAACCTGGCTTTTGTCATTTCTTGAATCATTTTTTGTCTGTGTTCCCCAAGTCTAGTTTTCATAGTTGATTCTAGTTTTCTAGTTTTCATGAGTCTGCTCAAAGATCATCTGTATCTGAAAAAAATAATATTTTCATGATATTTAAGAAATCTACCTTCTGTACCAGAAGCATGGGTATTTATGGGGTAGTAGCAGCACTTTGGATTACTTAAAAGTCAGAAGGCCTATTTCTCAAGATAAATGTATCTTCAGAAAATAAATTATACTGAAGAATTTGGTAACATTTAGTTGTGCCAAACTTTTGCCCCCATGGCCTTTTAAAAGCAAATATCTGCCTTCTGGAAAGTATTGAAATACAGCTGTGAGTGTTTAGAGGATAGTAAAACATATTTAGTATCTGAACTTATACTAGCTGTGCCCTTTCGTCCAGTGAATATTGAGGCAGTTGGTAAAGAATGCTCAGGACACCAGCATTCTCTTCCCAGATCTATGGCTGGCTGAATAATCTTAAATACGTCACTTAATTTTTACATGTTTTCTCATCTGTAGAATAGAAATAATTCCACTTTTCTCACAGAAATACTGAGATGACTAAGAAAAGAATGTTGGTAAAGCCTATTTAGTTCCTTCGAGGGAAATTCTAGATAAATACATGGAATTCTTTAAGGCTGTCTGGATCAGAAGAGGAAAGATTATTTGGTTCCTAAAGTTGAGTCATATTTTAATGATATGGCACAACCTAAAAGCCACCAATGCTTATTAAATATTTGTCCTTTTTTTTAGTTATCCACAAAATTTAAAAATAACATATTTATCTTTCCATTACAAAAGCAACACATGTTTATGCATGGATATTTCATAAAATGCTATTCAGTTAAATAATCACTGTAAGTACCATAATTGTTCATATATGATTCCTTAGATTGTAGTACTATCTGAGAAGATACAGTCTGAGTTTTCCTTTTAAACAGCGAATGTAAAAAAATCAACAATAATTCCATTTATTACAAAATTTATAATGTATGTCACTGTGATCCATTCTTTACATAGCTCAAAGGAGCTGAGTGATTATCACAAATAAGCATTATCTTTCTGGGGGGTCTATTATTTTGAGTCATTCTTGAGAAAAATTTTTTAAATAATGTGTTTGCAGGAGTTGGGAATATTCTCACTTCTAAAGTTGTTATGACAGCCAATAATAAATATGTATTTGCATTCAAAAACTAATTTATCCAAGCCATACGAAATTTCAAACTCTTTGATGCTCACTAGGACATATGATGTCTCCAAGTGAGGTAAGAGTACTTTAAAGAGTCTGGTCATCAAGACAGTGAGGGAAGGGACAAACAGAGGAGGGACAAATGAATACGACTAGACATCAGAAGAAGGGAAGGACTAAAGCACCTAAGGTTTGTTCTCTCTAATGAGAGATGGGGCAAAGGATGTACACAGAATGTGGACTATGACCAAACTACAAGATAAGGGCAAGGCCATAATGTTAGCAATTGCTCAATAAATACTTGTTCAGTTTTAGGAGTGAGTCATGCCAGAAATAAAAAAGGGGGAGATGGAATTTGGACAAGAGCATAGGTACAGCCTTTCAGCATCCAGGACAGATAGGAAGATCCACTCAACAGGGCAACTGATAAGTAAGAGTCCCTGCAGGGCAGCTCAGTCTGTGCTGTCAGATATATGTGCACCTCTCTTAAGAAGTGCAAGTCATCTCTGACAGACAATTTTACTCTGAGATGCTTGCTGGTGGGGTTGTGTGCTGCTGTTCTCAGTTCTCAAATTGTTACCTCAACAAATATTAAAAACCTATTTATACTTTAAAAATCACCCTCTTATTTTTGTGAAAGTGGAAATAATGTAAAATAACTCTTTGTAGTTCATAGCCTCTTTTTTTAGTCAAAAACAAGCACTAGCGATATGTTAATGAGATGTCTAAGCTTTAGCTGAAGAAGATGTATGTTGACATCTTTATTTTATTTTTTCTTACTTTTTAAAACTTGGGATTTTTGGGGGGTATAGAACTTCACAGATTATTAATTTTCTTATCTCTGTCGTTCTCCTCCCAACCCCCCTTCCCGCTTCTTTCTTTCTCTTAAATAAATTTTCTGGGAGATTTCTTTAGCTTTATCTTCCAGCCTTTCTGTTGAAAATTTGGTCATATTTTTGATTTCCAAGAGCTTTTGGTTGTTCTCTGATGGTTTCTTTCATAGAAACATGTTCTCGTTTCATGGATGTGAGAGCTTCTTTTATCTCTTTATATATTGTTTAAAGTTTTCTTCCTCTCCTGACATCATGTTGGTTTCCTCTCTGTTGCTTTTCTTGCAGTTATTTAGTACGCACTTTAGAATTTCACTTAGTCCTCCCAGTTTTCAATAAATCATCCTATCCAGCCTCAGCTTTGTTTGGGCCAAGTGAGTTCAGAGCCTGTCACTAAGATTTTTTTCAAGAACCTTCTTCTCAGAATGTCTTCTAACCCCCTGACCTCTCACACTCGCATGAAACAGGTTGTTACTCCCTGGCTTATACCAGATGCCTCCTGGGACTGGTTTCTGCACTGTAGAAGTTTACTGCACTCTGTGGGTACCGTACCCATACATAT
The DNA here is from genome assembly GCA_028627145.1 of Eidolon dupreanum. Lineage (NCBI taxonomy): Eukaryota > Metazoa > Chordata > Mammalia > Chiroptera > Pteropodidae > Eidolon > Eidolon dupreanum. The sequence continues at coordinate 57,901,371 of CM053504.1, forward strand.
CTCTATCCAGATTTAATCGTGACTTTTTCCTTAACAAAAGAAAGAGCCCTAGGTGATTTTTTGGAGGCTGGATGACTACTGATAGTTTTTCTCTATCAGAGTGTATCATCTACCCCTTTCCAAGGGTGAGATGCACGTCAGTCTCAACTAAGGCCCATGCCCCTGGGGGCAGTTTAGGGTTTCCATTGTAACTCAGCCCTTCCTGAAGTTAATGAAAGCCCCCTGCCTCCATTCTCCCTGTTCTCTGAGAAACAGTGTCCCCTCCACAGGTTATCCAGTCCCAAATCATTGTTTTAGCCCCTAGAGTTTTTAGCTTTTTTTTTTCTTAAAGAATCGAAATGCTGTGTCCTCAACATAATATTATAATAGTTATAAAAAACCATTTTGAAAGTTCTACCACATTATGTTGAAACAAACCATGAAGATGTATTCGCCCTGTGTTCATTTGCATTCACACCAGCTGAAACAATCCAGAATGAAGTACTTATCCATATAATATGGATAGATTGATATTTCCAATAAATAATAATGAAATAAAATTTACAATATTGGTAATCTAAACCTGAAATTTGGAGTAGATGAGATAGAAACACCTCAGTAACAACGACATTTAGTGTAATTATCGTCACCATCTTTTTTCTGATGTTGTCATACTGTTTGTGAGTGCTAAAATGTCTTAGAAAAATACAGCTATTATTGGGGGCAATGCACCTTATTAATGTATGTGAACCAATAGGTGACTTCACTGTCCTTTGCCCCAAATATTGTGACAAGTTCTTAATGGGAGAGTTCATTAATACCTTACCCACTAACAGTCCTACTATTGAAAAATCGCTGATTGAATCTTTAATTACTCTTCATTTTTACTTAGTATAAGTCTTCTATTATTCATTTGAAGTCTTACGAGGTTGAATTTCATCATCTTATTATTCAACAATGTGTCATCACTTCACCTTATAAGAATTTATAGAGATTTTATACAAGTGATAATTTCAAGCTTGGAGTTAAAAAGAGATATTACTATCCATTTAACAGATGCATAGACATCATGTACTCTTTCACCAAAAGAATCATCAGTTCCAAGAAATGTATCTCTCTGCTTAGAACATCTAGCTTACTTTTCAGTAAAATTGGGTAGGTTACCACTTGCTAGTAACAACAAATTTACTAACATGCAGGTGGAAAACAAAACACCTCTTTTTAATTAAAAAAGAAATACTCTTAAAAGATGGTGACTTTTTAAAAGATTGTGTCCAAATTGGAGACTTCTCTGAGAGCGAGAACAAAATACAAGACCAATGCCCCCAATTTTTTCCATTTACCAATAGCTCTATGGACAACAGGCAGACTTTTAAATCAGCTCTGTACAGACTGTAGAGTTTATAGGAAAAGAAACAATGGGACAACTGACAGGCTGGTGGGACAGAGAATGATGATGAGCTGGAGCAGGGCCCTTAAAGGATTCAATGAGATTTTTATATTGAATGTGTCTGGCAAAAGCTAGCGATGAATAGATGATGAGGTCATACAGCTCCTGCCTTAAGGAAAGCAGATGCTTTAGATATGAATAAGCAGGAAAGTCTTCAGTTTGGTCAGCAGGGCCTAGAAAGGTTAATCCAAGACTCTGACTAAAATCTTTAAGATGTTCCCCTATGGAACATGGTTTTTTTTTCTTGATTTTTTTGTTTGTTTTTAAGAATCACAAAATTAATCCAGTTGCTTGCATGCGATACACCTTTAAGAAATCCCTTTGCATTCCTCTATAAATTCTTCAGTTCAGGTTCTGGATAACATCGCTCATAATCAATATAACAAAATCGAATTATTATCAAAGTTAAAGTAAAAAATGTATTTGCTATTTTCAGTTTTCCAAAATTATTGTTTTTTTTTTAAAAAAAGTTTGCATTTAAAAAATCATCATTCTCTAAGATAGCGATCCGCAACCTTTTTGGTCACCATGGACCAGTGCTCCTATGAGATGCCTGATGATCTGAGGTAGAGCTGAGGTGGTGATGCTGGCGCTGGGGAGCAGCTGCAAATACACATGAAGCTTCACTTGCTTGCCTGCCACTCAACTCCTGCTAGGTGGCCCGGTTCCTAACAGGCTGCTGCCTGGGGGTTGGGAACTTCAGCTCTAAGAGTAAAAAACAGGTATGGTCCTCCAAAATGCTGTATTTATGTTAAACAACCAATATTATAATTAATATTTTTTTCCAGAAGTCAAATTCTTAAATTTTTATGCAAAATTTTGAACATAAAAACATTTACATCCTTATTTACCATCTTCCCAACTTCTATTTTCACTTAAAGATATTTGCTTTTGACCACAGTCTTCTTCATTAAGCATTTCTCCAAAACTCATAGGTGAATAGTTTCTTAGCTCTTTCTGACTGATGCTTTATTATAAACTGAGTCAGTGTATAATACCTTAAAAATAAGCAAGAAAAAGAAAGTAGGGAGGGAATAAGTGGAGAAGAAATAACAAAAAAACACTCAGTTATCTGCATGTTAAATTTTTCTATGCTTTGTTTAAATGTCTAATCCTGAAAGGGGTGTGATGTGACCTGTTTTTTGAACCAGCCATTAGGAGGTGCTCAGAGTTTAGAACAAACTCTTCAAATCTTTAAAGCTACTTATCTAGTTTTTACGTTTTGTAGAACTTATCTTTAATTTTAGAAATTTTACTTTACTGGAGCTTAAAACTTGTAAAAATTGTCAAGCTGACAGCTCTAAAAACTGAAGTCATCCAATTAGTCCAAAAAAAAAAAAAAAGTTCCTGTGGCATCTATCAGCATAGAACACCAGTAGGTTCACAGACAAACACATCAGGTTAAAAGGAAAACATATTGGAGAAGGAACAACTTCTCAAATACTTTGCCTTCACAGAGACATAATTGATGATAATTGGTATAAGGCAGTGGTCTTCAGGAAGTTTTCCCAAGGTTATATCTAATTTTGTAAAATAGAAGGTTATATTTGTATCTGGAATGTTTCTTCTGGGTAGAGTCTACTTTCATAAGACACTTTCACAGCTGTTTATTATGGACACTATTCAGAATGTTAACTATCCATTCTGTTTCTGCCATTATTGCTTTTTTATTTGCCATAACAGACCCACATGGGCTACTTGACAAGTGTTTGGCACAAATATGAACATGCATGGAACAAAGAAGACTAAAGGACAAGTAAGGCTACCAGGAATGCTTGTTAGGTTTCTATTGCCCCTGGGGCACTGTTTTGAGGAAAGGCTTTTAGTCTAGTTATTTGTGACAAAAAAAAAAAAGCTATATATATATATATATATATATATATATATATATATATATATATATATATATATAGTTGAGAGGGTATTGTACCAGTACTAGAATTTTAGAATACTGTGCATAAATTACTTAACTGATTTAACAATAGATTCAATGATCTTGTGTCAATTACCAAGTTAAATGTGACAATCAGACACTGAAACCAAATATTTTTTTAAAATTTCCGCATTGAAGTAATTCAATGCATAAAATTTAAAAATTGTGTAACTGATAAATACAGCTAATTAAAAAATATTGTTACTTGGAGTTACCTTCTGGCCAATAGTAACATTTATTTTACTTTTTCATATCTTTGGCACTTAACTCAAAACCCAGGTATTTTTAGCCTGCACTGCATTATGTAGATCTTGACACCTACTGGCAGCATAGAGTTTTGCACCCTAGTTCCATAAGACACTGAAGCCCCTGGTTCACTAAAGGTAATTTCAAATTTATGCTCATAATATGAGTCGGCATTAAACTTTACTGGAAAAAAAGTATATCTTGAAGCATGACTATAAGATCAGATAAGCTAAATTAAGCTGTGCTAACAGAGTCCCTAAAACTCAAGTGGCTCAGATTAACAAAGGTTTAATTCTTGCACATAGTTCATGTCTATTGCAGATTTTTAGTGATGAAAGTGCAAAGTGAAGATTCAGTTTCACATCCAACCCCATCATTAAATACTAGACTAATGTCCCAAGGATATTCACTAATTGATTTGGGATATATTTTTTTATCCATTGATCAGCGTCTTTCTGTATTTGCATCAGCTCCATGTTACTTAAATTGTTACAGCTTTAAAATACATTTATTATATCAGAATGTTTACTTCTTCTTATTTTTTTAAAAATCTTTGTTATTCTCATCTGATATTTCTTCCAGAAAAGTTTAGTATTATTTTGTTAAATTACTCCAAATCACATTTAATTTTTATTTGAGTAGCATTACTAGCAATTAATTTGGTAATAAATAATATCTATAAAATATTGTTTTCTCTTGAAAGTCCATTACATCTCTTGAAAATATTTATAATGTTTGTCATATGTTAAATGGTGTTTATTATAATAAATATTTGAGATTTTATATTTCTGTTGCATCAGTGTGATTCTTTATATAATTTTATTTCCACATTTGCTATTACCTGCATATGAACATGCTATTGTTTTTTAATTTTCTCTTGTAATAAATAAAAAAATAATAATTGTATACTTTTTCCATGAGATGTAATTTTGAATTTTGTTTAGATGAATCACTGTTCTTTGCGTCTTGTATTTAAATCTCTTAGCTCTGTGTCATGTCTTTTAGCATTGACTAAAGCCTTCTAATAAGGATGTTAGATATCATTTTTTCCCCCACATTTAATTCCAGTCTCCTTTGGCTTTAAACATTAGAAAGGTATGATAATGACTATTTTTAAGTCATGTTTATGGCTTATTATTTGCTAATGGTGTTTTCAATAATTATTACTGTTGAATTATTTCAATGCCTTATTCAAAATTAGGATTATGATTTTCTTAATTGACCTAATAATTGAATATTATAATAAATTACATATTGACTCTTTTTGCATTTCTGAAATAAATCCTACTTGATGATTTTTTAGGTAGTGTCAAGTTCTAGTTCTAAGATTTATTTATGACTTTAAAATTTTATATTCACTCGTAGATATGTTGACTTTTTTCTTCTATTGATAGTCTAATCAGAATTTGATATTTTATTTCTAAAAGTACTGTTATATTGTATTTATTACTTACAATTTTATTTGATATTAGCTAATAATGTTGTTAGACATTTGCTTTTATTCTAGTTGTTAAATATTTGGAAATATTTCTTAATTTTTTAAATTTTCTGTTAATTTAGTAATCTAATTCCTTCTTTACATTATTTTAGTTTATTTTTTATTTTAATTTTTTAAAATAATTTTTTATTTCCAATTACAGTTGGCATACAATGTTATATTAGTTTCAGGTGTAAAACATGGTGATTAAACATTTATATATCTTATGAAGTGATCTCCCCAATTAACCTAGTACCCATTTGACACCACACATAATTATTACAATATGATTGACTATATTCCATATGCTATACTTTACATCCCCATGATTATTTTGTAAATACTAATTTACACTTCTTATTCCCTTCCCCTTTTTCCACCACCCCACCATCATCCTACCATCTGGCAACCATCAAAATGTTCTCTGTATCTATGAGTTTGTTTCTGTTTTGTTTATTATGTTCTTTAGATTCCACATGTAAGTGAAATCATATGACATTTGTCTTTCTGTGTCTGATTTACTCTACTCAGCATAATCTTTTAGGTCCATTCTTGTTATTGCAGATGGCAAGATTTCATTCTTTTTAATGGTTGAGTAATATTCTATTGTATATATGTACCGCCTCTTCTTTGTCCATTCATCTATTGATGGACACCCAGGTTGCCACCATATCTTGGCCATTGTAAATAATTCTGCAATGAACATATTGATTCACATGTCCCTTCAAAGTATTTTTTTGGATTTCATCAAATAAATACCCAGAAGTGTCTCTTGTTATAGCCATTGTTTTAAAGTCTATTTTGTCTGGTATAATTACTGCTATCCTGGCTTTTTGTTTGTTTGTTTCCATTTCCATTTTCATGAATTATCTTTTCTACTTTTTACTTTCAGCCTTTGTGTGTGTCTTTTGATATGAAGTAACTATCTTGAAGGCAGCATGTGTAAGACTTTTGTTCTATCATGCTTCAGCCACCTTATGTTTTGATTGGAGCATTTAATCCATTTACATTCAAAGTAATTATTCATAAATAGTAGTTATTGCCATTTTATTATTCATATTTTTATCTTTTTTTTTTTTCTTCTTCTTAAAGAAATCTCTCCAACATTTCCTGTAATTCTGGCTTGATGATGATGAACTCCTTTAGCTTTTTCTTGTCTGGGAAGCTCTTTATCTGTCCTTCAATTCTAAATGATAGCTTTTCTGGGTAGAGTCATCTTGGTTGTAGGTACTTGCTTTTCATCACTTTTAATATTTCTTGCTAGTCCCTCTGGCCTGCAATGTTCCTTTTCAGCTGACAGTCTTATGAGAGCTCCCTTGTAGGTAACTAATTGCTTTTCTCTTGCTGCTTTTAAGAATTTCTCTTTGTCTTTTATGATGCATTTTGGTGTGGGCCTCTTTTGGTTCATCTTCTTTGGGACTCTGTACTTCCTGAGCTTGTTTGTCTATTTCCTTCACCAGGTTAGGGAAGTTACCCATCTTTATATCTTTAGATAGGTTTTCTATTCCTGGTTATATTTCTTCTCCTTCTTGGACCCCTATGATGCGAATATTGGTATGCTTGATGTTGTCCTAGAGGTCCTTTAAACTGTTGTCATTATTTTGGATTCTTTTTTCTTATTGCTGTTCTGATTGGATGTTTTATGCTGCTGTATCTTCTAAATCACTGATTCGATCCTCTGCTTCACAAAATATACATAATACATTCCCTATAATGTATTCTTCACTTCAGCCATTATATTCTTCATTTCTGACTGGTTCTTTTTATGATTTCTATCTCTTTGTTAAAGTTCTCACTGAGACCATCTACTCTTTTCCCAAGTTCATTAAACATCCTTATCACCAGTGTTTCAAACTCTGCATCTGGTAGATTGCTTGTCTCTATTTCTTTTAATTCTTTTTCTAGAGCTTTGTCCTTTTCTTTCATTTGGGACATTTTTGTTTGTCTCCCCATTTTGGCTGCTTCCCTGCGTTTACTTCTATACATTAGGTAGGGCTGCTGTGTGACCCTCAGGCTGATTGGTTGTGAGAACTGGCCAGTGAGCGGCTGGCCTTATGGAGCAGGATTGACTTTAGCAGGGCTCTAGAGCCTGTGCAATCTTCCCTTTGAGTGTGTTGTTGTATGCAGCCACAGTATGAAGCTGGCCACCAGGAATACCTGGTGGGAGGGGGCCTCATGGGAGGGGGCCTGTCACAGGCCAAGTTCAGACATAGCCTGTACCCTGTTCAAGGCTACCTGGCAAGAGTTACCAAGCAATCCACAGGTGGCCGCCACCTACTCTGGTCTTGGAGGTGCCTCAAGAAGCCAAACCATGAACTGAGGCCAACTGCCACCAGTGCTGGGCTTGAAGCTGTTCACAAGAGGTACAGGGTATGCTGAGGTCAGATGTTCCATGTTTGGGTTTTGCGAACCTGAGAGATTTTAGGAAAGTCTGCAGCATAAGCCAAGATGGGCCATTTACATTGAAACGCCACTGGAAGCCACTTGGATAGGACTGCAAGGTACGTGGGGAAGGGTCTCACAGAATCACCAGGGCAGGGCAACCAATGTTTACTAGGTTGATGGTAGCTGCCTGCATCTGTACTCCAGGAGAGGGGAGGTTTCAACAAAAAAGCAAGGGATTCTACCAGCACTTCTGTCTGGGAGATAGCTGCCTCTCCAGCCCATGCCCTGAAACCAGACAAATTCTTTCCTCCTTGTATGTCCCTAGCACCTTTTAAAACTGCTGTCCCAGTGTGGGTTCTCAAAGCATGTGAGTTGGTTGCCAAGTAAGTCCACAGGTGTTCCTCTTAAAAGGAACGTCTGAGACTCTAGCCACCCTCCATCTCACTCTGTTACAATCTGTGCTGATTTTCACAGCCAGAAGTTGTGGAGATTTCCCTTTCTGACACTGGAATCCTGGGCTGGAAAGCCACATGTGGGGCTGGGACTCCATGCTCCTCTAGGGGTACTTCTGCAGCTAGGACATCTCCTGATTCTCAGTTGCCACACGCAGGTATGGGACTAACTGGTTCTGTGCCTCCACCCTTCCTACTAGTCTCCAGGTGACCTCTTCTGTTTATCCCCAATTGTAGGACTTCTTTTCAGCTAGTCTTCAGAGGACTCCCAGTGATGGCTGTTTGTAGTTCAGTTGTAATTTTGATGTGGTTGTGAGAAAAAGGAAGCACAGCATTTACCTCCTTCACCATTTTGACAAGCTTTATTTTAAATCAATCTTATTTTATGTTTTCTCAAATTTAGTTTGTTTGTATTCTTCACAATATATAAAAAAAATATACTTATGAATTCATTTTTGTTTATAACTTTTGTGTTAACATTTTCATATACTACTTCTTAATCTCTTCTTTGGCTCAGTAGTTATTTTGAAAGGTGTGTTTCTATATCTAAGTGTATGAAAATTATTTTCAGTAAAAGAAATACTTATATTTTTCATTCCATTTTTCTCAGTTAATATAGTACATAATTTTTTTTTTTTTTTTAGATTATTGACTTTGCTTTTGATCTGGTATCAATTTTCTCCTATGCTTCTTACATATTTTACATGAAGAAAGTTACTGGTAATCTCAAGAACTGTGAAAGGTTGAGATTTTACCCTATTTGATAGCTAACAAGTTAGCTTCCATTGTATGAATATTAGGAGAAGACAGACAATTCCTGAGTTGGAGAGAAAGGGTTTTATTACTCACAGCAATAGTAATAGCTATCATCATTTTTGTGTCAGTTCTCCAGTCTACAATTTCTATAAGATGAGGTAAAGAGAACCAGGTGACACCTACAGTCACAGTGCATACATACAGGAGAAGAACCGTGAGCTTTGGGAATCTGATTCTTTCATAAAAGGCAAATAGGCATACCTGCCCTTTGTTCCAGAGGGAGACTATATCTTCCTAGACTCTAAGCAAGCCATTTCTTGGCTTCGGGTAGAGAAACTCTGTCTCTCTACCAAGGCGGTTTTCTATAATAACATCCTTGGAAAGGTGGTCTGGAACAAAGAAATCTAGTGCATCTGCTCATATGTGTAGACATACATGACACCCATGGAGAATGATCTACCATCAAGGGAGTAAAGGATATCAGTTCTACCTTGTCCAAATTTCTTAATTGTTTTTGTCTGCTCAATATAGACATTGACATAAAAATAGATTTTTTTACATCTATCATCTATCTGTATATCTTAGTGTTTTGATGTTTAACAGAATAGATGATTAGATAGATAGATGATAGATAGATAGATAGATAGATAGATAGACAGACATGGTTGTGTGTTTAAAATGTAATTTCCTATGTTTTTAACAATTTTGTTTTATGTGTTTTAAGCTATTTAGCCAGGTACTCAGCATTGTTTCTCTTACCATTTGTGATTTTTTAAAATATATGATAGCCCTTCTTAGTTCCATTTGTGTGAGTTGCCCCCTTTGCTGTAATTATTTTTACTATTATTTAGATCACTCTCTTAAAAATAATAAATTACAAGACTATTTTTTATTCAATCTGATACATTTTGCCTTTTAAATAGGGGAATTTAAACTACATTCATTAATTTTGTTGGTCTGACAGATAATTTTGTTGTCTGTTTTTTGCTTGCTTGTCATTTAGCCTCTGTTCTTCAGGCTGTTTTGTTTACTTCTTCTCAATGGTTTTAGAAAGCATTTCCTGTATTTAATTCTGTTAGTGGTTATCTTATCATTACTAAGATATTTTCATAACTATTTGTTTATTAATCAAAATAGCAACAAAGAGGCTCTTGTTTATTAATTGTGCTTCCTTTGTCGATTTCTTTCCCCTTCCCAGTCTTTAATAATAATTTATTTGGCTCTGTAAACTTTGTCATCAGCATACCTACACATTCCTTTTTTCGATAAATTGAATTTTTTAAGCTGTTGCATTTTTATTGCCCTGTAATAAAGCCTTTTGTTGTTGTTGTTTTCAGCATTATCTTTATTCTTTATAGTCATAGTTTGCAACAGCTTTTGGAACACTATAATACCAGTCAAAAGCCAAGAGAAATATTCCTAAATTCTCCAGTGAATCGGAATTCCAGTTGGTCTGGGCAGTGAGCTCAAGGGAATGAAGTTTACACCTCTGCCAGCAGTAGGCAAAATGATGAAGAAGAAAGGGGGACTAAGGGTTCCCCTCTGTAGATGCCAAAATTCATGGTAGGCCTCTTAGAGCCTTAGCAATGATCTTTTCCTTTTATTTAAAGCTTCATTGGGAAGTAGTATCTGTTTCTATTCCCTCCTTATTCCTTTCTTCCCCCTCTCTCTTACTTCCTTACATCTTCCATACTACAAGCCTCAAACTTCGTAGTTTAATAAGCATACTTTTAAAAGTAAGTCAAATGCATGAGAGTACTTATCTTGGTCTACTGTTGCTGCCATAACAAAATACCATAGACTGGGTGGCAATTTTATCACAGTCCTAGAGGCTGAAAGAGATCAGTGTTCCAGCATGGTTGGGTTCTGGTGAAAGCTCTCTTTCTGGCTTGCTGATGGTTACTTGCTATGTGCTGAACTTAAAGCACAGAGACTAGACCATCCATGTCAAATTAGGCACTTGGAAATCTTAGGAGAGACAGGAGAAGGAATGGCTAACATGGAGGGTGGGAGTGGTAGGTACCCTGCAGGAACAGGGCATGAGCCCTGGATGACTGAGCTCTGGATCTAGTGCTCAACCACCAGGACTTCTCAGGTTGCTAGCAGGGAAGACACAAATTTGTACTAGATGATGACAGTCCAAGCCCCCTTCAGAAATAAACATTTGTAAATCAGTGAAAATTTGCTGCAAAAGATGCTAGTCTGCAATCTAGCATCTAGGAAATTCTGCTGCATAGCTAAGTTGCCCGGAGGACATACGCTTCATAAAGTGGTAGAAATCAGTATAACAAAACTGTCAGGGGTCTTTAGGGAATAATATTAATCTCTCCATGCAGTGTTTTTTCATGAAAATCTCTTTGCAGTAATGAAGGCCTCATGCAGATAAGCGTGTCCTTTATAGATTAAATGGGGATCGGTGACCCTTAAGTTTAGCTAGAAAATAATGTAATAAATTTTTAATTCTAGTATGATCAAAAAGATTTCATGTGCCTTTTAAGAATATAAAGATGGAAGAATTATCACCAGCCTAATGATTTCCACCATTGCTTTGCATGATATATATACATACACACACATACACACACACACACACACACACACACACACATCATAAAAAAGGAGAAAGTCTGGGCCAGATTTTTTTCTCTTTTAGGAACATACTACACCCAAACTACATTCTTTTTTCTGATGTAAAAATAATGCTAGACCTTTGATCAACAGATTTTTCACAAGATGTTAAACATTTGGGGTGAAAGGAAATGTTCTTACATTCACTTAACAGAACTGTTCTTTTAGTTGGTTCTGCATAGATTTATTTTTGAAGCCTGAACTGCTTGCTAATTTCCCAATTAGACGCTCATGTAATTGCCACATTAGCACCATCTTCTCTTCCTTCTCCAAAATGCTCTGCTACAACCTGGCTTCTGCAACAACCTCCCTAAACATTGCCCCACATATCTGGGGTTGTGACATAGGCCACCTTTACCAGGTTTCCACACCACTGCCAAGATGGCAGTGGGGTTGTGGGTGTGTCAGGGAGCTCAAGCACCAGCAACATGAACCCTTGCAATCCTGCCTGCACACTCTGCCTCCTTCATCTCCCATTCCTTTCTTGAGCAGTGTGGACTAAAAACACTGGAGCTCTTTCTCATCAGCCAAATGGAGAAGGCTTTACCTTGGCAAGGCCCAGTGTCTTTTTTATTTCATTGATGACTTAAAGACTTAAATAATTTTAATATAAAGTACCATTATCTTTTAGAAGTATACTCTAGTACTTTTAGATTTCAGTTTCCTGCCATAAATGTTTCATCTTGTTTTATTTTTTAAAGCCAATTACCTAAAGAAAATAACTCTAAGAAAGGGGGAAGATATATTTGTCTACATTATAGACAAATTTTGAAAAGCCTATTAGTCTGTGGTTTGACAAGTAAACTTGTATATAAAATATAATTTATAATTAACATTATTTAAAAGTTTTTCTAGAGCTGGTGAATCTACTGAATGCGTTGATTGCCACTTTTAAATTTACATAAATTCTTTTACTATAGTACTTTTTATACAGAGCTGATAAGACTAAATCAGTGTGAAGGCCTTTGGGTCAGAACGCTGCTCTCAGTTTGGCTAGCAGTTTAAGCCAGACTATGAATTGGGTTTTGTTGACATAAAAAGACTTGTAATTATGGTTTAGATTTTGCAAAAAAAAAAGTATCAATTTCTCCAAAAGTTCTTATCACAATATTATCACAATATTATATCATACTATTTTCTTATAACATATCTGAGAAATGATTTTGGTAGTTTTCTAAACAGAGGATTAGAAAAAGATTCAGGTGCAGTAGGTATTCTTTTCTAAAGTGCTATAGTCATGACAAAAGTCTAGAGTATTTAGAAATGTTTTAAACTATAAATGGATGCCCTGGAAAAATTGCCTTTATTGACAATTGACTTAATTACAGTGTTTCTGATATTCAAAGCTCTATTATTTGTCTGTAAAAACCATCGTAGGTTAAAAATGGACTAACATTAGCTTCTCTATAGGTATAGTATTTTACGTACTTTAAAAAAAGGCTTGATTCTTTTCAAAATCTACTGAATACAAATACTCTAAAAAATGTACACTCAAAATGGTTATTTTGTGATGTAAAATCTGAGTTGTTTATAATTATTTTAGATACCCTAGCATTTTTATATCAGATTTTTAAAGCAACTTTGTAAGAATTAGCATGATTATAATAGAAATACATTAGCTACATGCATTTAAATGTGTGTTTCATAGATTATATTTATAAAAGAATGTTAGCAAATCTATGTCTTTAGTTTTCCATGCGGCTCTTGGAGAGATCAGAAAATGGCTATCATGGGGTCATTCGATTTTAACAGAGATCCTTTCTCTATAACTAATTCAACGCATGGCTATATGGGTAATTTTGAACAAGTGGATCTTTCTCCAACCTGAAAGGATGCCAGGAGGGAGACTGAGTGAGAAAAAGAGGGTTTCAAAGGAGTCACAGAGAACCACAAAGTAATCATGAAGCACTACTGTATTGCCACAATCTCCTTACAGAAGTGCATTGAGAGGTGGTGATATAGAACAGAGATGACACATCATTACAATAAAATACTCTGTAATACCTGGGACAAAGGTTGGAAATGATTCTGTCATCAAACAGAGCACCTGAAATTGTAGAAAGTTTGACTATGTCTGCTGCGAGGAATTTTTAAAGGACTATTATAGCTCTCCCATTATTTCACAAAATTTCACATAGCAGTGAAATAGGAAATACAGAAGACTAGAAATGTAAAATAGGATCTGCCAATGTAACCTTATGTATCACATTTAATAATAAAAAAAACCTTTTAGCTAAAATTTACATTATACAAGTGTATAAATAATGATTAGTTACTCTGAATTTAGATATAACTTATTGAATCCGAAGTGTTGGGATAAATTATTAATGAGGACTCAGTCTTCCAGCCCTGTGAAACCCTGGCAAATAGAATATATTTTGGGTCATATCACAGTACCAGTACTAAAGTAAATGGAGGAAAACTTCATTTTGCAAATGTCAGTGGAAATACTTTAATAGTACCAATAGATGAAAAATCCCAATGAATTAAAATAACATCATCAAATACCTAATGTTGCTGTTCTTGAACTTCAGTAGAAAGAAAGCAAACCAGATGACTGGGATTATGGTATGGATTAATTCTTGAGAATAAAGCAGAAACCCTATTAAAACAGGGTGTGATGTGTCACATGAGTGACTTGCTTTTGAGTCTAGAGTTTTGGTCTGATGTTGTCTAAATATTCCTTGAGGAAGATAAGACCACAAATGGGGTCAGGCTGAGACCACAAATGGGGACTACATTTTTAATATGAATCTCTTTTTGGTATAAATCAGGCTGAGTATAATGGGAGTATGGTGATATGTTAGAAATAAGTTTTAATACAAGAATCAAAACCAGGTCAGGGATGGTTTGGAATTTGTTTATTCATTTTCAAGCATTGAACCTGTGCATGGAAATATGAATTTTAGAGTAAAAAATTGTATGTAAATTATGTTAAAAAGACATATCTAAATTACGTATGTAAATTATTGAAGGAACCCAAAGAAGAAAATTCTATGGAGTATTTTATGAAAATTAGTTTAGTAGCAAAACAGTTTCACATGAAGTGATTAGAATCAGATAGTACACTTAGGAAACTATTATAGTGTTTCTAATTCAGGTTACCGGTGTGCCGTGATAATATCTTAAATTTTTAATTGATGTATTTGTTTTTCCACACAGCCTTTTTAAAAAATCATTCTTGACTTTTTAAGTCATTTCTCCAACAACCTCATCTAATCAATTTCCACACATCCTTACACTTCATCTTCCTCTATTCAGTAGGAGGCATCATTAATTGTCTTAAGGAAAATTAGGATTTTAAGGCAAAGATGCAGAGAACCAGTCAATGCTAAGATTTTGTGATATAAAATAGATTTTGAGAATCTTTGTGGGCCTACAAAATTCTAAGTTAAGATTTTTAGGGACAAGAGTGGACATTACTAGAGAAAAAAAATGACTTGTTTAAAGAGCAGGGGTTCTTTCAAAAATGGTAAGTTTAGAAGTCTATGTGCATAACCTGATTTTTTTTCTTTCACTAGAAGCACAGACAACAAAACAAGACAAAACAACTTCCTGACCATGGAGGAGGAGAAGTGAGATTTAAAAAAAGAGAGAACAGCAGAATAAGTTATGGCTCAACAGCCTGAGAATTGGGCCTTCCACACTGCCCTCTCCTAAGATCAACCCCTGATAAGTAAGGGTAATCAAAACTCCAGGGATGTTTAGGGGAATCCAAGGAAGAGATGCACTGCCCAGGTTCCAGATATTGTAGGGAGACCTCAATCCTTTAGAGAAGCTCTGTGTTGAACATGAAAATAAGCTGTAAAGAAGAAATGGCTAGAGAAAATCAAGCAAGAGGAGCACACCAGGCACTCTGGTCAGACCAAGCAGGAAGCAGAATGACCACAGAGGTAGTCAATGAGCCAGGAGTGAGTGAGATGGGTACCACAAGACCAAACATCAGCAAGGATCATGCATCTCACCAGAAACCAAGATGAGTGGATGCTGATTACTTTGGACTAGTGCTTCTCAAAAGTGAGTGTGCATCAGAATCACCTGGAGGCCTTGTTAAAACACAGATTCCAGGGCTACTCACCCAGAGTTTCTAGTTGGGAGGTCCATGTGGCATGGGGCCCATTGATTTGCATTTCTAACAGGTGTCTGGGTGGCACTGATATTGCTGATTGAGGACTTCACTTTGAAAAGCACTCTTCTAGACCAAACCAAAGATGGTACACCCTT